>SJYT01083908.1:0-69236 GCA_006410635.1 Cephalophus harveyi
TTCTGCCATAACGGTGGTGTCATCTGCATATCTGAGGTTATTGATATTTCTCCCGGCAATCTTGATTCCAGCTTGTCTTTCTTCCAGTCCAGCGTTTCTCATGATGCACTCTGCATATAAGTTAAATACACAGGATGACAATAAACAGCCTTGTTGTACTCCTTTTCCTATTTGGAACCAGTCCATTGTTCCATGTCCAGTTCTAACTGTTGCTTCCTGACCTGCATACAGGTTTCTCAAGAGGCAGGTCAGGTGGTCTGGTATTCCCATCTCTTTCAGAATTTTCCACAGTTTATTTCCACAGTTTATTTCCACAGTAAAATTTTCCAGTTTATTGTGATCCACACAGTCAAAGGCTTTGGCATAGTCAATAGAGCAGAAATAGATATTTTTCTGGAACTCTCTTGCTTTTTCCATGATCCAGCGGATGTTGGCAATTTGATCTCTGGTTCCTCTGCCTTTCCTAAAACCAGCTTGAACATCAGGAAGTTCACGGTTCATGTATTGCTGAAGCCTGGCTTGGAGGATTTTGAGCATCACTTTACTAGCGTGTGAGATGAGGGCAATTGTGCAGTAGTTGGAGCATGCTCAGGCTCAGTTTGTACTGAAGGGGCAGCAGTCCGGTGTGGCAGCATCCAGACACCATGGGAATGGGATGCTGTCTTGTGGACTTGCTTGTCTTCTTCTCAGGTCCCAGTACATGGGTTGCTGTGGGCTGTGGGGTCTTCAGACTGACCCTGACCATCAGGAGAAATAGGAGAGCACCAGGGCTGTGGTTATACTGCAGGTTCTTCATTAGGATGTGTCTAGCAATAACGTGTGCTTGTGAGTCACAATCTTTGAGGATTCTTTTTGTCAGTCCACACTGGGCTTCCCAGGTGGCGCTAATGGTAAAGAACCCTCTCTCCCATGCAGCAGATGCAAGAGACTCAAGTTCAATCCCTAAATCCGGAAGATACCTTAGAGAAGGAAATGGCAACCCGCTCTAGTATTCTTGCCTAGAGAATTGCACACACAGAGGAGGCTGGCTGGCTACAGTCCATGACTGAGCAACTGAACACACATAGACATGGAGCACACATTAGAAAAGCAGTCTCTGTAATTTGTACTTGTGTGTGTTTAATGTTCTCGGGGACAGGGCTTTAGAAAGCTGAATTTCTCAAGGCAGGCTGACTTAAAGGCCTCTCTCAAGGCCATGAGCTAGTGCAGTGCAGTGAAAAGAGCTTATCCTGAAAACTTAGAAACCTAACTTCTAGTCTCCTGCCTCTTCTGGTGAGATCACCTGCCCTTTTTGCATCTGTTTTCTCAATTTCCCAGTTGTCTGTTTGAACCAGATATTTTCAAACATCCCTTCCTTGTCTGAAATTGTTCTTTAACTTTTCTATGTAAGGAATTGATTGAAAGAGCTGCAAATCTCATTATGAAAAAAAGGTTAAGTTATGAATAGGAGCTATTTAAGGCAGCAAAGAAATAGAGCATCCCTTTCTAATAATGTCCATCCTTAAAAAAATAGAAAAAGCACCATTTTAATTTCTTTCTTTGCTGAGGGTTAGACCCTTGCCTGGCTTGAACAATCATTATGGTAAAAGGGCTATAAAAATTAATGTTTTTCTCATTTTATTTGTCTTTTTATATTTTGTATATTTGTATAACATTTATTTATAATGTCACTTGTTACTATTACTTGCTTTCTTCGTGCTTTTTCCTTATTTTTTAAAGGCATAATTTACATGCAAGAAAAATAGTCAGATCATGAGTGTCTCTGTTGGGGGCCTCTAAACTGTTGATGAGGTTTGACAGCTATACACATCACCCCAGAAAGTTTTTTTGTGACTCTCTCCAAACAATATCCACCTGCCACCCTGAGAGGCAACTAACTACCTTCCAACTTCTGTTGGAATAAAAATTCAGATAAATATAATCTGTAAAAATTTGTAAAAAAAAATTCAGATAAATATAATCATACCATGTTTATTTTTGTATCTGGCTTCTTCATTAGACATGTAGATTTTTGAGATTCATCCATTCATCCATGCTGTTGTAATATCAGTCTGTTCCTTTTCCCTGTAGAGCATATTCTGTTGTATGAACATACTCCCAATTCCTTTATCCATTCTCCTCTTTTTTGGTTTGGTCATGAATTTATGTAAGTAGAAAAGATGGAGATATAAGTATTGAATCATTGGGTCAAATCCATCTTCTGTTCAGGCCCAAGAGCTTCAGGTGTTTGTCACCTGACACCAACCCAAACCAACAGGCAGACACCTCTGCTTCTCATGGTAGCAGTTTATTTCTTCATTGTTCCCACTAGTGTGGAATATCTAACCTTCACTTTACCTTACCACTTGGAATTCCAGAAATTGCTAATTGTAGAATTTTAAGCACGATAATGGAAGATCTTTGTGTCTTCTTACAGGCAGTTATTTTAAAGCCAGACTAAAAGATATACACTTTATATAAACATGAGGATTTTCTAAATTAGATTAAAGTGAAATGGCTAATAAATAAAATAGTCCTTAAGAAAATAGAAAAAGAAATGACAAATCTTCAAGCAAATAAGTGGAAGACGGCTGTCTCTAAGTATCTACTTAAATTACAATTTGTACATGAAGTAGAGGTGCTGAGTTTGACAGACAGGAGTTTGAATTGTCCTGAGAGTCCAGAGACCTGTGTTCAGACAGCTGCTCTGCCCCTCCTCTGGAATGTAACTAGCCACTTTATCTCCAAAATTTAATTTCTCCATCAGTAAAGTGATCCGGTTGGACTGCATAATCCTTCAGCTCTTTGATTTTAGCTATCCCATGGTTCTTTGCAAATCTTTTCTCTGGGTTCTAGATGGCTCAGCCTTATTAGTCAGTCCTGGGATTTCACTCTTTTGCACCTCTGTGGTGAAGTATCCAGAGCATCAACTTTCAAGAACTATCTCTGGTCCCTTTTCCCCTTCCACGCACCACATGTACCTTTTCTAGATTTGGAGCACAGAGAAGAAATGTTGTCTGCAGCTTGCTGCAAGAAAGACTTCCCTAAAAAGTGTTGGGTCTTGAAGTTTTTCCTGTTCGTCAAGTTCTCAGTCAGTTCAGTTCAGTCACTTAGTTGTGTCCAACTCTTTGCAACTACGTAGACTGCAGCACACCAGGCTTCCCTGGCCTTTACCAACTCTCGGAGCTTGCTGAGACTCATGTCCATCAAGTCGGTGGTGCCATCCAACCATCTCATCCTCTGTCATCCCCTTCTCCTCCTGCCTCCAATCTTTCCCAGAATCTGCATCTCTTCCAGTGAGTCAGTTGTTCGCATCAGATGGCCAAAATATTGGAGTTTCAGCTTCAGCATCAGTCCTTCCAATACATATTCAGGACTGATTTCCTTTAGGATTGACTCAAATACTATTAATTTGTAAGGCTAATCAACAATATCATACTTTGTTGTATTTTATATCATACTTCAGAACTGCATTGTAGATTTGTCTTTTCTGTCTTTCTCCCAAAGAAAGAACCATTGTTCTTGATGATGACTTCTTAAGTTTTTTTTCTCCTGTTGGTAGTAATAGCTGTGTCCTCTGAGGTTAGGTACTAGATAGTCAAAGTGCTGGCCTACCTACATTTCAACTAGTCCTGGGCTTCTGTTATTCACTTGACAGTGTGTTTTACTTCTGAACACAGCTTATTAAGACCTTTTCTTCTCTTCACAATTCATAGATAAAAGGGGGGTCTTTGAAACACAGTCATCCTCCCTATGGGAAATGCTTTCTATGAATTTTTTATTTCAAAGGCAAGCTTTGCTTCACTTTAAGAAATAGTATCTATCTTTAGATTGAAATAAACCAGAGGGAGTTGAACAGAGAAGGAGAATATTTTTCCAGTTTCTCTCAAGTCAAAGTAATATAATTATTTTCAATACCAAGGGAGTTTAGAGGTTAATATATTTACCCATATATAGTGGAAAATTCAAAATTCCATCTCTAAGCAAAAATGGATTTGGAAAGTATCTATCATTTTTATTAGCCATCTCCTTGGGTGTATTCTTTGCAATATATCAGACGAGAAAGAACATGGACTTGCAGAGTCAGAAAGGCTAATTTTCTGATCTCATCCCAGCTATGTTCCAGTTGAACAACTTTGGAAAATCACTTAACCTCTTTAAGTTTTTGTATTTTTATCTGTAAATTGGGAATAATAGTCTCTATTTTTCAAGGTTGTTTTGAGGTTCTTAGATAATACATATAAAATTCATGGCACCTGAGGCATGAACCCAATAAAGGTGGAAATGCAATTACTCTGGAGTTGTCATTTCTGCTGCTTCTCATTATAATATCAAAATTAAAGCCCAAAGTTTTCATCTCTAACTTTGGAACTTCCAAAATGAAGTATAAATTTCCTGTGCATACTCAGAGTCTGAGACCATTTAATAACTGCCTTGCATCTTATCAAACTGTGATTAGATCCAGAAAATCATATCTTAAAGGCCTCCTGCATGCCCTTTTCCAGTGGAGGACCGGGACCATTCTGATTAAATGTAAGTGACCACACTCTGTGTGCATTGCAGAGATAAGATGTCCTTATGGCTAAGGTTTCCTGATGGTGCTGCTCATGTTTAGACAGCCCAGAATCTAGAAATCATTGTCATGTCACTAGAAAATGTGGGGGAGGATGGTAAAAAGCTTGAGGGAGATTAAAGCTTTCAATAAGTTTGAGGGAGGATTAGTGAATTAACAACGACAACAACAAAATCCGTACTATAAAGTAAATTTTCACTTGCAAAAGACACATCATTTATCTAGAATTTTGAAATGGTTCTCTCTTCGAGTTACTGTTTGGAGTGCTTGTGATTTGTTCTCCTTGATGGAACATGAGTGAGTGAGAAGCATATCTAAGCAGGTCTTAGAGCCAGTTTCTTTCATAGATTTCCCCGGGTATATATGCCACATATCCTTGACAAGAACACTGTTAAAGGAGAGAGTGTGCTGTGGAATTCAGAGTAGTGACAGGGGAACCAAGAACTCTCACATTTGTTTTTTTTTTTTTTTTTAAAGACTGACTCAATGACCTTGGGGCAAGTTGATTCAAACACAAGGTGAAGATCATGTCTGCCATGAGTTGAGAGCTCATCCCACAAAGATGCTACATGACTACAAAGTGTTTATTACTGTGCTTGCCTCAGATAAGGAAAATGGTTACAATTGCTGCCCACACTTCCAGGCTATTCCTTTTGTCTTCTAAACTCAACTTTTCTCTATCAATTCTAGTCTTTACTAAACCAGAGGAGGGTTCACATTGTTAACCTCAACAAAATCAACTTAAAACTTTTTTTGCATTTGAGCTTTTATTAGCAAAATCACTCTTATTGTATCCCTGTTGTTTTGTATCAGGCACTGTGCTGGAGATGCAAAAGATGGGTAAGACTTGGTCCCTTCTCAAGAAGTTCAAAATAGGGTGAAAGAGATCAGCATACACGAAACCAGCCTGCAGTGTAAAAATGCCACAAGAGTACACATGTAGATATTTTAAGGATGAAGAAAGAGGTGGCAGCTAATTCTGCCTGAGGACTAACTCAGGGAAGGCTACAGAGAAGAGGGGCACATCTGGCTGTAGTCTGATGTTGTCCAGATTGAGATAAAGTAGGATGATCCATATAAAGAGACACCAACGGGGATGAATAGGGCATGTTCAGAAGACAAAGCATCTGATTTGGCTGGAATGTGTCCAGCCATTCAAAGTTGCAAAGGCTCTTCTGATGCTACAGGAGGTTGTATTTCTCATGTTGGCGTGGAGGGAGGGGCGGAGTCTTTTTGTGGTTTCTAGGTAAGACAGAGATGGGATGTTGTCTGTGCTTTAGAAATCCATTCTGACAGGTAACACAGGTGATCAAATTGAGTAGGGCAGAGGTCATGCGCTGGCTGCTTTCACATCACATTCCAGCAGATGCATTTTATTTGATATACAAAAGTTTTTTTTTAAGTTTTACCCAATTTCAAACTTTTAAAGTTTTGGAAAAGTCACAGAAAAATCTAGATTTCTTACTTCTCCTAAAAATCAGAATTTCCAATTTCTGTCAAGCAACAGTCAGCTAGAACTTAGCAGTATCTTCATCAGGGGCTGGAACATGCATTCTGCATCTACCAGAGTGCACTCCAGTTTATTTCTTACACTCAAAGCATGTCACTCACCAATGGTGTCTTTCTGGGTCTTGTATTTGAATATGAGACTTCTGGAGTAATGCAAACCTGGTGTCAGAAAGATCTTTGGTGGATGATATTATAGTTGGACTGCCAGGAATGATGAGAACCTGAATCATGTGCAGGCAGTGGGATGGAGAGGAGGACCAGGATGGACTGACCGATTGCTTAGAAGTCTAAGGAATGAGAGAGACAGTGAGATCTGAGAAGACTCTCCAGTTTTTATCTTAGATGATAACTGGGTAGGATTCCCATAAAATCAGAAACACAGGTGGGATAGAAGGCTTTGGAATGATGGCAGCATATTCAGTGTGACCCTTTGCAGTTCAAGGCTGTGGAAAATATTGCTAAGTCTGTTGGACATAAACTTACAGGTAGGTAGCCTCACTGGTACTGTGCTGAAAGAGGATAGCTTATCATTATGCCCCAAGTAGGCATGTACATTTTTTTTTCATTGTCTATGTTATACACTCTATCTGCAACTGTAACAAGTTGTCGGGCAAATATCTGTCCTTGAAATCAAGAGAACAAGTAAGGAAATGGGGATGTGCCAAATGCCTAAGAAATGGGTCATATAAAAATGCAGATTGAAAATGGGTTACAGACATTAGGTAGGATTTCTTAGGGCAAAAAAAAAAAAATTCATACAAGACATGAAGCAAGGCCTGGAGAGGATGAGAGAAGTGAGGCTCTTGTGGAAGCAAAGTGAAGGAGATTCTCGGACACTCTCAGCATCCTAACTATGAGCACGTCCTTAAGTCCTGCTCCCTCTATGCCTCACTTCCTTCATCTTAGCTATGGCCCTGATAGGGAGATTTTGAAAATAAACATCATAAATATTTATGATCATAAATCATAAAATGTTATTCTCCATTCCATGAGAGTTCATGGGCATTGATTGCAATTAATCATTTGAGATGAATACTCTTGTCTAAGTCTCATGTATGTCTCCACCGAGGAGTGATACAAATTCTAGGTTTAGACCTATGGGTACTATTAAAGCCTTAAGTCTTGTCTCATGAGTTTACAGATGGGGCTGAAACTGGAATATCATGAGAATATTCAGCGATAGGCATTTGCTTGATAACTGTGTATCCTGGCATTCTGCACCAGATGGATTCCTGTCGTCCAATAGCTTCCACTGATAATGATGGAGACTTCTTACAAATTTTGAAGAGTCAGTCACTAGCAAGTCAGGATATCAGGCTGCTAGAGGAAAGAATTTGTTTGAAACATTAGGACTGGATTATTTATTTCCTTTAATTAGCTTTATTGAAGAAAAATTGATATACAAAGAACTGCACATATTTAACATGTATAATTTGTTGTTTGGACTTAAGAAAATACCCATGATACCATCATCACAATCAAGGTAATAGATACATCCAACGAGTCCCAGTTGCCTCATGTCCCTTTTTTTTTTTTTTTTTTTCTTGCCTTGCTTTGTTTTTCTGTGGTAAGAACATTTAATATTATATCTGCCCTCTTAACAAATTTCAAAGTAGTAGTACCACATTACACTACAGGCATTTATGCTATAGAGCTGATCTCTAGAAATCAGTCTACTAGAATAACTGAAACTTTATACTCTGAATAACCACTTCCTATTTCCCTCTCTTCCCTGCTCCTGGAAACCACTATTATATTCTCCACTTCTGAGGTTTGACTATTTTAGATATTTTACGTAAGTGGAATTATGAGTATTGGTCCTTCTATGACTGATTAATTTCACTTAGCATGATGTCTTCCAAGTTTATGCATATTGGTGTGAATAGAAGGATTTCCTTCTTTTTAAGCCTGCATAATGTTCCATTGTATAGTGTGAGTGTGTGTATTTTTCCACATTTATTCCATTTATATATACATATTTTTTTCCCCTTATCCATTCATTTGTCAGGGGACACTTGGATTGTTTCCATACATGACCTATTGTGAATAGTGCTGTAGTGGACATGGAAGAGCGCTGGCTCTTTGAGATCCTGATTTCAATTTACAGTCTTTTCTATACAGCATCTCATTCAGTCATAGAGAAAGTGGTACAGACCTTAGGTGTCATCCAACCTCTTTCTACATACATAAGAAAACTGGAGCAGGAAGAACATGGATAACAATAGGATCACAAAGCAACTGTATTAGGGTTAGGTTCAGCTGGAGTGACAGAAAGCAGTGATGCGAGAAGACAATGTCCATTTCGCTCTGTGGAGGGAAGTAGGAGCCCCGGGACAGTGGGAGGCGAGGACCTAGTCTCCTTATGGGCTCCTTGACCACACTCAGTTCGGGGCTTCTATTGGGGGACCCAGATGGGCGCTCCTGCGTCTCAGGGCACTGAAGCTAGGCCACTTCCCTCTGAGGACACTTCCATTCCACCTTCAAGTCTTCAACCAAACTTCAGTTCAGTTCAGTTGCTCAGTTGTGTCCTACTCTTCGCGACCCCATGAATCGCAGCACGCCAGGCCTCCCTGTCCATCACCAACTCCCGGAGTTCACTCAGACTCGCATCCATCGAGTCCGTGATGCCATCCAGCCATCTCATCCTCGGTCGTCCCCTTCTCCTCCTGCCCCCAATCCCTCCCAGCATCAGAGTCTTTTCCAATGAGTCAACTCTTCGAATGAGGTGGCCAAAGTACTGGAGTTTCAGCTTTATCATCAGAAAGCATCAACCAAACTTACCTGCACGGAAAGCTGAAACATGTACTATTTATTCTGAGCAGCTGTGTACCTAGCTAAAATTGGGAAGTTCTAAAGAAAGATGGGAAGAGCAGTTCTAGGACAATAACTATCAAGGCACACCACAAGCTAGGGACACTTTCAGGACTAGTATTCTGTTTCCTGACTAGAATTTCCTCATAGAGGTGCGACCTTTAATTAAAGCCAATAGACCACTTTGAAGATACAAATTCATCATTTTATGTGTCCATACATCATGCAGTGTTCTCTTTTGCCTAAGATATTTTTGTTTATTTATTTATTTTTGCCATGGCAAGAAACAGGACCTTACCTTTAGAAAAAAGTCTAACTTATTCTATCATGTAAAATAAATGGAATCTTACAATAGTTTTATTATGATATCATTTTTAGGAGTTATATCAGTTTCTTTTCTTTTTTTTTAATTTTTGATTTTTTTTTACTTTACAATATTGTATTGTACCAATACGATATTTTTGTTTATTAATCCCTAGGTTTTGGAGCTAGGAGTCAGGCAGACCTGTGTTTAATTCCTGTGTGCCAGTTTATGAGTGCATATGGGTTAAAAATATAAACTTCAGTTTTTTCTTCTCTAAAATAGTGATACTTTTTTATTACTACTATTGTTTTAAGAATTAAATGGGATAATATTCATAAGAAGACCTAGCCCAGTGCCAAGTAAGGAATATGTATCTAGGGCTGTGATGTTAGTTCCCATCTCCTTTTTCTTCCTTTCTCAGGTTTCCTCTGAGACCACCTCAGTTTCCTAGGAAGTCTTCACAAGGGATCTAAATCTGTAACAAAACTTTTCTCTGGATACTCACATTAGATTTGTTTAGATGCATTGTCAGTTCTTTTTTGCACTTTTCAGACAATCTTGAAAGATGACAAAGATCTGGCAGTGTCATAGAACTTTTTAAAAATTATGGATGCCTCAGCCTCGGCCCCAAAGATAACGATGAAATAGGTCTGGGAGTGGCCTGGGAATCTTTAGTTTTTAAAGCTATCGATGTGAAGTGTTCGTTGCTCAATCGTGTCTGACTCTTTGCAATCCCGTGGACTGAGGCCCTCTAGGCTCCTCTGTCTGTGGAATTCTCCCGGCAAGAATACAGGAGTGAATTGCCATTCCCTTCTCCAGGGGATCTTTCCAACTAAGGGAGGGGTCTGTGCTATTGTTTTGTAGACAAATCAGTATGATAGTAGATTGGACTAGAGAGAAATGGGGAGACTGAGAGGCCAGTTAGTGGTTACCGAGATGAGAAATGATGGAATAATGAGGTAAAAAAAAGAGAGAGAGAGAGAATAATGGATGGAATTTAAATATTTAGTGGGAAAAGTAATAGAACTTGGTGCCTGATGGGATGTAGGATAAGAACATGTATATTGATTTTGCTGTCAAATATCTTTTAATAGTAGCAAAACTGTAGCTCTTGAAATTTATCTAACTTGAACTTACTGGTTTGAGGTAAAGAATGAGAGGAAAATATGTAAAACATGATCATTAATACTATTAAAAATTTTTGTTATCTAGAACAATAACTGAAATCCAACAAGAGAAAATATAAGAAGGACAAAAGTCAAATCTTATTCTTGGCTTTAAAAATTGACTCTGCAAGTACATATGAGAATCATTTAATTTGACAGATGTTCATGTAAAAAAAAAAAAAAGACTTATAAGGGAGACAATTTGACCCAAGATCAATAATAATAAATAGGACCATAGCAAAGTAAATGCACTCTTTGGCAGCACTCATATAAAAAGGAGTGTGCAGAAGAGGGGAGACTGTAGTTCCCAGAGTGTTGTGTTCATTCCTGAGCTCCACACATTGAAGGGAATTTGTGCAGAGGAGGGTGGTCAGGAAGGTAAGATGACAGAAATCATGTCCCATAAGTAACTGTTGAAGGAATCTAGGTGTTTATCACAACAAAGAGAAAAATAAGGGGAGGGACAGCTTGTTCAATACTCTAGGGCTGTTACATAGAAAAGGCAACAGACTTGTCCTGAGAGGGTGGAAACAGGATTAATGAGGTAGCAGGTATTTAAATTGAAATAGTAAAGAATATTTCTGACAATCATACCTACTGGTAGAATGGACACCTTCTAAGACAGTCTGCTGTGACCGGATATGACACAAGCAATCCCAGGGGCTGGACAAATGTTGATTGACTGATGATGTTACAGAGGGAATTTATGAATCAGATTGACTGGGACAGATGGTCCCTAAGGTCATTCTCACTTTAATATTACTCTATGTTGTATGTGAAGTTCTAGTCCCTTAATTTTTTCTGATAGTACAATTAAATAGATAATTTGTCTTTTATTGATGCCAGCACTAAGAGAAAGCTGCTGTCTTTTCAGATATAGAGATGTTAAGAATAGTACTAGAAGCTTTTGAAGAAAAAAAATTCTATACATATATTCCTGTACCAATTTATTCTTAGGCTATCACTGAGAATAACAATAGTTTGCCAAATGTGAAAAACATATTATACCCTATATGAAAGAGGATTATTTTGCTTTCATATGATTTGAGCATTATTGTTACTTAGAATGCCCTAGCTGAATAAACCTAACTGGCCTCATAAAATTATAGGACATTAATTTATGTGGCCATGGTCTGAAAGTTAATATTCAATTCATTCAAGTACTTATTCAATAAACAGTCTTTTCCATATTTCATTCACCCACTTTAGCACTAGAAACATAGCTTTAACTGTTGTATTTGAAGAACTCATAATCAGATATGAAATCTGTGCTTATGTTTCAGTTACTGTGACTACATGCCTAACCACTCCAAAACTTATTGCTAAAAAGAACAATCATCATTTATTATCTCTTACAGTTTAGTGGATCAAGCATTTGATAGCCTCTCAGCTAAATAATTCTGGCTAGGAGTCCCTCACAGGATTCCTGGGTTTGAGTTCTTCCACAGACTTCCTCACCTGTATATCTGGTACCCAGCCTGGGAATACTTGAATAGCTATTCCAGAACAACTGGGATTCTTCAGGCATTCCCTCTATCTACGTATAATCTCTTCAGGCAACTTAGGGCTTCAAAAGTATGTGTCTCAAAAGAAAACCCTATCTTATTTTATGAGTAGCACTGGGTGTCATACAGCATCATTTCTACCACATTCCATTGTCCAGGAAGTTACAAGTGTCCTCCCAGGCATCCTTGTTCCCCTGATGAACTGTTAGGACCACGTTAGAAGAAGAGTATATGGGATGTGATATGTGTTGATGTCTTCACCTTTGGAAGGTATGCTTCGTCAAAGCATTTCCCATAGCACATAAACAGATCACACTCTACACAGAGTCCCTGCTATAATGAAAATATGAACAATGCTGTTAAAGAACAGAAGTGTAGGAAGATGATCAATAAGTCAGGGTACATTCATATGCCCTGGGCCCTAAAAGGTGAACCATCACATTTGTTAAAAAATGCTACAGGCAGAAGCAAAAATGGATGTAAAAGCATGCAAGAGCAAGACATGTGAAGTGTTAAACAATTTGGATTGACAGGATCAGGACTCTGTTGGGGGAATGGTAGGGTACTTGCCGGAAAGGGGAGGAAAGACAATATCCTTGAGTGTCGAGCTAAAAAGTTTGGCACTGGGGAGCAGTGACTGGCTTTAGAGCACAAGCTTATTGAATGATGCTCTTGTGTGATGTCTTCCATCCACATTCTTTCCTGCCTTTGATAGTAAACATATCATCTCTGTTAAAGTTTGCTTCCTAGATTAAACTGAACACAGACTCTAAACCATCAAATCATTTTAGATTTTTTTTTTTCCCACCACAAACAACTCTAGGATGGCATGCATTTGAACAAACTCAAAGTGATTTCACTCTTCTAATTTTCAGAGCTTTTGGCTAGATGCAGAGTGAGAAATTCATACCTTTTTCAAGTAGCGTGGGTTCTTTTTTTCTCCAATTCCTCTCATCCATCTGGTTCTCTGGAGGTCTTGGAATCCAGGAAAGTGTTAGTTCACTGTGCTGAAATCCAAAAAAGACTGCTAAACTGTGAAGAGAAAATTTGCATTCCAGAGACACTGAAAGAGTTAGTCCACCACCGTTTTGCAGCAGCGAGAACATCTGTATTCTCTGTCCTTTTTGTCTTTCACCGTACACAATGGAAAACCCTGTACTCGTTATTTCTGCCATCCTTGCCTACTTAATGTAAACCACTTTTGGCACAGTGGGGGTGGAAAGAGGAACCAAAATGTGGAATTATTTCTACTGTCAGAAAATATTTCAGCCAAGATCCAGTTGAAGGGAAGCACGTCACTTCACCGGCTCCCCTTTGTACTCTTCGGGTCACGTTCTTGTCCACGGGTGCCAGAGCCCAGTGTTAGAGACACACACATCCACAGTGCTCTACTCAGAGGGACACTGCACGGTCACAGTCATGATCTTGGTATGTCATCGCGGCCTTTCTAAGCTTCGGTGCTGTCTTTTGTCTTCCACTGGCAGAAGTACAATTAGAAGGGCTTGTTTTTAACAGAAGCCAAATCATTGCCAAATCTATTCAACAGATCTCTAGGGAAATGAAGTTAGCTCATGGCCCTCTGGCTGTTCCCTTTGCCACTCCCAAGAGTTAAAGGCTTAAAGTTTTCTTTCTTTTGAAAGAGGAGCAATTTTGGTTCAAACAAGTTTTTCTGTCATCCCCAGAAGTACAAGGAGAAACCTTCTGTGACCCTGCTTGTTTGGCTCCGACCACTTGTGGCTTGTTATAATTTAGGAAGTAATTGCAATTCATGAAGCCAGGTAGAAAATAAACATCTTGGCAGAGCTGAGTTTTAGGCAGCTCTGGAGGGAACTGACACGTGAGCAGAATGGTATTGGGAACATTTCTAGTCTCTGCTTGCAGTTCTTGATTCTAATGGATGATTCACAATGGATTTAATTCTGATCTGAAATGCACAGGCGGGCAGTCATGGCTGTATATACTTGGAGCTAAAAACATTATCACTTAAACCCAGTTTTAGTTTACCCTTGGATGGGTCAGTTACCCATGGAAGATGAGTATTGTTACCCATGGAAGATGAGTATTGTCCTACCTCCCATACTGTGTAATTAACTTCAGATCATTTATATTCTTGGAGAAATTTGTAGCACCTGTTTTTCTGAGTGATATGCTCTTGCTGAGACAGAACCAAGGAACCCAACAGCTGGAAGAGACCTTAGATGCTAGGTAGTTGAATGTCAGTTACTTTTTTTCATTCAACAAATCCTTAAGTGTCTGTTATGTGTTAAGCACTGCTCAAAAGGCTGTGAATACAGCTGTGTATCAAACAGACTGGTGGGGAGATAAGCACTATGTCAGCAACTGAATGCAGGAGGTGATACCAGGTAGAGATAAGGAGTATGAAGAAAGTAGCAGGATCATGAACTAGAGTCTGGCTTTGGAAAGGGGGCTGCTTACATACGGTGGCGATGGAAGGCCATCTGAGGATCATGGTAGAATTTCAAGTCTGGCTATGAGAATAGGTGTTATTGGATGACTCTGGAATATTCATTCCCAATCACTAATTTATTGATTTAATAAAATATTTATGTTTCTTCTATGTGCCAGTCATTTTTCAGTGAACTGGGAATGAAACAGTGGACAAGACAAGGAACCCTGCCTTATTAAAACTTTTGCTCAGCCCTCTTAACAATCACAGAATTTCAAGGGACCAAGAAGTCTATTAACTTAAGTTTCTTATTTTATGGGGCTTCCCTGGTGGCTCAGACAGTGATGAATCCTCCTGCAAGTTCAGGAGACCTGTGTTCCATCTCTGGGTCAGGAAGATCCCCTGGAGAAGGGAATGGCTACCCATTCCAGTATTATTATTCTCCAGTATCCTGGAGAATCCCATGGACAGAGGAGCCTGGCAGGCTACAGTCCATGGGATGCAAAGAGTCAGATGTGACTGAGTGACTTTCACCTTCTCTTATTGTATGGGTGAAGGAGTTTAGGCCCAGAGAAACAAATGCTTTGCACATGCGTCCTGCCAGTGGCTCAGCTTTGTGGGACTAGAGCACGCCATTGGCTTTGGGTCTTTCTCTTTGTTACTGTACCATGCAGGGTTTCCATGAACGTGGAAACAATTTTTAACAATTCCAGTTTCAAATAATGCTGGCCTTAGCATTGGGACCCAAAGATAGCTATTTTCCCCATCGGGGCCTCCTGTCTACTCTAAATTGAAGATCATAGGACTGAGAATGGAGAAGGCAATGGCACCCCACTCCAGTACTCTTGCCCGGAAAATCCCACGGACAGAGGAGCCTGGTAGGCTGCAGTCCATGGGGTCGCTAAGAGTCGGACATGACTTCACTTTCACTTTTCACTTTCATGCATTGGAGAAGGCAATGGCACCCCACTCCAGTACTCTTGCCTGGAGAATCCCGGGGACGGGAGAGCCTGGTGGCCTGCTGTCTATGGGGTTGCACAGAGCTGGACACAACTGAAGCGACACAGCAGCAGCAACAGGAGCAGGATTGAGAATGGTTAAGAGGGTACCTCACAGGCACAAGTATCAAGGGCTTTGTTGGGGACCCTGACAGGTATATCTGTGATAAGACACATGTTCCATGAAGTTTCTTTGTGTACCAGATAATTGGTCCATCACTTATTAGGTGTTCCAGGTATATTAAAATATAATAATAAAAATATTTGGACTTCCCTGGATTTGTTGAAAAAAAACAAGAATGAGAGAAAAAAACATATTGCATTTTCTCAAATTCAGTATACCAGTATGCATAGGATTGTGGATGTCTGTGTATGCAGATCATATTTCCTTCTCTTCAGTAATAAGAGTAATATATATTAGCCTCTCAGCTGACTAAAAAGAACTAATAATTAGAGTCTGTCCTCATGTGGAACAGTAATTTTGCCCAGAGAAAAGAACTTTATAACAATATTTTTACATGTTTACATTATTAAAAGTGCATCTTACATTTCTTATCTCACTTAATTATCACAATTCTGAGAGGTAGACAGGACAAGTAATTATATCTCATTCTATAGATGAGAAAATTGATACTCAAATTATGGAATTTTGTCCAAGATACTGTGAAATTCTAGCTACTCTGGGAAGCATCTGCCTCAGTAAAACTGGTCTGAGTGTCTATTAATAACCTCTGTTTACAAGTTGCAAATGCCAGGCATTATAAAAGCTGGGCCTAAGACACTGTGGCTCCTCAGGTGGCTCAGTGATAAAGAATCCGCCTGCCAAGACAGGAGACACAGAGACACAGCTTCAATCCCTGGGCTAGGAAGATTCCCTGGAGGAGGAAATAGCAACTCACTCCAATATTTTTGCCTGGAAAAATCCCATGGACAGGGAAGCCTGGCAGGCTACAGCCCATGGGGTCACAAAGAGCTGGACACAACTGAGCATGCATGCATAGGCAAGACATCATGCCATGTTGCTGAGTTTAGGATTAGCTCCTCTGAGTTATTGGCTGGAGAACGTCTATTACAAACCAAGCATGAGACAATCTTATTTTGACTATTGCAATAGACTCAACCTAATAATTTTCCATTGGTAATGTAAATAATCGTCAATAACTAATCAGCAAGAGTTGTCATATTCTTATTGTTAACAAGGGCCAGAATACCAAAGAGAGGGTTTGGTGCTTCAAAAATCACCTAGTGTGGGGTTTGGAAAGAATACTGTATAGAAACCAAGGCAATTGGGTCTTGACCTTAGCTCTTTAACTAGTTTTCATTAGGCAACCAACTTCCCTGAATGCAGTGTCCTAGTATATAAGGGGAGCAAGTTGGACAAGATGATTTTAATAAGTTTTTCAGGCTCAAGCAAACTGTATTTGTGAAAGGCTATAGCATATCAGTTTGCTAAAGATTGATATTTGCATTCAATGTAATTGCCTTTATATGGAACTACATATTAATAACAAGATACAGGAAAAATCTATTAACTGGAGGACAGGGTAAAGTAGAATGAACAACTTTGTCTTTGGACTTTAAAGATAGAGGTTCAAATCTGACCACATTTACAGTCATGTGATATATAACAGGGAAAAGAATTCTACCATTCTACTGACTCTGATAGATTATTGCAGAGATGGAATGAGGCCCTGGCTGTGTAGTTACTAAACATTAAAAACTCTACCAAAGCAAGATGTCAGTTTTTATTTTGAGAGTATAAAATGATACAAATTACTTTTATGAAGAACTAAGGTATTTCCAGGTTTGGGATATAAAAATTGTACATAAAAGTGAAAACAGCTCTTCCACAAAATTCTCGTGGACATACCAAGGAATCTTAGAAATCCAAGAGCCCATTTTATATTATTATGTTATCCAGTTGTCCTAGAGTATCATACACAGAATTCCTTCAATAATCCATTTATTTTAGTAAAGATATAAAATATAAGAGATTGATGGTGACGCAAAAATTAGAAATGTAGTACTTATAATACTTTAATTAAATGATCAAAGAATGTCAAATTAATTAAATGTATGTTCTAGTCCCCTAAAATTGATAAGAATTAAACAAAACTAGCAGCCTGATGGGCTGCAGTTCATGGGGTCGCGAAGAGTCAGACACGACTGAGCGATGTGACGACTGAGTCTCTTTCACTTTTCACTTTCACGCATTAGAGAAGGTAATGGCAACCCACTCCAGTGTTCTTGCTTGGAGAATCCCAGGGATGGGGGAGCCTGGTGGGCTGCTGTCTATGGGGTCGCACAGAGTCGGACACGACTGAAATGACTTAGCAGCAGCAGCATCTACTACACAATCAGGCTCTGTATCTTATTTTCATATATATGACCTGCTTTAGTTCTTACAGAACTGCAGTGTAAATGTTTTCATTCTTGTATAGTAGATGAGGAAATGGAAGGCCAGAGAGGTCAAGAAAATTGCATAGAAAATTCAAGAAACCCAGGTTTCTTGAACCTACCAATAATTCTCTTACTCCATATAGCAGACTCTTCTCTGATTCCAGAGTTAACAAGTCCCAACAGATTGTACCTTGATGATTTTGTAAAGGCAATTCTATCATCTATCTGACTTAGCTTAGAACGAAAGGAATTCCACTCTTTCCTCCTCTCACAATACTCTCAATGGAGTACTGTGATCTTTTCATTTTGCTCCTGGCATAAAGGTCTAAGATGCTCATGAATCCCAGCTCCCTCATCATATTTCTCAAGGGTTAGGAAATGTTCAAGATAAGTGTTTTTGTTTTGAAAGAACCGTGTTCCGTAAAGGCTATACATTTTAAGGTAAAATAGTACCTCTCTGGGCCTGAAGGTAGACACAAGCTAAATGCCCTTTAATGGAGTGTCTTTTTTTTAATTCACTAAAGCTCAGATTGTAATCCTAACCCCAGTGCTTCAGAATAAACACCAGGGCATTTATTTACTTTGTGAAGAATGTGATTTGTGGCTTATGGTAAAATTGAATAAAATGATCTAATTGTCTGTTTTTGTTCTTTCTGTTGGCTTTTTCCCTTGTGGTTTTAAGATACGTTTCTTAGTTTTAAATTCAATTTATTTAGTGCAAATAAAAACAGAAAATCTTATAAAAATTGTTTCCTCTAAATGCTGTTAGTAGTCACATGTTTTGTTTGCATTAGTTTAACACATAGACACTCATCTCCAGCAATGTCAAGTTCCTTTTACCAATGCTGCCCAATGCGCTCATTTTGTTACAATACTCTTTTTGTGGAATGAATTTTGTCTCAGAGTAGGCATATCTGGGACTTACATAATGAAGACTTTTGTTTTAGCACGTTAATTCCAAAAACTGTTATGATGTGTTTTTTTTCCAAGAGCCACTCAAGTCCCGCCTACAATAGATTCCCAGAACCATACATCACTACCCATTGCCTGCTCCCTCACCATTCCTAAGTAATTGCTCTCTTCTGTGTGCCCATCACATATTATCATTCCAAACGTATCATTCCTCTATAATAGCAATTTGTTGTGCCCTTTACCTCCAGGCAGTTATTTATAGAAGTGTCTCCCTCGCCCCCCACAGTGGGAACTTCTGAGGGTAGGGATGGTCTCTTTGTCTGTTCTCTCTTCATCTGTACCTGCCAGGATGTTGAATGTTTTGTCCTACTCTTGAGGCTTTCTGTAATGCTAAATTAAGGGGACAGACAACTCTGCTCATCAGAAAATCATGTGAAAAGTTTCTTTAAAAGGGATTTACAAGAAAGTGCATGTTACGTAGGCATGGGATGCAAAGAGTTATGCTCAGAAAGATGAACCAAAGTGACAAAAATAAGAATGCTGAAGTTCTTTAACTGAATTTTCAATGACATGTTTCATAGCTGTCATTTTGTGTGTGGAGGTAATGACATCAAAAGAAAATACATCTTAAGGAATTGATGCCGTTTGCTAAACTGACTCAAAATTTTTCCTGTTTTGAAAAAATTAGAATTCTCATCTATTGAGTAGGAATTTTTATTCTAATTGAAAAATCATAGTCATAGGGTAACTTGTTATTTTCAGTCTTTTTGAAACACATATTAGATATAAACACAGTAGAGATTTAGGTTAAGATACAGATATAGGTGAAGGACACTTGGAAAATGCAAGAGAACTTTCGATGAGTAATGCTTGCCTTCCTGGGAGGCAGAGCTGTTTGATGGTTATATACTGTAGGCTTATTTGAAAAACTAATGAGATAAAATGATGTCTTCATCTGTGAAGGAAACCGAAAAGTACTGTCATTATTTGGGAAGCCTTGATTACCAGAATCAAGAATAAGTCTTTATTCCAAAATTAAGGTAGATAATACAGTTATTTGAATTTAAATAATGTCAGTGGCATTTCAGTGAAACTTGCTGAGTCATAGCCATGTTCTCTTTTTACTGTACCACATTGCTATTCTGTTGGGAATACCTACACTTAGGTTATGCTTTCCAGTCTTTTTTACATCATGATTCATGTGAAAAGTGATAGCCTTCATTGAGCACACTGGAGTGAGTAGATGAGGCTTCTCCTGGCCCAAGGTAACTACTGTTCAGGGACTATAGAACCTCTGGCCCCTTCTGGCCCTTCTAAACATGGGACACCTGGGCCCCATTTGAAGCACTGTGTATTAGCCTGCCAGTTGAGAAGCTTTGGACTAGAGAGTTGTTTTGCATGATTAAATAGATTGTATTTCATTTTATGTCAAGTATTGAGAGTTTGCTTATTCATAATGAAACTAATATTTATGGAACATCAGTTTTAGGCAAGGATACTGTTGTAGATGCTAGGGATCCAACAATGAGTTTTCTGGCTTACCCTGTGGGAGCCAATGAAATTGACAGTAGACGAATTGTCTTAAGATCTCAACGTGTTTCCTCTCTTTGTTTTATATGCATGTAGCTTGGAGGTCATCTGCCTTTTGTTTGCAATGTGGAGTATGTCAACTGAAATATGGAATAGGTATGCTGATGTAGCAGTGGGACTATCCACTGGATGGAGAATTAGACCTATCCTCTAATTACATATCTTCCACTCGTTGTTTTCCCTTGCTGCCCTTTAGTCTTCTGAATCTGGTAGTTGGGACCACATGGATGGGTTTTAATCTGTACTGCATGTACCACCCCCCAACAGGCTTCATCCTCTGCTCTCTCCATTCAGAAGTGATTTTGGACTCTTTTGGATGTGCTTCCTTGATAAATTGCTTCCCTGAACAAAGGATTGGGGAAGAGAGGACAAGTGAGGGGAGTTGAAAACTCCAGGACCACAATAATCTCTAAAGACTTTTAAAAGTCTCATATTTTCTAGCTCTCCTCATTTCTTTCTTTTTATTCTTAGCTCAGCAAGACCAAAACTGTATCTAGAACATGAGATGTCACCCTTCTCTTTCCAAGAGTCTTTTCTGTTCCAGTATTGCTTTAGTACCTAAAAAAAAAAAACAACAAAAAAAAAAACAATAAAGACTGAATATAAGATCACATTTTAATTTTATGAAATGAAAATTTTAACATTTCTAAATGGCAGTACTTTATAGTCTTCCAAATCTTCAAATACTTATGTCTCTTGATTTAATCTGCAACAGGGAACACACATACACCTAAGGAATATATAAATTATAGAAATATTCTTTTCTTCATCATTTTAACTAATAGTCAATGCTTGTGTTACCTGTATCCTTCATTTATATTCAGATGATTCTTCCAGCTCTTATGCCTGTGAATTAGAAAAGTTATTTATACATTATCCAAGGATAGAAAAGATACAACCAGATTGTCTCTCTCATTTAAAAACAGTTGCATTTGGGAGTTTTGTGTACAATATTTGTTGACAGTTATATTTTTATTTTCACTTTTTGCTTTTAATCACAATTGTATTGCTATCACTTCAAAAAAGTTTATAAGCTGTGCCTTTTAGCAGTTAAATAATTTCTTATTTTTTTCTGTTACTCTAGCATCTTCTCTCATTAATGATACTTTCATGTGAGTAACTGCTTAAAATATTTTCAAAAATTCCTTTAAAATCTTCAAACAAGCCTAGGATTCCTTTTTTGACTCTGCTGGTCTTCATTGCTGTGCGGGCTTTTCTCTAGCTGGGGAGACGTGGAGCTACTCTCTAGCTGTCGTGCTCGGGCTTCTCATTGTGGTGGCTTCTCTTGTTTCATAGCATGGGCTCTAGAGCACAGGCCCATTAGTTGCGGCTCACGGGTTTGTTGCTCCAAGGCATGTGGGATCGTCTCAGGTCAGGGATCAGACCCGTGTCTCCTGCATTGACAGGCAAATTCTTTACCACTGAGCCACCTGGGAAGCTTCCTTTTACACCTCGTTCCCTCTTGCCTAATGTGTATCATGGACCATGCAGGCCCTGGGCAAAGATGTTTGCTGTTATGGATACTGTAGTGCACTGCCCAGACCCCCTATTTAACCTGAAGTGAAGGGAACACCCTCATCCCAACATCATTCTTCCTGCTTGCAAGCAGCCTGTATCCATTGGATGGCAGATGTAAGGGTATAAACGTCCTACCCCCTAGCTTCAGGGAAAGACAATTTTGCACAGTTGTCCTAACTCCAGAGTTCTCCATGAAACCATCAGAAACCTTTATTATAACTGCATCATAGTTCAATTCCTCCCTCTCTCCAGAGGCTGCCTGTTCTCTCCCACAGGTATGAGCTCAAAGATACTCTTCAATAACTTCTTTTGTGTAAATCTCTGTTTCAGAAACTGTTTCCTAGGAAACTCAACCTATAACTATGGCTCCCTACCAGGAGAGCGGGGTGGCCACTGTTTGGTCATGGAGGTTGACATAAACCTTTAAATCAAGGACATTATTATATTCAGTGTCATAGAAGAAGCATAATACAATCCAATAGGAGTAGAAGTGACTTCTTTTTCTTGGAGTATAACAAAGGGAGAATTAGGAAAGGTTTTGCAGAAGAGGTAACATTGGAGCTTAACTTTGGAGAATGAGTAAGTATTCTCTAGACAAGGAAGAATGTGAGTAGTCTGGGCTTGTAAAAGAACATAGCTATTGAAGATGTGGCAGAGAGCTCAATGTGGCAGCTAGCAGGTGGGGCCTACGGGAAAGAGCAGTAGAGATGGGTCCAGAGTCAGGTCATGAAGCCCTCTACTCATTTTTAAGGGCCTTAGGCTGTCAAACTTGGTGCCCCTACTTCACGGACAAGATGCAATTTGAGTAGATACTGAGACACCCATCTTCTGCTTGTTTGCTTGAAGACTTGTTACTTCTTTTTCTCTTTTATTAAATATAATTTTATTTATTAACCATTTCATTTTATGGGCTTCCGTAGCGGTTCAGATGATAATTGGCTTACAATGCAGGAGACCCTAGGTTTGATCCCTGGGTTGGGAAGATCCCCTGAAAAAGAGAATGACTACCCACTCCAGTATTCTTGCATGGAAAATTCTATGGACAGAGGAGCCTGGTGGGCTACAGTCCATGAGGTCACAAAGAGTTGGGCATGACTGACCAACAAACATTTCATTTTAGCCTAATTTAGAAAAATTTCATATTTCTATAAAATGTGTATCTTTTAGTCTGACTTTAAAATAACCTTCTATAAGAAGACACAAAAATCTTCTTCTGTCATGCTTAAGATTCTACCTTTAGTAACTTCTGGAATTCCAAGTGGTAAGGTAAAGTAAAGGTTAGAGAGCCCAGGTTTCTGACACACGAACCCTTCTTTCAAGCCTCGGAGGAAGGGTCATTCAGTTGTTGTTAGTATATCTCTAGTAATGGAAATATTGACCTATGCCTGTATTTGTTAATACTGATATATCAGGGCTTCTCTGGTGGCCCAGATGGTAAAGAATCTGCCTGCAATGCGAGAGGTCTGGATTTGATTTCTGGGTTGGAAAGATCCCCTGGAGGAGGGCATGGCAACCCATTCTAGTATTCTTGCCTGGAGAATCACCATGGACAGAGGAGCCTGGTGGGCTACAGTGCATGGAGTTGCCAAGCATCAGACGTGACTGACTATACTGATATATCACAGACTAATAAAACTGCAGAGCTGAAATTAGTCACTGTTTTGCAGATGAGAAAACCAAGGTCTAGGGAGGAAAAATCATCTACCTAAGGTCAAATAGGTTGACAAATCCAGAGGGACAATTCATCTTCTTCATCCAGCACTTGTTTCTCTGTGACTACAGAATTAACTCATCAGATCCCTATCTGAATTATTGGGAGTCAGGAACCTGGGGTACCAGCCCATCCTCTACTCCTAATCATTTCCATGACTCAGGTCCCAGCTGTGTCAGTCTGCCGGGTCTGTTTTCTCACCTGTGAAATCAGAGGCCTGGACTAGAGGAACTCCCAGAGTCCTCCTCCCAGACATTTATACGGCCTATCCTTTCTCTAAGAGAAGATATGTCTAAAGGTCCTAGTGGACCAGTTGGAGACTGAGAGACGAATACAGTAAAGGGAACTGGCTCAAGAAGGTTCATATGTCCTCAACCATTCAGTAATCCAAGCTTCTAGTCAGATACATTCTTGGAGTTTTTATTTTCTGATTTGGGGGCATTTTACTGCAGTCTCACTTTAGGAATATTTTACACTTTCTTTTGTAGCAGAAATGTTCCGATTACCTGCCCTTTAAATTTGGGCTATAAAGTCTTTCCTTAGAAACTGACTCAACTTTATATGTTGCTGCTGGTTTTGAGTAAATGGGCTGAATCTTGCAGCCAAGCCTCAATGCAAACAAAAACATTTTCTGGTCAAGCATTTTCTGGTTTGTTCAACTCCATTACAGGGTTGGCTTTAAAAAAGAAAAAGTTAAAACCCACAGAAGAGCAAAACACAAACCCTGGGAAGACAGTTTCCAGCCACATTAACTCAGATCACCAGGGTAGAAAAGAACCAGGGCCTTCATTGTCCAGACCATTGTCATCTCCAGACTCTCATCTTATGTTCTTCTGCTATTTTAATTTCACCACTTCAAAATGGGGGGAAAATAGGTTAATAGTTTCCATGAGTTTAGACTCTGACCAGAGGCATACTAAGCAATTTCAGAATCTCCAGCAACCACAGCTTGGAGAAGAGAATGGAGGTGGATTTGCTGTCCTCTGGATTCCAGAGTTAGGGGACTCGGGCCAGCACTGTGATGCCAGAGTGGGATGTAAACAGTATTCCTTCCTTCATTCTTTTTGCATATGTTCATCCTAGGATTCTTTTTATTCCAGGTAATATGATGGATGAAAAAGTGAAAGTGTTAGTCGCTCACTCATGCCTGACTCTTTGTGATCCCATGGACTGTAGCCCGCCAGGCTTCTCTGTCCATGGAATTCTCCAGGCAAAAATACTGGAGTGGGTTGCCATTTCCTTCTCCAGGGGATCTTCCCAACCCAGGGATTGAACTTGGGTCTCGTGCATTGCAGGTAGATTTTTTTTTGCCATCTGAGCCACCAGGGGAAAAGCATGGGACAAAGAAACATTCTTATAAGACATATTCCCTGCCAGAATCACAGTATAGTATAGGAAATACCCATATGTGTAAATAATTGTAATACAGTGAATATTGTAAGTGCTATAAGCAACATGAATTAAGTGCTTAGGAAAGGGAGAGAAAAAAAAAAACCAGTTTATTCCAACTGAAGTTACTGAAGAAGGCTTGCCTGGGAAGATGCCTTCTGGTCCATACCTTGAGAGGTCAAAACAGCAAGTTGTGATTCCTTCTAGGCATGACAACGCAGAGAAATATGGAAGTTTCTCATTGGTTTGCGCAAGAGTAGCGGTCTGAAACATTAGGGCAATCTGAGCCTAAAACAGAAGATTGCATGTCAGGTGAGGAACTGGCTCTTTTCACAATGAGGAGCCATAGAAGTTTTTCTGGCAGGAAAGCTACTTAATCACATGTGTATTTTAGAAAGGAAACTGAAAGTCAGTATGAGGATGGGCAAGTGTTACAGGAGGAGAGACGGAAACAGGAAGCCAGTCAGGCACCGTTCCTCTGGTTGTTACCAGCACACTGGTTATCTACCAACAGACATGCCTTGCCTCATGCCCATTTAAAAGTTCCAGTGGTGAGAGGGAAATATTTCTTCTCCATTTCCACATCCCTTCCAGTTTTGCAGTTTTCTAATCAGATCCCTATCCCAGGTTTATTCTAGCTTATAAACTCATGGAGTCAGTCCAAACATCTCAGTTAGAATATTGCATATTACATGTGAAACTCTGTTGTCTGGTAAGAGAGCATAGAATTCTAGGCAAGGATGGAAAGTTAACAACTAATTTTATCAATCTTTCTGAGTCCTGACTCAACAAATGATATCAATTTTAAAAGGGTAGGAGGATTTATTTTTAAAGCTGAATATATTTTTAAAGCCAAATCAATTTGACTTTCTTATTTCATTTCTCAAAAGTGAAACCCTCTAGGTTCAACAAACCCTCTAGACTCAAAACCTTCTAGGTTCAATATTTCCATGAAGAGTTCACAACACTAAATGTGGAGATGGTGTTTGAATCAAGGGTTTAAATGATCAAAACATCATTGATTTTACTGATCTCTCATTGGGTTCTATAACCAGCATGATCTCTGTGAGTCTGCGTCATCAGAGAGACCACTCTAAAACGTTAAGGTTCTGAGTGATCCTGGTAAGATTTTGATGATTAATCCAGTTTTAGAAGTAATAGAGAAGTATTCTTCCAGTGGAGCACCCAGACTGTGTAGTTCAGAGGTCAGCCAACTGTGTGCTAAGTCACTTCAATCGTGTCTGACTGTTTGCAACCCTATGGACTGCAGCCTGCCAGGCTCCTCTGTCTATGGGATTCTCCAGGTAAGAATACTGGAGTGGGCTGCCATGCCCTCCTCCAGGGGATCTTCCCAACCCAAGGCCTGAAGCTGTGCCTCTTAGGTCTCCTTCATTGGCAGTCTGGTTCTTTACCACTAGTGCCACTTAGGAAGCTCAACTATAGCCATGGCCAAATCCAGCTTGCTTTTGTAAATAAAGTTTTATTAGAACACAGTCATGATCATTTACTTACACATTGTCTGTGGCTGCCTTCCTGCCACAACAGCAAAATTGAGTTGCTGTACAAAGCCAGAGGGCTTCCCCTGTGGCTCAGTGGTATAGAATCCTTCTGCCAGTGCAGGAGACACAGGTTCGATCCTCAAGCCAGGAAGATCCCATGGAGGAGGGTGTGGCAACCCACACCAGTGTTCTTGCCTGGGAAATCCCAAGGACAAAGGAACTTGGAGGGCTACAGTCCATAGGATCTTAATGAGTTGGACAGACTTTAGCGACTAAAACACAAAACACATCTGCATGGCCTTAGAAGAGCCACTTGATCCATCTGTTTCATTCCCTCCCTGTAATAAACACTCTGCCTTTCTCCAAATACTATGTGAAAGCACATGAACCTGTACGTTCTGGAACACTGATTGTCATGCTATAAGTTACTGTGTAAGTGGAGCTCCTTACATCCCATCCTAACATTGGCATTTTTTCTTTTCCTCCCTAGAATACCCTGGAGCAATGCAGCGTTTGCTCCAAGCCCATCATGGAGCGGATTCTCCGAGCCACAGGGAAGGCTTATCATCCTCACTGCTTTACCTGCGTGATGTGCCACCGCAGCCTGGATGGGATCCCATTCACCGTGGACGCTGGTGGCCTCATCCACTGCATTGAGGACTTCCACAAGTAGGCAATCTACTTTCCCTCTGCCGCCTGATGGTCCTCTTGGGGTCTGATCTTACTGCCTGGCATATAGGCTAATCTTCTCTCTCCAAGCTATAGAATCTCAGGATTTGGTGGGACCTTAGAAAGAAGTTATTTATTCCCTCCTCCAATGCAGGAAGTGATATCAAGTAATCTGTGTGGTCCTCCAGTGTGGCCTCTGCTTCAAAGCTTCCCTTGGGCTTATCCATCACATGTTTGTGTCACCTTAATTGTGAGAAAGTTGAGTCAGCCACAGAACATATTACTGGAAAAAGGCAGAATCACAGGATAGCTCTCCCTGGCCTAAACGTGAACAAGCTGTGTGCCAGTGGACAGATTGCCCAGTTTTCTCTGAGCTCTTCAGTTGGTTCATTAGACCAGACCAGTTTCCCATCCAAGACAGCCTAGGGTTCTCTCCAGAGCCATGTCTTTTCCACTCTGCACATGGGAAGTTATAGGGGGAGAACATTTGAATTGTTCAGAGAACAATTCAGCCCCTCTTGCTAAAGCAAGCCTCTTGCATATTTGGAGGTGGTTTTATGCCATTATCAACATATGCATACCCTCCCCTAAGCTCTTCCCCAGGTCCTCTTCCTCAGAATATTTTCTAATCTTTTGAGGACAATTAGAAAGTAGAACCTCAAGGTCAAGACCACTTAACTGATGGGCCTAGAAAAATATATCCCCACTTCCTCACTTCTCTCCTTTGTAGAGTCCTCTTTTATTATAGCCAGAATGGTCATGAAAATTGTATAGCTTTGTATTTTGCTTATTCTTATTTGACCAGTTTGTTGGTTGATCACATTTGTTGCATATTCCCAGGAACGATATGACAGCTCTAGGTGTGGTTTATAAATGGCAGACACAGAAGTTTTGTGCAGCAAACACAAGAATCATCTGAGGCTTGCAAAGAGATGAACTTGTATGGCTCGCCAGTTTGCGTTCTATTGCCCTCCAAATATACAGTCTTGTGGATTAATTTTCATTGCTCTATTGTCAACAACTGGGAGGTACTTGCTGCGAGCAGCTTGTGGACATGAGATTCATATTTTAAAAAAAGTATTTCCTGACCACTTTCCAAATAGCAGAGAAAGTGAAAACCTCACCAGAAGACGTGAGGCTGAATGAATTAAAAAAAAAAAATCCAGAGGCAGGAATTCTCAACCTGAATTAGACAAGGAAGGGCTGGCTCACTTTGAAAGGGCAGGCACAGCATAAATTGTACTTCACGTTATTGATATTTTTAGCTTCTAATTACACATGAAAAAGAAACTTGCATCTATTTAAGGGAAGTGAAAAGATACCAATGGGGAGTGTATTTCTGTCACTGTTTCTCTCCTTTCTTAGATTTACTCTAATCCAAGAAAGACTGATAGATATAATCAGAGCACACATGTTTCTGTTGCTGGAAAAGACTGATATGTTACACCCCTCAATTAAAACAGGAAGTCAATTCTGACAAATGTAAGTTTATATCTATGCCATTTATCTTTCATTTCGAGGAGTGGAGAGCATAATTAGGGACTTGTGACTGGTGACATGTGTGTGGGTCTGAACACTCCAGGAAGGCACACATGAGCAATTAAAAGGGAAAAAGAATCCAAAACCCCCACTGGTCCCCACCATCGCTAATTCAATGGGAAGTTAAAATGCAAACTATTCAAAATAATGTTGTCTGCATGATTGGCAGTTATGCAGGGGGAGAAGCTTTTTGCTCTTTCCCCCATTTCCAAAAAGAAAAATAAAAGATATATTTTAAAGAACTCTGTTTCTGGGTCTTGAAAGACTGGAACAGAAAGCAACTGTAAGTCCAACTCACGGTAAGCATTGCATGGCTAAGGAAAGTGGGTTACAGAGAGGAGACGCAGCTGCCTTCTGCTGCCTTCTGCAGATACTTGGTCATTCTGAACAGATCTCCCATTTGTGAGCTTCTAGGAAATGCCTTTCCATTCAATTCAACCACATCTATGAAGAGCCCTCTATGTGCCTATTACTGTGCTAAGTGCTAAAGGAAAGAAATTGTATAAGTAGAAATTCGTAGAGAGAAGCCCAGATCAGCAAGGAGTTTGACAGGAGGAAGGAAGAGAAGAAGTGCAGGTAATGTGTGAGATCAGGCAAAAAAGACTATGAAAGTGATGAGGTGAGGCACAGGCAGGGGTTTGAGCTATCAGGGCCAGAAGAGATTACTGGGGCCTGAGTAGGCTTCTGGAAGCAGAGTGTTTTAAGTGGGAAATGCAGCTTACTGACAGAAGGAACAGCTCAGGCATTAAGAAGGGCACAGAGTGAAGAATGGCTTCTCTGCACTCAAGGAAGCTCTGCTTGGCTGTAGCCAGAGCAGCCTGGGTATTGAAGCTGAGATGCAGGAGGCCCAGGAGAAGGGATTTATCTCCCCTGCTTAGAATCCTGTCCTTTAAACTGGTGCTTCCCAAACTTGAGCGTGCTTCCAGTCACAGATCTTGTTAAACTGCAAAGTTTAGTTCAGGAGATCTGGAGTGGGGGCCTAAGATTCTGCATTTCTGACCCACTCCCAGGTGGTCTTGGTACACTCTGAGTAGCTTCTGAAATGCTATTTTTAAAGCCTTGCTAATGGGCCATCCCCTCCATAACCACCTTCAGTCGGGGTTGACCCAAATCCCCCATCCTGTTAGGCAGAAACTCTTTCCCATGTGTCATTTCAGATGACTGCTCAAACTAGTTTCCTGGCAGACTGCCTGTATCCTACCCTCACCCCCAACGCACATCCATACACACCACACACACACAAACACACACAGACCTACTTTCCCATTTCACCTGAATGGCCATCTTTTAAGGCCCAACCAATTATCATCTAGTGAAAATTCCATGGACAGAGAAGCCTAGCAGGCTACAGTCAATGGGGTTGCAAAGAGTCAGACACGGCTGAGCACAGCACACACAAAGAAGCTTCCTCTGATCTCAAACTCTCCCTAGCTCCATGTTTGAATTTAGATCTCTTTCTCTATGTTTTATAGTTTTGTAAATCCACTATAGATAGCACTTAACATAGCCTGATTAGTGATAAAAAATGTACATACACAATTTTACAGTAACCCCCTTAAATCATTTTTGCAGTATGATAGGATATGCATGAGATTCCTTGGTGGCTCAGATGGTAAAGCATCTGTCCACAATGCAGGAGACTCAGGTTTGATCCCTAGGTTGGGAAGATCCCCTGGAGAAGGAAATGGCAACCCACTCCAGTACGCATATATGTTAACAGAACAAATACAGAAATATATAGAGGTCCCTCACCAGTCTGACTGCTGGAGTCTTAGTTTATTTCTGGATTCCCAGTTCCAAGAAAAGCAGATTTATTTAAATCACTCTTTCATTGTGTTGAGGCTTTATTCCACTGTCTGATCGTTCTTATCAGGGGTGTTACATGCATCCATCTATTTGTTTAATCAGCATCCATTTGTGGATTGCTAGAAATGTGCCAGGACCCAGTGAATAAGAGACCATCCTTCTCTGAGCTCTGGCTCCTGTGGCTGTATAGCAGAAATGATAAAAAGTATTTCTTCATGTTTGCTATCACTAAAAAAATAAGGTCAAGTATATACAGATTTAACAAGACCTGGCATACAATAAGTGCATAATAAATGGTAGCTATTTTAACCATCAGAAGTGTTTTTTATCAAATTAATTTTATTATTACTATCTGCTTAGTGAGCCAGGTTTTTAAATACACCACCTGGGAGTTTTCGGAGTCCTTAAAATGCTGGCCAGGGAACACCATGGGGACTGTGGAAACCACTTCCCGTCTCTACCCTTTGCCTTTTCCCATCTAATGAGGCCAGTTGGTAAGAAAGAATCATTACTCAGCAAGAATACTGTTCATACCGAGGAGAGACCTTGAGGTTGAACTTAAAGGCCTAAGCAACATCCTTTTATGCAGAATATAGCAAATACTTCATTCCATTAGATATTGTCTGACTTTCTATCTTCAGCACCAGTCACGATAGTTATTTCTAGAAACTCAGAAATAAAGCAGATCTTGTCCTTTGGAAGCTCACAGTTTTGAGGTCTCCAAAGATATGCAAATAATTACTACTAAAATAGGCAAACTCAATGAAAGATATTTTATCCTCAAGGAGTAAGTAATCCTACTTGAGGACATTGGGGAAGTCTCACAGATAAAGTGATAGGCTAAACACTCTTCTGACCTCACAAAGTTTATATTCCCAGTAGGTTTGGGGAAAGGAGATTTTGCAACTGATTCCAGAAGCCTGCTTATTTCACTACTGATGACCCAGATTCAAAAATAATCAGGTAGTCCAAAGCAGTTTTTTTGCCACTGAGTATAAACTTCTTGCATAAAATGCCAATTATAACAACTCTGATTACTGCTGCAGTTGTACCATGATCCTTTTAATTTTTCTTTCATAGCAATCAATTGATCTGCTGCTTAATTCACATTTATTTAGATTGCAGCCATACAGATGCCTTTTGGGTGCTGCCAGGAAAATTAATATGTACATATAGAGTATAATATATGTAAAAATGCTTTGACAACCATAAAGTGCTCTGCAAAGTGTTAGATTACTATCATTATTTCTTTTTAAGTCTCTCTACAAATAGATAAAATTTAACATCATTAATCTTAAAAGCATTACCATGAAAAAACTGAGTTGCATGGTCTTTCTTTCTTTTTCAATCTTTTCAGTTCTTATCTGTGTCCATTGCAAATCATGTCTCATTTCACACCTTCATAAATGGCACACCTAATTTCTAGAAGATACAGATGGATGCATGGCCTGTATTTGCAGCCTACTGATGTAAGAAAAAAAAAAAAAAATGTTATGGCCATTAGTCATAGTAAGGAATATTAAGAGTTAGGGATATATTAAAATTTCTCACCAATAGTTGACCTCAAAAACATGTGCATATATATATCAATATATATACCCATACATACATATATGGGGCTTCCCTGGTGGCTTAGCTCGTAAAGAATCTGCCTGCAATGTGGGAGACCTGGGTTCCCTGGGTTGTGAAGAGCCCCTGGAGAAGGGAAAGGCAGGCTACCCATTCCAGTATTCTGGCCTGAAGAATTCCATGGACTGTATAGTCCTCAGAGTCATTAAGAGTCGGACACAACTGAGTGGCTTTCACTTTCACATACTTATATATACATACATATATATGTCTATATATATTAATATATATATACACATTTCTAAGAAAGGCGCTCTAATGACTGGGAGTGAGGCAAACTTACCAACCTCAGGAAATTTGGGTAGAGCTCGGTAAGCACATACAAAGTCTAGAAGCAAAAGTCAGAAGCAAGTAGGGCTGCCAAGACCTTCATTCTTCCCTCTGATTGATCCTGCCCAGGATTTGTATTTGCAGTCTTTCCATAGGTGAATGCCATGCCACACACTGGCCCGTGTGAATTGCATTGGGCCACTCAGTGTGTGGCATGCAGATGCAATTCACACACTCATCTCCCACTTCCCCAATATCATAATGTTTATGATCTAGAAGAACCTCTAGAGAAGGCAATGGCACCCCACTCCAGTACACTTGCCTGGAAAATCCCATGGATGGAGGAGCCTGGTAGGCTGCAGTCCATGGGGTCGCTAAGAGTCGGACACGACTGAGCGACTTCACTTTCACTTTTCACTTTCATGCATTGGAGAAGGAAATGGTAACCCACTCCAGTATACTTGCCTAGAGAATCCCAGGGATGGGGGAGCCTGGTGGGCTGCCGTCTATGGGGTCGCACAGAGTCGGACACAACTGAATCAACTTAGCAGCAGCAGCAGCAGCAGAAGAACCTAAACAGTCATTAAATATAAACCCCCTATTTTAGTTAAGGAAGGAGACCCAAGGAAGGAAGGTGACTTGCTCAAGGTTACACGAGGTGGTAGACCAGATGTCCTGGCTCTTGGTTTGCACCTTTTCTTTTCTCCTGTTTTTACCTTTTTGTCAGTGTTTAAGTTCAATATCTAACCAGAACTATCTCTCCTCTTTCAGGAAATTTGCTCCCCGCTGTTCTGTGTGCAAGGAGCCTATCATGCCTGCCCCTGGCCAGGAGGAGACTGTCCGGATTGTGGCTCTGGATCGTGATTTCCATGTTCACTGCTACCGGTGTGAGGTCTGTGGTCAGCCCCCCACTCCCTGCCAGGCCCATCAGAGCCAGATGTTTATAAATATCACAATTATAAAATCTAGGAGAGCCCTTAGTGCCTGTGTTCATTCGACTTGGGGTTTTACAAGAGACCTGTGACCCCAGTTGGAAATGATGAGAGATTTCTTGCCCTAGGGCCATGTCATCATGTATATAGCAAAGGGCAGTGAGTCTCTCTCCTCTAATCTGGGTATCAAAAGGACACCACATTCAGAAAATGACTTCAAAACGTTTTGTTATCCTAGTCCTATGACTTGCCCAGGGCCTCTCTTTTGAAGCAGCTTTCCTGTTTTCTACCAGACTTTCTGAGGGCAGCAGTTAGCAGCTCCCCCTTCTATCTGCAAGAGATAATATGAACTATCTTATTACCACCTCCTCTTGACATTGGCTCGTCTAGTCCCATGAGATTTTCCCAAGACGTGGGCAAGTGGGGCTGGCCAAGCTGCCCCTAGTCTCTAGGACTACAGTAATTCCATCTACCACCTGAGCTGTAGCTGACCGCCTGGTTTATGCAGTGTGCTTTGTTCGGTCCTACAGCCCCAGTTGCATGCCTCTCTCTGGCCTTAATGTGAGCAAAGAGAATAAAAAACTTCCAGCTTTTACACTAGGTGTTGCAACTACAGAGCAATAATAAACGTCTAGCCTTAGAATTGACCTGAATTGTAAGTGTGGAAAACCTAGAGTTCATTTTGCAGTTGGAGAAACTGAGGTTCAATGGAGGCAGGCTTCCCAGTATTTCTAGACACACTTGCTCTATGTGCCAACAGGCCTTGACTTTTCATGGTTTTGTTGTTTGTTCTAAGAGTGGTGTGAGATGTACCTTTTCTCTTCCCAGATGAAATGATAGCAATACACAATAACTTTGTACTGCGCATTTGTCTTAGAATCAAGACTGTAGAATGGGAGGAAGACTGAATTAAGAGGAGGCAGACCTCCATCACCCTGGACAAATCACTTCCCTCTCCACAGCTCACCTCCCCACCTGTAAAACAGGCTTGTTCTGGATGCCCCAGTTGGCTCCTTTGGTTCTAAGATTCAAGGTGCTAATAGTTGAGTTTCAACACTGCAGTCAACTCTGGGGTCTTTAGGGTGCCCAGGTAACTGTTAATGTTAGGTCATTAAAGGCTTCAAACCATGTCATTTATGTAATTTCTTTCTGTTTATTATGATCAAAAGATTCTGTTTAATTCCATCACTCAGTTTCCCCAAATGTCTCTAGATCTCCAGAATATCTGCTTGTTCATTCATAACGCTGGCCTTCTTGGGAAGAATAACTATAGTGCCATCGCTGCTGCTGCTGCTGCTCCTGCTGTTGTGTTCTGGGTGACACCCTTTTTGAACTTACATTTCATTATTTGTCAAATTCAGATATGAACCTCAGTGACCGTCCCCCCACCCCCGCTCTTGCTGTCATAGAAGGCAGCAGAGGTGTGGCACACAGCAGTTGCAACCTTCTAAAAGAGTTTCTACTGCAGTTAGCAAGGGCACACACCACAAGATGAAATACTATATTGTTCTTTTCCGAAGAAATTTCTGTTCCCTCTAAAGGTGAAGGTCAGCGTTTAACTGTCATATAACACTTTTCAAAATGGATGCTCAGGTGCTATTAACAGTAGGATAATTCTTTACGGTTATGTAGCTCTTGGCATTTTTTTCAAAGTGTAGTCATATCCATTTTCCTCTTTGATCCTCCTAACATCTCAGTGAGGTAGGAATTGTGGGAATAACTTTTAGAGTGGCTGCAGGCTTGTCTGCAGTGACAGAGGCAGGAGCAGAACTAATGGTGGTACCCAAGGGCCCTGTCCCCCCATCCTGCACGCATTCCTCTACACTGTGCTGTACCCTTTAGAAAGTACCATGGATCATTGCCCACTCCACACACCCACCCCAAAGCTTAGGATTTTATTTTCTTTCTAAAGGTGAAGTAAGGATGCAGAGCCTGTTGCTGGCCCACCGCTTAGCAGGAGCCCCTCTGCAACTTAGCTTCTGACCTGGAATTATCACAAGATTCTGTCCTTGCAGTTGTATATTACTTTTGAAAAATCTTTAAATTAATAATAAATGATAAAGATTTATTCTCTCCTGTTCTTATTGTTTGGGTGAAGGGAACAAACTACTTGGGAGCCTAGACCCTCAGGTTCTTCTCCTTCTGTACCTGTATTTCCTATTGAGTGACTTCAGGAAGGTCATTTTACTCTGTTCTTATTTATGTCCCCAGCCTCTGCTTCAGCTTAATGCAGGACGTATCATATGATGTCCTGGGGAAGAGAAGAGGTAGTAATTGGCCTCTTTATGGAAGCTTTGAATGAAAAGAGGAGTTTGTTTCCATTTTCACTGACATTCTTTCCCTCTGCCTTCCTTCTTCCAGGATTGTGGTGGTCTCCTGTCTGAAGGAGATAACCAAGGCTGCTACCCGCTGGATGGACACATCCTCTGCAAGGCCTGCAACTCTGCCCGCATCAGGGTGTTGACCGCCAAGGCCAGCACTGACCTTTAAATCCAGTCGCCTGTTTAGCGGTTAGTTGGTGGCTCCGAGAAGGATGAAACACAAGAAAAATATGAGAAGAGAAATAGGAAAAGAGAGGAAAGGCAATCAAGCTATGGGATGGTCTCTACTTCATCCATTATTAACCTTTCTTTAGAAACACCTAGAATATGAGATTTTTTTTTAAGTTCTTACAATACACATTTCACAGTTAATCATGTAGAACCTTGATAGGCCTTTGTTCCCAAGGACTTGCACATTTTTGCACGGATTATGCTCCATCCCATTCACTTCTGCATTCCTTTAACTTTTAATCCCTATGTTTGTCTCACTTTTCATCTGGTTGAATAGCTTTTTTTAGTGTGGTATTTGCTGTCACACAGTTTTTCCTGGGGAAGTCTGCCAACTCCCAGGTGCTTTTCGGCTTGAAGGCTCCATCCTATCACTTCCACACTGGCAGTGATCATAAAAGATAATCATTCATTTTCTGTGTATTGAAAAAAGTTGTCTTTTATTGCTCTAAACTAGTCATGTCTCTTGGGAAAAAAATGCACAATTTTATGTCAGGTTATAAAGAATTTAAACTGTAAATTACATAGATTAAAAGAAGCTGAATTTGCAGCCATCCCAATTCCAAATCTATAATGACCAGTGGCGGGGTTCATTTGAAAATAGATATTGGTGAGAGAGAACCAAACTTCAATATTTTTTCTGCAGAAATTACAAATGGGGTATGCTGGATAAAGCATTTTTGGGTTATATTTGAAAAGGCATTATTATGCCTCAAATATTAAAATTTTCTTTTTCCATGCTACCTGGATATAATAATATGGACAAACTTGGTTTTCTCTAGAATATAACTTCCAGTACTGTTCCACTTTTCATATCAGATACATTGCAACATTTTGTTTGTTTGTTTGGAGAGTGAGGACTTATAAACACAACTAGCAGAATGGTGTAGCTGTGTTCCTCTAGAAGAATATCTCTATAGAGAACTGTTCAATTTTTTTTTTTTTTTTTTCCAGGCCCAGGTCCATTTTACCTGACAATTGCAAATCAGGGCACATAAAATTGTCTTGGTTTTGTTTAGTTTGCCTTAAAAAGAGAGGAAACTTGAAAAGGTTGTGAAACCACAGTTTCATCATTCTTATAATTCTTCTGCAACTCAAAATACATATTGCAGGAGACATTTTCATATCACTGATGTGACATTTACACCACACTTTCATAGACAATCACTGAAAAGAAATTGCCTTTTTGAACTAAAAATATGCAGAGTCTGGAATCTTTAGTCAGATTCTTTTGGGGCAATGAAATGCTTGCCTGCTAACTGCAGAACCACATACATTTTTTTTTTTTAATGTTCTGACTTGTTTCCTTTAGGGAAGGACCCTTCTCTTAGTACCAGGTTACCATCTTGTAAACTAAGTATTTTGGATTAAGATTTGTTCAAATCTTTTTTTAAAATTAGGTCAACCTTTTTAAAAACTTTCTGCAAGTATATAGTTTTAAATTACAAAGTATTTTAAATATAACAAAAATATAGATAATAATATAATGGATCGCTGTGATACCCAGTTTAAGAAATCAAATATAACAAATATAGCTACATTCCCCTGTATACCCTTCCTTGATTCCACAAAGATCTTTTTCATGATTAGAAAGTGATAAACTTTTCTAGTCTGACTTTTGTTTTTAACACTCAGAAATGAAAAATTATTTGTGAATGTTTTGCATTGCAATCCAGACCTCAAGCATCCCAATTACATTTATTTTAGTTTAGTAGGAATAATCATAAAGGTGGTTTTTTTTTTTTTTCCAATAAGATGCCCTTAAGCCTATGGCTCTTCTAAGTCAATCTGTGGCTCATTTATTTTGGTTACCAGTTCATTTTAGCATGACCACAGTTAGAGCTTTTCAAAGGCCCTTTGACCATTGTGCTTTCCCTACCTTGTATCCCTTGTCCTTGACCTCACATTTCTCATAATGTGAAATACAAGAGGGCCACTTTGGGCAGCATGTGGATTTTAGGATACAATGGCAACTGTATCACTGAATTTCTGTCTTCCAAATGAAAGGAGAGACCATGCTGATGACCTCAAAGAGTACTGGCCATTAGACAATCGGGGTGATACTATCTATAATCAGCTGGAATTGCTTCAGTAATTTGTTTTTTATGAAATACTTGGGGAAAAAAATATCTTTGGGTCAAAAAAAAAGAGCACAATTTATTGAGGGGTGGAGTTTATCTCTTAAAATGCAGTCTTATGAATTTTGCCAAAAGAGGGAGGATTTATGAAATATTTATACTATTAAAAATGCAGTAACATTCTACTTGTTGGTTACATTTAAATTCTTATGTAACTGAATGTTTACATGCCAAGAAAAAAGAGAGTTATAAGAAAAGGCTGTTACAGGCCCCTCACTGTGACACTGCCAGAACAGTGCTTGCTTACAATCTTTATAGTGCGTTTTTATCACGTAACCTCAGAGTATCTTTACCAAAGATTTTTAAAGTAAATCTCTTTTTAATATAGACTTATCATACTTTTATAATAATGAATGTGCACACCTACATATACAGAATATTTAGATTTAGATTTTTTTTCTTTCACAAGGTATAATAAGGAAAGGATCCTAAAATATTTTATTTCAGGATTTCTTAATTATATGATTTATATTGCTTTCTTGTCTTCTATTAATCATTTGGTATCAGCAATGCCAAATCACTCTTTACTGTTTTAGCTACATGAAATGATGCCTATAACAGATATAAAGATCTAGTGCCTTAAGGATTATAATTCTACTGTCTTATGATATATTGTCTTGATTGTTATCATTTAAAGACATAGATAATAGAAAAAAATCATAGAGTCTATAAGAGAAAGTTTGTAAAAATATACTGGTTTAAAAAAAATTGTCACAAACAGAAATATTTGATAATTCCATGTAACATGAGAGACATGGCAAAGGAGAAAAAACCCACTGTGTGCTGGGCTCTGCAGACTGTTTCATGCTTAGCTTTCTCCACCACCTGGATCCCCAGCTCATACTGACTCAGTATGGAGTCTCATCTGTGAACAGATTGGCCTTTAAAACTCAAAATAAGTCATGTGTTCCAGCAAAATGCATCAAAGCTTTGAGGTCCTGGACATCTCTGCAGCTCAATGATATGGGTTCTTTCTCCTTTCATTCAAAAATTGTTTTTGCCAGAGCAACTTCTCTGATCGAAATGACTTCATTGGTTATATGCTGATGAATACAGTGGAGATATCAACACTATAACTGTTTCCTCACTATCTAAGATTCTGCAGAGATGTTTGCACTGATGTTTCAAGTATGTAAAATTCTAATTGCATTTAAACAAGTATTTTGTATTTGGGTTCAGGGAAAGGAAGAGAGCATTTTACCGTGGGGCTGTCATAGAGGGTTTATGGAATATAGACAGGACTCTGAAAACACAACTCCCAACAGTTTTCCTAGTTAATAAAAATCCTATTAATGTGAACCAGCCAGGAATAACAGTGTTATTTCTATCTGATATGGTTTAGGCTTCTCTTGTCAAATCTGCATTGGGGCTGCCCCTTGATCCCTCCATTATCAAGTTTTGAAGGGTGTTGGGGAAACTATGGCAGCTGCTAGGAAGATCAGGGAAACACTGATGTAACCTCACAGCCTCTCACCATTTCTCTTGGCTTGGAAAGGCCTTTTTTCCATATACATTTCTAGAAATATTGCTATGCTACCTTAGTATTTCACATTTGTAGTTTAAACAAGCGATTGTCCATCTGTTGCCTAGAGCTTCAGTACATGTGTGTTATGAATGAAATATGACAGCATGTTCCATACCCTGCTTTAGCCATCTGTAGGAAACCAGGAGGCTGGAAAAGATATACCTCTGCAAAATATGCCTCAAGTTCATTTCCTAAGATCGCTCTTTTGGTGCACTTTCACGGGAGACAATCAGAGAGCAACATGTATTTGTGCCTTATTTTTAAAGAAAACGTTACACTACTATGAATGCTCCTCTGAAGAGTCTTCACATAAATAACCCTCCCAAATCTCAAAGATGTACTCATTGAAAAGTCAAAATCCAGAGATGTCTGAACTCTTCATCTTAATGTATTCTAGCAGTATTTCTGTTCTCGCCATCTCTTGGAAAGTACCTATGGATTCCTAAATTAGGAAAACATTTTTAAGCATTCTTATGCCACAGGTGATGTCTTAGGTGTTGTGGGGGTGAGTAAGTGGTCTTATTTAGTGGTCTTACTCTAGTTTTAGTCAGCTAATGAAGACATGCTTCCACTTGAGCCTTTAATATCTATTCAGCATACCACTTTAATTGCCACAGTCTTTTGGTTTGCTGTTTTTTTATTTTTTTTTTTTAATTTAATAGTATAGAGAACCAGTTGAGGATCTTGGTTCTGAGTCATTATTATGGTGCAATCATGAATATATCAGGTCAAGTCATTTCCTTGACAGGTAACTTTTCCCACGAGGCTGTTATTTGCTGCCCGCTGTGTTCAGTTGCTCAGTCGTGCCCAACTCTTTGTGCCCCCATGGACTGTAGTCTTCTAGGCTCCTCTGTCTGTGGAACTTTCCAGGCAAGAATACTAAAGTGGATTGCCATTTCCTCCTCCTCCTTCCTGACCCGGGGATCGAACTGGTATCTCTCGTGTCTCTCCTACACTGGCAGGTGAATTCCTTACCACTGCACCACCTGGGAAGCCTGGCTGTTGTTTAGTTCACTTATTGTTTCAGCCTTTAAAAAGTGATCTGATTAAAGCTGTGTAGCCTGGTGAGAGTTCTCTCTCCCTCCCCCTCTCCCCCCGCCCTTGTCTCCTTCTTATTCCTTAACATTTCTACTCATTAATGTTATCCTGATTGGACTTTTCATAAATAAATTAAATCAATACATTACAATCCTTATGGAATTATGATCATATTAGGAGAAGAATTGTACCACAAAATAAATGCAGCATCCATAAATCCTTTCTTTAGAAAGGCATATTTTTCCAGACTGTGTTTATTCATAAAGTGAGGTGAGATAATAGAGTCTTTTGGTTTTATTTTAATGAGTTTTCATCAGGGATTCAGATCACAGAGTTCTTGGCAAATTCATTTATGACTGGCCTACTTTTTTCAGCTTATAGGCAAAGTGATCTTTCTAAGACTAGCTTAAGTTTTTTTTTTTTTCAATCCAAAGCATTTTGACCAACAAGACAATCATGTTCTTAAGTGATGGCATGTTATTTTAGATCAATGAAACTTGAGAATTTTCCTTATTTTCCTTCTGGAATTTTTACACATATCAGCATTTTTTCCCATGACAATCATATTAAACCCTAATACTTGAGGCACAGTATTTTACAGGGAATAGATTAGCAACAGTTTTTCCTGAAGCACATGTTATAGACCTGTAGTCTGTTTATAAAAATTAACCTGAAAAGAACAATTTGGATTTCTCAGTAATGCAGTTTCTTAAAATTTGAGTCTGAGATTCTTTTGAACTCTGGCTAATACTGATCAAAAACATGCCTTCTGTGTCTGTTTTTTATAAATTTGTTTGGAAAAAGCTTATAATTCTAGGAATGGATTTCCATTTTTGATTTCTGTCCTTAACGTTGTCTACAAGTTGACCTTGATTTTCCTTTTTGGGAGGGTCACATTTGAGAAAAGTAAAAGCATATCTAATATATACATAACTCAATACACAAATGAACTTACCCAGTTTTAATAATAACAGTCACAGTGAATATATTGTTTTGATAAATAGACAGAAGGTTTTTCTGCTTGTTTGTTTTGTTTTTTAACCTGTCTCCAAGAAGAGAGGAATGTGGAGGGAAGGAAGAATTTGAGAGAAGGGGAAGGTCACAATTAAAACACTGACATGAGGATTCTTATAGAGTGTAGCTTAGAATTTTCACAGAGGTTTTAAGGATTGGCAATTGTAGCTTTTTAAACAAATAAAATATATTTCTAAGTTTATGAGGTGTTTAAAAATCACTATGGCTAACACTGTATTTTCCCCTTGTCAGAAGAGAATTAAAAGGAGAGCTGTTTCTCAGCCCTGTGGCGTGGCTATAACCACACAGGACTGTAACATATGTCTCTTCATCCCTTTGCAAGACGGCCATCGCTCACCCTCCTGTGACAGATGGCGATGCCCATTCCTACACAGTCTTAAGCGAGCTGCACTACACCCTAAGCATCTCTGAAGGTTAGAGGTTTCTGTTTTCACACACTGAGCATCTCATCCTTTCCAGTGTAGGTATCTGGTGAGCATAGTAAACAGGAGTTGCCTTGGTCTTTGGGTCTCTTGTTCAAATCCAGTCATGCGCTTTCTATAATGCCCTGCTTAAACAGCTATACTGGAATTGCTTTGTACCTTTTCTCCTTTTTAGTTGCAAGCACAGAAAACTAACATTAGATTACTAAGTTCAAAGAAGAATAAATACAAAATGGCATTTTTTCCTATCAATATAGAAAGAAAGGACCCTTACTCCTTTGTCTATTTTACTTTCCTGGCCCCTGTGCAAAAAAGTTGTAGACACTATTTTTGTTATCCAACATACATGTGGCTTATTTTGTGGAAAGTTGTGTGGAATATACATTTTATTAAACTCATTGACTTTTCTGCCATGAATTTACAAAAACGAAATTGCTAAAATCTTTTTTCTTTATTTCTGATTGTTGCATAATTTACAACAGTTTCTAACTACCCTAATAAATATCTCTCATTCTAATCCTTATTATAAACACAAGTTTTGTAACATTCTATAAGCAAAAGTTAGGTATACTAGACAGAAGAGGAAAACCCATAACTGAGTTTTTTGTAATACTTTAAGATGGCTGCATTAATCCTTACCCACTGTGTGCTTGCTACTTTTTCCAATAAACTCATTCACTTATGGGCAAGTGGAAACATCATTCACCTACCTTTGCTAGACATTGACCTAATAGACCCAAACAGAAGTCTTATTAAATGACACACACAACTACACAAAACTGTAGTGCTACACAAAACTGTAGCTTCTAAATTCAGTTTTCAGCCCCAAGAGTAGAATGATCTACCAAGACTGACACAGATTTCAGTATGTCATCTTCTGTTCTACACCAGTGTGGAGGGCTATAGCCAACCCCAAGCCTCAGCACTGTTCCTAGACAAACATAGGCTCATGGGTCTTTTAAGGATCTGAATCTCCTATTATTTTCCCAACAAGTCACCATTCCACCTCTTTCCAGAGCTCACTAGTTTGTAGTACTATTCATGGCAGTCCTTCTACTATTGGGGCAGCTTTTTTCTACCCAAGTTCTTCCTCATGTTAAACAAAATTCGGGCTCTGGAGCTACACACAGGAAGTCTAAGGCCTGTATCTTTGTCTCTAGGTCAGATATCACTCTTTCAACTTTTCTTCATTTATCAACATAATATCAAGTTCAATCATCTATTTGCTTCTCCTTTGAACAGTTAGACCCAACAATATTTTCTAATTTTATTTCAGTCTACTAAGTGAAATGTAGCCAGCTCTTTGGGTCAGGCTAGGTAAAAACACCCTCTTGAGGGTTGAAAGTAAATGGAATTGGAATCATTGAAAGGAAACTGATATTCAATGTGGAAATTTCCCCCAAGGACTCAGACTCAGGAGAGTGAAAACTGGATGAGGTTAGATCTCCCTTGTGTGTAAAACAGTCCTCGTACTCTGTGTACTTCTGTGTTTTTGATGTTACCAAAGTCAACATAGGGTTCGGTTCAGTTCAGTTGCTCAGTCATGTCCGACTCTTTGGACTCCATGAACCGTAGCAGAAGTGTCCTGAAGGGTTCCACACTACGTGGAATGCTACAGTCATGCTATAGTTCATGCACAGTCCATACAATCCAAGAGTTGGACACAACTGAGCAACTTTCACCACTACCACTCAGTTCAATTCAGTCGCTCAGCTGTGTTTTTTGGGGGGGGTCTTTTTTTGTTTTTTGTTTTTTTAGCTGAAGATTATAAAAAAAGCTTTAAATATCCTTAAAAATAGTCTGAAGGCTTTTCTGAGGGTCAGGTTTAAGAGTATGAATTTTGGGTTGCAGTTCTTGCTTTCTTATTCAGAAGACAAACTATCCTGACAGTTGTTACACAGCTTCATGCCTTCCCGCACTAACTAATCCATGAAACACTCTCCCGTTAACCAGGCTGTTGATAATGACCTTAAAATGCTGGGAAATGTCAGTGTGTGATTTCCACTTCTAACAAGGAAAATGTCAAAAGCAGAAGATGCTGGTTCTGTTGAAAAACATTACCTCTAGCCAGTTGTTCTATGTGAAAGGAAGTAGGTTACATTATGTTGCAGTTTTATATCGAAATTTATACACAAGTTCAGTACAGTTGAAACATGGCGTTAATTACAGTTTATGCCACATGTCTCAAAATCCTAAATTCAAAACTTCAGAAGTTATTTAGAAGATGCTGGCTAAATCCATACAGTATGCTTGTTCCAAAGGCATTTGTAACTGAAGATAGATGGGAAGTAGAAAGACAGCTAGAAGAACACTATACCAGGCACTCGCCATATATTAGTGGTCTCTGGGAGGATGAGACTTGCAGCTTCTTCCACCCCAGGGTTGAATCCAAGAGCCCTATTGGCAGAACCTGTCATCAGTCACCTGGGCAGGGGGCTTTCCAAGCTCTAAAATAATAATTCCTAAGATAGTTTACAAACTGCTTTCGCACACGAAACAGCTCTGGGAGGAAGGTTATTAATAGCCTTATCCTGAAAGAGAAAGCCAAGGCTCAGAATCGTTAAGTGACTTGTCAAAAGCAATAAGAGCTGGTAAGTGGCAGACCTGGGGACATACCCAGGTCTGGCAAGTCCAGTGTTCTCTCCAGTGGCTGCTTTCAGGGCACCAAATACCTCAGAGCATGCTGGATGCTTCTTACAGACCCCCGGGGCCCCCGTTTGAAGGCATCCAAGAAATTCACATGGATCACCCAGCTATCAGGTGGCGGAGGCATATGGGTGCTGTGGGGTTTGAGACCATTCAAAGCGTGCACGCATTTTCTGTGTCTTCTTGTGGGAAACTGCTAGGCAGTCTGTCTGATTGGCAGTGTGGCGGAGCCAGTGAGGAAGGGCACCGTGAAGAGCACACACTGGCACTGAAGTACACTGCAGCAAATTTCCCCAGAGACTCTGGTTTACTTTACATTAACCGAAAAACTCTCTGGAACTGTGAGGTTCTGAATATCAACGGAGGCCACACATTAAGAATTCAGTGGCGGCACACAGAAGTGACTTGATCCTTAAGACATTTTTCTCTTATGTGGGCTACGATTTATGCCCCACAGAAGTAGGAACTCCTGCAGGTAAACAGTGCACGTTGTCCTCTCTCTCAGCTCACATTTATCAGGGCCCCACCAAGGGTATGTCATAGCATCAGGCATTTCCAAGCCAACCAAGCGACCTTGACCTTGAAATGTCCGTGAAAAAATGCTATGGGATGGGTCGTGATTCTGCCACTTGCCTTTTGCTGTTTGAGAGCCTAGGCTTCCCCTCCTGTTGTCATTTTGTGTTTCCTGTGGGCTTATCATGGGGAGTTCGGTACTGTTGTTTCCAGAATGCTTACTGGGAAGCCAGCCTGTATGTTCTAGAACATGAAATGTGGCAGTTCATCAACAGGGTATGCCTCCTCTAAGGAGCATCCATCTGGAAGCAGTGCCTTTTGATGTACCCTCTTGGGTCTTCAGTTCCTCTCATTTCTCATTGTAGTTGTTTGACTTGAAGTTAAAATCTGTTAACTGAAAAATATTCTTTCTTCATCTGAGTTAAATCTACTGCAGGGAACCTTAAAATGAGCTTACCTAATATGCTTTCTAGGGATCGTCTTTCCCAGGAGGCTTCCATCCATCAAATCGGTCTCATTATCCTTCTGCTAAATTCCCTGGGATTAATGAGGGCCAAGTTAAACAACAAGTGGCTTCTCACCCCTTTCCAATCTGCACACCTGGGAAATACAGGCAGTGCCAGGGGGAGCAGCAGTTGAGTGGCTTTGGCTGAGATGACATTCAGACACCAGGAAGGAGCCTCATTTTCCAGGGAGGTTTGATTAATGTTATGATTGATGGAGTGGAAAATGATTCTTGTAAAATCAGTGATGTACCCACCCCCCGCCACACAAACACACACAGGAGTGGATTAGCAGAGGAAGCACTCTGAGAACTCTTCAGAACTTTCTAGGTAGGTATGCCTGAGGTGAGACTCACTTGGGTGGAACCTGTGATGTCTTAGACAAGGAATAAAAGGACAGTGAGGCTTTGAATATGAAAAAGCAGCTCTTTAAAAAAAAATAAAGACAACCATAAATTCCAATTTATCTTTACATAATGTAAAGGAAATTATGAATGTATTTTTTTCTTCCTCCATTGTACACAATGTTACCCCTCATAACCAGGAAAAATACAATTGTGTTGTCTTCAGAACACTCACCCATGCACCTGCATGCACGCATGTTCACACACACACACACTATCTCATACACACACACACACATCTTCCAAGAAAGCTGATGCTTCAAAAAGGAAATCTTATTTTAAAACACTTGGATTTTCCAGGCCAAGAAACTAATAATTCCTAGACCTGACCCAATTTTGTGACTGCCAAAAAAGAAAAGAAAAAGCTATTTAAATTTTGTACGGATCCATTTATCTTTTAGAGTATGCCAAAGCAATTTGAGGTGGGGGTGGAAACTAAGGTATTTATCTCTGCAGCTGGAGTCTCTATGTATCTATCTGCTGGGAGTCCAGATAAGAACAATTCTTGGGTGATTATTATTGATACATTGTGTTGCCGCTTTCTCCAATGCCTGCTTTCCTTCCTACTGTTGTGTAAGAATAAGAGTTGCTTTTTTAACTCTTTTTCCTCCATCATGAGGGAGTAAATATTAAGCCTAAATGTCTTCCCTCACCAAATCATTTCACTCCATTTCTGAACTAGTTTACAAAGTGCAAAAGAGGGAGAGCTAGCTTTTCTTGGATACATTTCTTCTTTTTCTTCTTTCTCAGGAGACAAATATGAAGGGAAAAAAAATCCAGTTCCTTTTCATCTCTCTTTCTCTTTGGCTGACAGTTAATGATCCCTTAGTAATTATAAACTAGAAGTAGAATAGCATGGCCAGGTTCCGATGTATCTGCCAGCGTGTTTCATTCCTTCAAATTCAGACTTTGAGAGGAAACGGGACTTTATCATTTAAATGCAAACAGTGGGAATGGCCTCATGTTTTAACTTTGTCACAGTAAAAGGTGAGTTGATATTTGGCAGTGTTTGCATTTCACTAACCCTCTCTGCCTTCTGCTTAGTTTTTAGATGAATGCCATTAGAATCACAAATCAGGATGAAATTGCCAAAAAGTGTTAAGTGCCTCGGACCTGCCTCACTAGATAGCAAGTTGAAACTGGGGTAAACCATGCCAGCCTTCTTACTTAACTGAAATGTCTGAACCAAGGGTTTCAACCCTTGGTTCAGACCAGTAGTTTATAATGAAGTCATTGAAAAATCTTTTAAAATAACTTTCTTCTTTTTGGTACCCTTTTAGTTTCTGGGGAAAGCTGATGAGTATATTATCCAAGAATTAATTCTTATTAAACAGTCAGAATACCAGCCCCCCAAAAATCTGAATTTGTCCTCATTAATTTTCAAGAAATGTATGAAAAAGCAAATAGAATTAGAGGTGGCATTGATTGTCTGATTATTTAACACAAATGAAATTTTGCGATTTAATGTGCCTTAAGTGAAATGTAAAACTTTCACAGCAGGATTTTTTGAACTTTTACTGTGTTATCTATGCAATTAATTACTTTGCCTTTTATTTTGTCTTTTAAACTTCACCTTTATCATTTGATAGACTTGGGGCTGCCTCCTTCTCTACTGGGAGCATGTGCAGTTATGAGATGCACCCCCCAAAAAAGGAAGGGAAAAGAAAGAACTTTCTGGTAGCAAATCTGTGCCATGAAGTAGACATGACATGAAGATGCAAAGCAGGAGGATAGTAATTTTCTCTGAGCTGCACACACCAGCTTTTATTTCATGGCTTTGTCACAGGCTTTTCTCCTTCTGTTCTGTCACCTTTGAGAAAAAACGATTGCACCTTCTCCAAGTCTGCCTTTTAACAGCTACAGTTGAGTTGGCAAGACTTCCCCAGCTCTGAATATAGCCATTTGCCGACTCCGGCCTCTTTGCGAGACTGACTCAAATCTGTGATCTTCTGTTCAGCATACACATCAGCAAAGTGAGAAGATGAGCACTAAATATAGGCTCTATTAACTTTACTTTTAGATTTACTGCCTTCAAAAAGTGCCTATTCTGAGAAACATAGACGTTCTTCCTACATATGTATGTACACACGGTACCCAGAGTCATACCGTGCAGCCTTCAAAAACACACCATTGAAAGGAGTAGGTGCTAAGATAAGGAAACCTTGCCAAATGGAAGAAAGTCACTCATTTCCAATATCCCCTCCCGAGTGGCACCGTGAAACAGGCTGCAAGCACATTTCCTGAGCATTCCTTGCTGATACAGCCACTTTATATTTTTATCCTACTGGATGGTGGCATATTGCTGAGGTTTCTTGTACTCTACTTCAAGGGAATAGATTATGCTTCATGGAACTGGAACATTTAGTCAGGAAAAAAAAAGGTTGTTTAAGAGAATCAATGAGCCAGGGCCTCTATTAGGATATGTGTCATATGTGTGTTTTATAAACTAAGCATTGGTGAGCTTAGAATGTCAGCACGTTGCTTCTCCTTTTATCTCTCAGGCTCACATCAGTGAAAACTAAAGAAAAGTCTTGGCTCTGACAATCGGAGGCTCAGGGGGCCAAATGCCCTTGCCAGATCCTTAGAGCATCTTTACTTTAACTCCTAAAAATAGTAGCACATGTTATTTATTGGCTTTTGTTTCCATGGTTCTGTCACTGATATAACAACTGTAGATATTGTCAGTGGAGCAGCAGCTCAGCCTACAAAGTTGGATTCTTACCCAGCTGTGGCAATAAGAGAGGGTCCAGACTAATGGGGCAAAGTAGACTATGTATGATTTTAGGAAAAGGGTTGAAGGGAGGACGTGCTTCCAAAAAAGATCTTTCTCAATGTGTCGTCTGACTCAACCAGCTGGCAGATTACACTTGCCAAGTCGCTCTCTTCCCTTAGAAGTCAGTTAGCTCCATGTTTGCCTGATTCTGTCTCTGCTTTGGAAAAGCAAGGTACCTCCAGTGAGCCTTTCCCTAAGGAAGCTCTTGCCATCCTCTTGGTCACAAAATTCTCTCCTATCCCACCCACTTTCACCAACAAGAAGTAAAGGGAGACAAGCAATGGAAGATGCTTCCCATGTCATCGACATCAGTCACCATTCTGCGTTCCATCTAAGGGGCTCCACTGCTTAAACTAGGGAGGAGGGCAGAACGGATCATGGGTTTATCAGTACTAGAGTATGGACCACCTTTCCTTAGCTGTCTTCATTTTATGAGATGACTTGTCTCCTTGAAGAAAGTGATACTCTTCTCTAAAACTGTCTACTCTTCCTGTTTATGTTCTTGTTATGTTTTTACTTTATTCAGTTTTGACACTAGTCATTTTCTATTTTTTTAGAGAAAAATGTGCTAGATAAGAGTTCAGAAATCTCCATGATATCAAAAGGGGCAATGGAATACCACAGGGTTTTTCCTCCTTGGAAACAAGATAGACTGGGAAAGATACAGCATGGTTTTGCTCCAGGTTTCAATCTGATCATGACTATGAGAGAGTTTTATGTAAACGTTGAGTGGTATTTACAAAAAAGATAGATCAGGGGAAAGAGGGGTTAAGCCAGGTTTTCTCTATGCTAAATGTGTCAAAGAACAAGAACTTCCTACTAACTACAATCATAGCCCCACCATGATCGCTACAAATCTGAATAGCATTCTCTGACTTAGGGAAAGTGACCGAAAACATGTAGAGAATGTGCCTTTTTTTCACATATATGATACTGACAGAGCCATGGTATTCCCAAAATGCAGATTTCTCTTTTTCATTCTTAGCAAATTACATTTCTCCTCTACATCATGAACCATCACTGACAAATCCAACAAAGCCCTCGTGGTTCCTTATAAAAGTAAGAGAATAAAATCTGTTATAAGCAAGTGATTTGGGTTATTTTCTTTTGTATTTATATATTACCACCTCTATTAAACCATGTTTCTCTTTACCCTCTATCAGTTTTTTTTCTATCAATTGTTTTTCCAATGCTCTATAAGAATAAATATGAAAATCATATTCCTTTTTTCTGTTAAAAAATTGCAACTATGTTATTATATTTAGAAATCCAATAAAGTTATTACATTTACTTGCTTATGTGTGGAATTCTTTTTGAGCTGGATAGTCCCTGTCTCTCTTCTCCTAACCTCTTTTCCTGTGATTCATTTTTTACATCATTTGCTTTCCATATGGTCTTCTGAGAAAGGGAACGTCTCTCAAAAGAAATATGATGCCAACAAGAATAGGAAGGCACCCACTCTCTTCCACTGTTAGCACAGAACATCTTAAGGTTAGATATGTTCTAGAATTAGTTGACCACTTCGTCTTAAACTTTCAAGTAAAGAACTTTCCCCTTTTTGAGTTGAATCCGAGCAAATCAGTTCATGAGCTGTGCGTGTGGTGGGGGAGGGGGGTGGTGGTGGCGGATGGGGAGTTCTCCACTCACATCACTAATGGCTGGCTGACTTTTCTCACTTTTATTCTATCTGTTCTGTATATACTTTTCCAACATTGAGAATCTGCTTTGCTCTAGGCTCCTTGAGGGATGCAGATATAAATCAGTCAGTTCCTGCTTTGAAGAAGTCTATAGTAAAGCTAAAGCTGATGGGTTCAGGTGCAAATAACTATGGTCAGAAGACAGAAAGAATCAGACCCTTGGGAGAGTATGACTCAACATTTTCAAAACTTTTCACAATAGTCTGTGATCCGCAATGATTCTACCCTCATTTTCTATGTGAAAATGCTAAGAATGTGAGAAATAAAGGTAGCAATCCAAGATCACCATTCACTGAACACTTATTTTTAATTTTTTGAACAAATATTCAGATTAACCCCATACCCTGATCCCTAGTCTAAAACTTAAGAGTGAGTAGAACCTCAGGGTATGTGAAACTCCTACTATGAAATTCAGAGAATGGTATCCCTTCTCCTTCCCAATTAGGCTTTTGGTTTTATCTCTGCAGCCTCATGTTTCAGCTTACTAATGCTGAAAGAACTGAGGGTCTAACAAGAGGCCACCATCTTCAGAGATGCTGGACACAAGGTGTGTTTCTGAATTAACAAATGATGGATATGGCACTGGGGCACAGGGTGTTCATAACTTCTGGCCAGAAAGTTGTAAACAAATAAGTGCATATAACATGTAACATTGGCTTTTCTTTCCCTATTTTTCTCAAATTGCTCTCTTTATGTTCTTCAGCCCCCTTCTGCTTTGTAATTTAACACTGCACAAATATTATTTGTTCCTATTCATTGTGTGGGAGCTGGGAGGGCTCTTAGAGAGCATGTTTTCTGATTTTTCAAGGAAATACTAGGTTCCAGAAATAGGAAAGAATTTACCTAAGGTCACAATGTAATTTAATTACAAAGCTGGATCTTGTGTCCTGACATGACCCTCAGTCCTGTGCTATCATACTGACAACTTTAATAATGTGAAGGGAGTAGGAAAAAAGTCCTATCTGTAATTTCCATTTCTAGGAAAAACAAAGAAAATTTAAAAATGAACAAAAGCTGAAAGTCTTGATGACTGTTTGTTGCTGTTTCTGTTCAGTTATTAAGTCCTTTCTTTTTACGACACCATGGACTATAGCATGCCATACCCTTCTGTCCTCCAATATCTCCCAGTAGTTGCTCAAATTCATGTCCATTGAGTTGGTGGTGCTATCTAACCTTCTTATCCTCTACTACCTCCTTCTCCTTTTGCCTCCAATCTTTCCCAGCATCAGGGTCTTTTCCAATGAATCAGTTCTTCACATCAGCTGGCCAGAGTATTAGTACTTCAGCAACAGTCCTTCCAATGAATATTCAGGGTTGATTTCCTTTAGGATAGGATTGTCTGGTTTGAGCTCCTTGCAATCCAAGGGTCTCTCAGGACTCTTCTCCAGCACCACAGTTTGAAAGCATCAGTTCTTCAGCACTCAGCCTTCTTTATGATCCAACTCTCACATTCGTACATGACTACTAGAAAAACCATAGCTTTGACTACATGGACCTTTGTTGGCAAAGTGATGTCTGTGCTTTTTAATACACTTCCTAGGTTTATCAGGGCTTTCCTTCCAAGGAGCAAGCATCTTTTAATATCATGGCTGCAGTCACTGTCCAGTGATTTTGGAGCCTAAGAAAATAGAATGTTCAGGGCTTCCCTGGTGGATCAGAAGGTAAAGAGTCTGCCTGCAGTGCAGGAGACATGAGTTCAGTCCCTGGGTCAGGAAGATCCTCTGGAGAAAAGAATGGCTGCCCACTCCAGTATTCTTGCCTGAAGAATTCCATGGACAAAAGAGCCCGGTGGGCTAAAATGCATGGGGTCATGAAGAGTCGGACATGACTGAGCTACTAACACACACACACACACACACACAGAATATAACAAAAAAATTCCAAAAGACTTATTTCATAAACAAAATAAACCAGGAAGGAATATCAGTGACACATAAGGAATGTTGAACAAAGAGAATGGCAATCATATAGTTCTATCTCAAATAACTTAAGTATATCCCAATAATACAGGAGTACTTGAACATTAGAAATGCATTAAAGTAATTCATCACTTTCACAGAACAAAATAGAAAAGTGTTACAGTATCTCAACAGATGCAGGAAAAGAGCACAATACAATAAAGTATTCATAATAAAGAACAATCCCTTAGCAAACTAGAACTAAAAAGAAGCTTCCTTAAGTAAAGCCTATCTATCAAAAAATCACCACAAATATTGAAAAATTAGAAGTAGTTATTTTAAATTATAAAAAAGTATGCTCACTATCAACACATCTTCTCAACTTTATACTGAAAATTCTAATCAGTACAGTTATAATAAAAATATGAATAAGAGTTATAAAAAAATAGCCTGCAAGAAGCCAAAGTGTCGTTACTCATAGATGATATAACTACAGAAAACTATACACAAAAATCCAAAATAATATACAAATAACTAACATTAAACAGACTTAGAGCAAACTGGTGGGTGTTGGGTGAAATAGATGAAGGGGATTAAAAGGTACAGACTTCCAATTATAAAATAAATAAGTCACAGTAATGTAAGGTAAAACATAAAGAATATAGTCCATGTAACTAATAATTTTGTATGGTACAGATAGTTACCAGATTTATTGTGGTGATCATTTCTTAATATATTTCATTGTCAAATCAGTATGATGTACACATAACACTTTGCTAGGTATAATATTAATATACCCAAACTGCATTTTATTTCAGTGCAATAGCCACAAGAGGTCAGATAATGTATTTTTGATAATGTACTTTTCCCAGTGGGTCAGCAGTAAAGTATCTACCTGCAAGGCAGAAGACCCAGGTTCCATCCCTGGATTGGGAAGATCCCCTGGAGGAGGGCATGCCAACCCACTCCAGTATTCTTGCCTGGAGAATCCGATGGACAGAGGAGCCTGGCAGCTTACAGTCATGGAGTCGCAAAGAGTTGGAAACGACTGATGTGACTGAGTATGCACATGCATTTTTGAATAAATCATATATCATAGTGACCAAAAAAATGTGAAGTACCCCAGAATATCTTTTTTAAAATATAAAGTACCTAAATGAAGAAAATCATAAAACTTTACTGAAAGACATTAAAGTAGATCTAAATAAGTAGAAAGATATACCATCTTCAAAGATAGGAAAATAATATCATAAAAATGTAAATTGATTCACAGAATTTATGGAATGCTAATCCAAGTCCCAGCAGAATTTTTATGGACTTTGGCAAGCTGCTTCTAAAATATACTCAGAAAATCAAATGCCAAATACCCAAGAAATTTTTAAAGAACAAGGAAAGATAATTTTCTTTAGCAGATAAAATTTTCTAAGTGATAGTAGCTAAATAAAGCAATGTATTATTTGTATAAGAAAAAGACATATATAACTTAAATGGACCACAGTTGAAAATCCTAAAACAAAACCACCCATTTATGGTAACTTAATCTATGGCAGATCACTGTGACAAGGGTAGATATTAAGATAATTGGTTTTTCATGTGGAAAAAAAAAACATCCAATGCATACCTCATGCAGATAAAATGTTAAGACCTACTAAAAAACCTTTGCATTACAAAAAGATTTATTAAACAAAAACATTAAAGCAGTAAATAAAAGAATTAATCATTTAAACCCCATTAAAATTAAGAAATATAGTTAATCAGAAGACACATAATTACTTCAAGCTGGGAAAGCTATTTGCTACACATGAAAATAATAAAGGACTACTATCCAGAATATGCAAAGAATTCTTAAGACAATTCAATAGAAAAATGGGCACAATAATAGGCATTTCACAGAAAAGGAAATATAAATGCCAATTGACACATGAAAGCATATTTATGTTAGTCATTTAGTTGCTTAGTCACTAAGTCCTGTCCAACTCTTTGAGACCCCATGGACTGTAACCTGCCAGGCTGCTCTGTCCATGCAATTTTCCAGGCAAGAATACTGGAGTGAGTTGCCATTTCCTCCTCCAGGGTATCTTGCTGACCCAGGGATCAAACCCGTATCTCTTGCATTGGCAGGCAGTTCTTTACCACTGAGCCACGTTGAAAACCAATTGTTAGGTAGTTAGAATAAGAAAACTGAGTCCAGAAAGGCGGTGGCTAAAAGATAAGGGGAAAGCCCATGAAAATAGAACAAAGGAAGATCCAAGGACCGGAATGAGGACCTCAGTACTCAGAACAAAGTACTCCTGGCTAGCCCAATTTACATAGGGCAGGCCCAGGGGGAGGAGAAAAAAAAAAAAAATATATATATATATATATAAAGAGAAGCCAAAGGGCAGGGGTCTCTCTGGCTCTCTCTCTCTCTCCTCTTCACATCTTTTGGGTCGTCATGCCCTCAGGCCTCAAGGATGTATTTTCCTTTACTTTCTAAATAAAACTGAGCTGTAACATGGAGCTGTAACACTGATCTGTCCAAGAGCTGTGACACTGGTCTGTCTGAGAGGCGTAACGCTAACCTGTAGGAGGGCTATAATGCTGGTCCGTCGCTTCAAATTTTCATTGTGATGAGACAAAAGGAAGGAAATTACACACTCCTTGACTATAAATGATGTGATATGGCTATATCCTTTTATGCTTTGTGCTTTTTGTGTCTTTTTTTTTTCCTCTAACTTTATTTCTGAGAATTGACTATACTGATTTATTCAACGATAGTTGATTTTTACTGTTATAGATTTTTCTGTTGTAGAAATATATTACTTTTATTTAACAATTCTCCTTGGATAGATATTTGTTATCTTCAGCTATCTGTCATTACAAACACTACTGTTCTATATGTCTTTGTAAATATCTTTGGGTTACATGGGCAAGAGCAGGATTGTCAGTCATGGGATTTCCACATTTTTTTCTTTATTAGATAATGCTACATTATTTTCCAAAGTGATTTTAGAAATTTATACTCTCGAAATACTGTAAATAAATACCCATTTCGCCATGTCATCTCTTATACTTGTCATCAACAGCCTTTTAGATTTTTATAATTTGACTGGTATAAAATAATAATTAACATTGTGTTAGAGGAGTGTGTAGTTTCCTCAGTTCTGTCTCATCACAACAAAAATTTGAAGCGACAGACCAGCGTTACAGCCCTCGGACAGACCAGTGTCACAGCTCTGTGTTACAGCTCAGTTTTATTTAGAAAATAAAGGAAAATACATCGTTGAGGCATGACGATCCAAAAGACGTGAAGAGGAGAGAGAGAGCGCGCCCGGCCCTTTGGCTCCTCTTTTTACATGATTTTTTTTTCTCTTTTCTCCTCCCCCCAGGCCTGCCCTCTGTATATTGGGCTAGCCAGAAGTGCTGTTTGTTCTACCCGAGGTCCTCACTCTGGTCCTCGGATCTTCCTTTGTTCTATTTTCGTGGGCTTTTCCCTTCCTTATCTTTTAGCTACCACCATTCTGAACTCCTTTTTCTTATTCTAACTACCTAACGATACAAAATTTTAAAACAAGAAAAACATTATGCTGTGGAGTTAGAATAAAAAGAGGGAAATGTGACTGGTAAAAAACATAGCACAGGGGATCTTCAGGGCTACTATTATAGTATTAGTTTTTTTTTAGTTGGATTGAAGTCATAGGGATTCATTTTACCATTATACCTTATACTATGTGTTACATATCTATCATATGTTTCATGGCATAATAGTTTTCTTTTTTAGGTGTTTTGCCTTTTTTTTTTTTTGACCATGCCACACAGCTTATGGGATCTTATTTCCTTGACCAGGGATCAAATCCAGGCACTCAGCCATGAAAGCACAGAGTCCTAACCACTGGATATCCAGGCAATTCTAGAAGAAATGCTTTCTGATAACTCTCTTTCCATTCTGGTACAGACTCAAGTGCTCAGTACATCCTTAATGACCTTAAGGCTGCCTTAGAAGAGGGCAAAGCGCGTTTCAGCACTTCTTACATAAAATACTAGAAGTAACTTTAGAAAATGTGGATGTCAATTAATGGAAAATGGGGAGCAAAGCTCACAGTGTGAACCACGCAATTACAGGACACTTCCCCTCTCTCTTCCCACACTTCTCTACCCCTGGCATCTTCCATAAAGACTCTTCTTCCATGAAGCCTTTAGTGCTTTCTTTATTGAAAGTGACAAAGTCCTTCTTCTAAATTCCTATTCCAGTGAAAATTAGCATACCACCATTCCTCAGTTGTGTAAATACCTCCATACCCAAACAATTTTCATGATTTTTTTCTGGAAAGGAAATGATCTTGTTAATTTAGTTGCCACCAAAATATCTTTTGGGGGTTCCTGGTGGCTCAGCAGTAAAGAATCTGCCTGCATTGCAGGAGATATGGGAAACACGGGTTCAGTCCCTGGGTTGGGAAGATCGCCTGGAGAAGGAAATGGAAATTCACTCCAGTATTCTTACTGGGAAATCCTATGGGCAGAGGAGCCCAGGGGGCTAGAGTCCGTGGGTTCTAGGGAAGAGTCAGACACTACTGACCAGCTCAACAATAGCAGCAACAAAGTAGCACAGGCTGGTGCATTACAGAACCTAAATAAACTGTTATCCAGTGGAATTAAGTTGATCCTCTTTCAATTTCACCACAGATTCATGTTCAGAGCAGAGCATTTTATTTCTTTCTACCTTGGCTGTTACAGTCAGGAAGTAAATAAAATACTCATTACTTCCCTATGATGTTGTAAAACTAACAATGTAGAGAATTCTGCATGAAGCATTACAGACAAGATTCCTAAATTCAAGTCAGAGAGCTTCCTCCCTCCCAACTCTTTTATGAAGGAAATCGGCCAGGTAAACAGGAAGAATGAAGAAACAAACACAGGATGGCCATGTCACCAAAATCTGCCATGTCCTTAGGGTCACTCAGGGTTCAGACCTCAATTTTGTCCCAAATTCCTGCATCTTATTTCCTCATCCTGTGGCTTTCCTATGCTGGGCCTTCCCTTTTGACAATTTGATCTCCTTCACTTTGCCTTCCCTGCTTTCATTCCAGGCTTTTATTCCGTTAGGAAATCACCAGTCAACACTTCCCTCCCTGTCTCAGTCTTTTTTAACCCCTCACCACCACCTCTAAACCATCCTCCACTGGGGCCAGCCTATTTCCAAAGCACAGATAGGACCACCCTGCTCCTCTGATCCCAATCTTTATGGCCTTACCATTGCCCTCAGGATACAATCCAAATTCCTTGGCGTGACCCTGAAGATCCTAGGTTATCTATATGTTCATTTGTTTGTTTGTTTTTTGAGGGTATAAATTTTATTAATACCATTAGTTGACAATTTTTCTGGGTTATCCTTCCATGCTTATCTACTCCTAGCCTCGCCCAACATACTGCACCATTTCCAAACATAACATGCCTTCTTCCTTCTCCACGCCTTTATGTTCCCTTCTTGTGTTTAGACTGCCCCTTCCCCTCCTGCCAGTGGCACCCACTGAAAACTACAAAAGACCTTTGGCACAGAACCCCATCCAAATCCCCACACTAAGAGACTTGATCAACTCTAGCACAAATGCTGGGAGCCTGAGGGCACATTCCTGGGACAACCCAGCTCCCTTTTGAAATTCTGTCTGCAAAAGCTCAAGGCTGTGAAAAGAATTTACTACTTGCTCTGGCCAACACCTGACAATAGGGCTCTAACCTCTTTCTCAGAGAATTTACTTTAAAAAGCCGACAACTGTAAATTCTTCCTCTGTCCTTTTGAGATTTTGTGTGTGTGTGTGTCTGTGTCTGTGTATGCATGCACATGCGCATGTGTATATGTGGTCAGTTGCTCAGTCGTGTCAGACTCTCTGCAACCCCATGGACTGTAGCCCACCATGCTCCCCTGTCTATGGAATTTCCCAGCCAGGAATATTGGAGTGATTGCCATTTCTTCCTCCAAGGGATCTTCCTGACATAGGGAGCAAACCCACATCTCTCATGTCTCCTTCTTGGCAGGTGGAGTCTTTACCACTAGTGCCACCTGGAAAACCATATATATCCCACAACCCAAGAGCCTTTCTTCAGGACATGAAAGCCATTCCTTTGAAATGTAATTGTCAGGAAGTAAAGGATCTGTGTGTCTCAGTCTCTGTAGGAGGATAGACTCCTAACTCTAATAGTTGTCTGGCAGCAGACATAGCTGGCCTGGTCACATTTTACTGACCAAATCTCTTACTTGCTTTTTGTAATTTTCCGTCCCCAGGGCTAGTTGAGCCCTTGTTCACTCCCCTCCCTATTACCTCATCCTCACTATAAAATGCCCAGTCAACACTGCAAACAGGAAGCTCTTTGCCCTCTTATCACTACTGACAAAATAAAATCCATTTCCTCCACTTTAACTAATGTCTGACTTTATTTACCTCTGACACGACTCACACTCCAAGACTCAGGCCCCATGTTACCTCTTCTGAAAATTTTCCTTTCCTTGACCTCCACTGTGATATTTTACTCTTATATACACAAGCCCACACAACTTTAAACAGACATACAGTAGGATACTTATTGTATTAAAGCAAAATTTTCTTTCTTGTCTTCTAGTTAGATTTTCATCTGGACTAAAACCCTGAAAGTTGAAGATCATGTTTTAGTCATCCCTGCATGCCTTGAGCCATGGATGTAACAGACCTGGAATACAGATGTATGAGGAGGAGGTTGGATGAATGAACGAATGAGTGTTTCTTTACAGAGTGGTAAGGGTTAAGATATGTCCTCTTTCTAGAGTTGTCTCTAAAGGAAATAGAGACTGAGGTATGGCTATAGAGCAGGAAGAGAGTAATTACACTTCTCCAGGAGGAGAGGAAGATGAATCGGTACAGACTTGCCCTTTCTTGCCACTGAGAATTTCCACTCCTTTTTTTTTTTTTTCCTTCTCAAGCCTTTCTGAGCTTGTATGCAAATCTTTTTCTTTCAGGAGTTGTTAAGAATCATTTTGTATACTTTACCATAATTCAGGGGCAAAGAGGAATCCCTTCAAACACGGAACAAAATCTGCCCATTGAAAGGGCTTTATCTTGGCCATAACCAGGCGCAAATGTGTGACGTAAAGCCAACCTAAATGATTCCATTGTTTTCAAGTGTGACTAAGTACTGACTAAAATTACTTCCTCTGGCATTTTTTTTTTTTTTTTTCTCAGTAGAATGGAAGTGTTTCAGGCTGTTGGTCTATGTTGCTGTCTGGACAGAATGATTTCCTGCTCATCATAACCAATTGAGAAAGAAAGGAAAAGTGGAAGAGGGAAAAAAAAATTTTTTTTAACTCCCAGGGATTCCCTTAAGTTTAGCAATGGCTGTTTGTTCTTAGATTTCATTGTTTTTGTTTTTGTTGTCCTGTGTTACTCACAGAAACAACAAAGAACACGTGCGTGCAAAGCCCCTTCAATCATGTCTGACTCTTTGTGACCCCATGGACTGTAGCCTGCATGTTCCTCTGTCCATGGGATTCTCCAGGCAAGAATACTGGAGTGGGTTGCCATGACCTCCTCTAGGGGATCTTCCAGACCCAGGGATCGAACTGTGTCTCCTGCATTACAGGCAGATTCTCTACCGCTGAGCCATCAGGGAAGCCCACAACAAAGAATATCAAAATCCTAATTGGAAAGGACCTTTCCCAGGTCATCTAGTGAGGAGTCAACAGTTTTCATGCCCATGTAAGATCTGAGGTTCCCTGGGACACCAAGACATTCCCCACTCCCCATCAGATGCACCGTAAACACTTTTTCTTTGTTCCAGAGTTCTGTTTTTTTCCAAAACAAATCCTCACACCTTTGGGCTGCCAGCAGTTCCTTCTATCTCCCTGTAGACTATTTCTTTTAGTTCTGTTTTCCGGCACATTTTCTTTGTGCAGAGCAGTGTTTGCAGAGAGTAAGAAAATTCTAAGCCTGTTCCACGTAGGCTAGATGACTAGACAGGTAGGTAATGACTTCTGTCACAGGGAAAATGAAGACGTGAGTGGAACCACAGCTCTGGAAATGTCTTCAAAGAGTGGAAACAGAGAGGAAGGACATCCATCAAATGTGCCTTTGGAAGATCGGAAGAGTCCCTCCTCCCTCATCATGGCAGATTATGAAGAGCTGAAATCATCTAACCCAAGCTTTTCAGTTCCAATATTTCCTCAACTGATTCTCACCTTCCAAAACATCAGAAGCCTCATCCATCTTCCCCAGGTTGCTAACCCTACTAGTTTCCACTCAGCTTCTCCTCTCTCCTACCCAGTCTGATGCCAGAGGGGATTGACTGTCCATGCTATATATTCAGAGAAGGCCTGTGATCCTTGGTCAAGGAGGAAAATCTCCCTCTGAGATTTTGCTCCTTTCTTTGCAAGATGCTGGATGCATTCACAGGGAGGCCAGCACCCCACCAAAAATTACCCAAAGCCCCTCCTAGCTGCTGGATTCACTGTTACCAGCGTGTGAGTCATTTCCTCAACTCTGAGCTTCTACCAGGTTTAGGGTCAAAGGAAAAGCCAGTCCCCACAGGGCCTTTCAGCTCCCTGGGAATTAGGATGAAGGATTCATTACAGGGCAGAGATGACTGCTGTTTTCTTTTCAACTGTGATTGGTGGCCCAGAAACCACAGCCATCCTATAGAGAGGCTCTGCTAAATCATCACTATTTCAGCTACTAATTAGGACTAATGTTCACAGCAGAGGAGTCTGTGGGGGCAATAAACCACTTCTTCAAGTGATTAAACTGCAAAGGAAACATACTTTGATTACCACAAGAACCATTCCCTGGCAAAGGTTCTCCCAGGTAACAGCATCCTCAAGACGTGGTCTCATGAATGCAGAATGGGTAGCCAGGAACTCTGGATGTGCAAGGTACCCTGTCTCCTCTGTCAGAGCCCTGCTCCACGTCTAGTTCTGTTGAGATGCCTTTGAGGATCACTTGTGATACACTTGTGAATAGCAAGTTCACTGGGTCAGCTGTGCTATGACACTGCCCAAAGGCTCGGGCCATGGATGGGCAATGACTAGAAGCACATCTCGGGAAAGTCATCTGGTACTTGTGGGTCCCCTGCCCCTTGGCCCCAACTTAAAGGAGCGAGTTTAGAGAATGGTACCATGGTGGTGAGGAAACCCAAGGAACAGTGCCAAGTACTTACACGTGAATTATCTTATAGCAAAAATATAGGTGTTTGCTCCAGATCTTCTTCAGAAGCATTCTCTCAATGCATTTTAGAAAAACAAAAACTACACATGAGCTGCATGCTCACTGTAGAAAATAAAAACAAGCAAGCAAGAAAGTTGTAGTATTCTATAAGCCCATCATGTAGAGGAGGGTCTCTTAGCCTCAGCACTACTGACATAAGAGAGCTGCGTAATTCTCTGCTGTGAGGGCTCCCTGCGTGTGGTATGATATTTAGCAACATCCTGTTATCTCCTACCCACTAGATGCCAGTAGCACATGCTACTCCACCTTAAATTGGAACAACAAACAGGTTACAAGACATTGTCATATGCCCCTTAGCAACAAAATTATTCCCAATAAAAACTAAAACTCTAAAGATAATAATGTCATTTTCCAGTCTTTTTTCTTGTATACAAACAAGTGATCCATATTTTTACATAGAGTTGTAATTCATGTTATTTTTATTTTATTTTTTGCTTAACTGAAGTTCCTGAACATTTCCCTATGTTGATGTCTATTTTACAATATTATCTTAACTTTTCCATTTTGCTCCATTGCACGGTTATAGCATTATTGATTTCATCCTTGATCTAGGGACATGGAGATTCTTTTCCAAGGTAGTAAGACTATGAAAACAAAAGCCATCTCTTTGTGCCTCTTTTGCTTTCTAATATGGGAAGCGGTTGGAATAATGCATATGAATGAGGAAATAAATCTTTCTACTATGTCTTTGCACTCATAGACACCATTGAGGAGACTATTTTAAGGCTCCTCTGCACTGTTAATGGATAAGATATTTGGTATAGTCCATTCGTGAGTCTCTGCTTAGTAGGGTAGGGATTGAGGAGGATTGAGTCAGATAAACTTGAGAAGTTTAATGGAAGGGAGATAGTCTAGGGGTGGGTATCTGAAGAAGAGTCAAAGAATGCTGGATCCTGGAAAACAAAGAGGACAGTAGGTGGACAAAGCTTAAAAAGGGGGGAGGTGGTGCTGAGGAAGGTGGCTGTCTGCTGAACACCAAACCATTCATGGTCCCAACCCTTAGTAACGCTTAGCCACACTCCTTGCAGTGTATTCCTCACCAAAGTACATGGGGGAATGAAAGGTATTTGGGGTGAATTGCATTACACAGAAGGGTACTTTGCAGAAGAAGGACAGTTGGGGCAAGTGTAAAATACACAATGGGGATAGAGAATTAAACAGATTGTGGAGGCAGAGTCAACTCAGAGAAAAAGAGCCAGATCAGGGTCACAAGGTTTTCCACGCATATGACATGAGTCTCTGAGCCAATTTTGCTTAAATATTAAGGGCCAAAATGACTTCAGCAGGATAAAGGACTTAAGGAATATCCAGTCAGCAGACACTTATATTACACTCCTTTTTTTGTAATTCTTACCAGCTCTAAATAGAATACCATTGTTGTTAAATATTTGCAAACAATACTTAACTTTTTCTTTGGGCTAAATATTAGAGATGGAATTATTAGATCCAAGTGGTACATATTTTTTCCTTTTGCCTTTTAAAAAAGTTTTATTTTTGAGTTCAGACAAATTCACTAGATCATTTTTACATTTTTAAATTGGAGAATAATTGCTTTACATTGTTGAGTTAGTTTCTTCTGTACAACAACTTGAATTAGCCATAAGTACACAGGCATATATACCCCCTCTCTCCTGCGCCTCCTCCTGCCTCCCTCCTCATCCCTCCCCTCTAAGTCATCAAAGAGCAGAGGACAGAGCTCCCTGTGCTATATAGCAGCTTCCCATGTGCTAGCTCTTTTACACATAGGAGTATATATATGCCAAAGCTACTCTCTCAATTTGTCCCACCCTCTCCTTGCCCTGTGTCCACAAGTCCATTCTCTATGTCTGCACCTCTATTTCTATCCTGCAAATAGGTTCATCAGTACCATTCTTCTAGAGAGGATACATATTCTTAATTCTTCTGATACATGCTGTCAAACAGTCCTGACAGGATTTTGACAGTGTTTTATGATTTTAGCATACCACACACAGAGTGCAACAGTTCCCTGCTCTTTATTTCAATAGCAGGAAATAAGAACATATTTCTTATGAACATATACGTTCTTCCCATTTTACAGAAAAGATATGTGAGGTTGTCCATGTTTACAGAGTGATGGAATTAGACCCATAACCCACAGCTTTTTGACTCCAAGTTCTGAGCTCTTTTCTATCCATTCTATCCCTTTTTACCAGAACTGGGGGTATTTTGCCCTTAGAAGACTCAGCCAGCATCAACCCTGATCCTGATACTCCTCTGCTTAACCTCATTGCTCTTAGGTTAAAGCCTAAACTCTTTCAGGGGCTGGAAATCTCTGCACAATCTAGTCCCCTTCATCCTTTCCCTCCCTTTAATTTTAAACTCCTCTCATACAAAATTTCTTTAGGTTCTCTAAGGTACTTGGTTCTCGCTATAGCCTCAGGACCTCGGTACCTGCTCCGCCCTCTCTCCCAGCACATCTATGCCTGGGTAACTTCTGTTCATTCTTCAGAATGGACTTAAAACCTCAGTCCCTTCACGACCTTTAAATTCTGCGTTGTGTACCTCTATCACCTCCATGTGTTTCTGCCTGCACTTTTTACTTCCCCAAGATAGTAGCCGTTAATTGTGTTGTGATTCTTGTCTAATTACCTGACTCCCCCAATAGTCATTAAGCCACAGAGAACAAGATTCATGTTTACAAAACCCGAATCAGTTCTCGCTGAGTAGCACATTCACCTTCGGACTAGACAGCTAGGCTCCCAACCATTTTGGACGGTTTCATAAACAGCACGTCTCACCCTCTGTGTTCCCTGCTGGGCATCTGTAGGCATTTGAGTGCACCATCCTTACAAGAGACCAACGTTCTTTCTGCCAGTGCCAGGAAGGAACTTCCAATGTTAAGAGCTGTCCAACAATGGCATAAGTCCTCTCTTTACATCTCAAATGATCTGCACGTGTTTCTCAGTAACTCCCCACGTGACTGGAGGGGTCAGCCGTCAGGATAGAACTTGCCACCCTCCCGACTGGGCCACCAGACATGTGCCAGGTGGTCTTGGGGTATGTATGGAGCCAAGCTGAACTAAAAGACTGTCTTGGCAACAGGTAACTTTCTAAGACTCCACAACTTACTTCCAGCCCAGCCAAAGGCTTGCTGCTCTGAGGCAAATGTCACTGTGGTGGAGTTGTCTTAATGAGAAGGCAGGCTTGCTTCTCTTCTGGGGGAGTTTCCTAGAGCAATGCTCTTAGAAACTCCTTGGCAGGAATCCTGAGCCAGGCTTGGCATTGACAGCGTCCTCCTGCTGGCATTAACAAGCCTCTTATTTAAATGTAAATGAGCTCTCAGTGCCAGTTTGTGAGCGAAACACATCACTTGTGTTAAACCAGAGCTGGGAACGCTACAAACACACCAAATGTCGGCTCGGTTTCCACTTCCCCACCACATCCGTAGTTCTGAGGGGAGCTCTGGTCCTTGAATTCTGCAAAACTGTGAGTCCTCAGACAGCTAGGGGAATTTGTGGAGTCTGGGGGCCCTATTTTTAGCCTTAAATCTTCTTCACTATGACCTTGGTCAAGTGATTGAGAGTTGCCTCCCTAAACTGGAACGTTGTAAAGCTGGGGTCACATCTAATTCCAGTCAGCAGAGGGTCCTGAAAGGTCTCTGAGGCTCAGCAGAGGGTCTGAGCTGCAGGGCTATGTCAGCCTGGGTTCCCCAGGAGCCTGCCTGGACAGGAGACGCCTTGATCCTGTGTGCACTCTCTTTCCTCCTGGCTTTGTGTAGTTGCTGCCCAAATACACATCATTCAGTGACCTTACCTAATGTCTGGATCTGCTTAGCCATCTGCTACCTGACTGAGTTTCCCGGTCTTTATTTGTCCATATTATAACCAATTTTCTCTTTTGGCATTTTCCTCTTTATTTCAGATCTTTCTGGGATTGTGTTCCTCTGATATCCTCTGATATCAGGCTTTCCAGGTGGCATGGTAGTAAAAGAATCCACCTGCCAATTCAGGACACTCAAGAGACACGGGTTCCATCCCTGGGTTGGGAAGATCCCCTGGAAGAAAGAAATGGCTACTTACTCCAGTATTCTTGCCTGGAAAATTCCATGGATGGAGGAGCCTGGCAGGCTACTGTCCACGGGGTTGCAAAGAGTCAGACATGGCTGAGCGAATGAGCACTGAGGCATGCCCCCGAAGTTTGAATTTCAGCCATTTCTTCCCCAGACACCCCCATGGCCAGCAGTTTTTCAGCATGTACCATGCTGAAATCTAGATTGTTTCCATGTTCATGTGTCCAGTACAGTTGGACATTAAGCGCACCTTGAGGCCAAGACCTGGGTCTATGTCAGTAGCCACAGGTCCCAGCTCAATAATTTCTACTGAATGAATAAATGAAAGGGTGGAGGAAAGAGCAGAGAAATGCCATCTCCCTCTAGGATCTTGCTAGAAGAGACCAAGGAGAACTTTGTTCCATTTCACTCTCCTTAGAACTGGCATATGATTTTTAGCCAAGTGTTCATTTTGACAAAAATCTGTGGCATCAAAACAATTGAGAGAGCCTGCAGGATGTGATATAAACATACAGCACATGTATTATGGGGCCTTCCACAAGAAGCACAGCGGGCTACATTCAGTGAGAGACATAATATGATATAAAGGAAGCCCCTGAGAGATAATAGATAGTTTTACTTGTGATGCTTTGAATTCAGTAAAAGAAAAAACAAAACGCCTTTGTTACAAAGGAGAAGCAAGGTCATCAGTTTTGCTGTCTATTCATCTGAGTTTCTGTGCTGCTTCTGCCAAGGTATTGATGGAAATTTACATTTCTACTGCCAAGCTCAGACTGAGATAGTATAGACATCACATCACATTCCCCCAGTCCCCATCAAGGTCCTTTCAGAGACTTGGTGTGGGATATGTGCAGGGGAGGGTGAGCCAGGGTATCAGTGGTACTTACCATCCCTCACTGGTCCTCGGGCTGATTTGTGGCTCCTGTAGTATGACACCGATAGGATCTGGAGGATTTACACAAGCCTTAGTGAGGCTGAACACAGACAGCAGTCCATAAGGCAGGCAGGAGGAGATGCACTCCTTCCTTCTGCAGGAAACAAGGGACGGTCTTGTATCCTGCAGACCAGAAACACTGGAGACAATCCTTGACAGCAAAATGGAGGGTGAAAACGAGGAGAGTTCTGCAATTCATTCTGCAGTAATCAGTCATAGGCAAGTGAAAGGAGAGGCAAAGACCTGGGCAGCGGTGGCTATTGCTGACACTCTGCTTTGTGGTTCTCCGTGACCCTCTTTTTTGGGGACTCCCAACTACAGATGACAGATTCTTTCATGGAAACTACTTTCTGGTGATCAGGCAAGTAGTAGTTTGTATTAGCATACTGTCAGTAAAAATAAGTCCCCCCCTTCTTTGTTTTTTGATAGTCCCAGACGGGTAAGTCCTGAGGCATTTTAATCATTCTCTGAAAGAAAAATAAGAACAGCCTGGAAAGAGCCCTGTCTTCTTTTCCTGGAGCCAGAAAACCTGGTTTGTAGTTCTGTGGCAGCCTTTAAGGCACTGTGTGATGCTGAGCAAGTTTCTTCCTCCCAGGAATCTGGGTTTCTCATCTGTAAAATAAGGCAGTTGGGCCAAATAAGTCCAGAGGAGAATCTATGGAAAAGCGGAGTAGAAAACAAATGTTCATTACTTCATTCCTCTAACAAATATTCAGTGCCTGCTCAGCATCAGGGGACTTGCTAGACTCTGCAGATAGAGTGGTGAAGAAGAGCAGCTGTGAGTCTTGTCTACATGTAAGTTGCAGCCAAATGGGTGAGATAGCCATTAATTAAAGAATAAAGATGAAGGTGAAATGATAGCTGCCAATAACCTCCAGATATGCAGATGACAGAAAGTGAAGAGGAACTAAAAAGCCTCTTGATGAAAGTGAAAGTGCAGAGTGAAAAAGTTGGCTTAAAGCTCAACATTCAGAAAACGAAGATCATGGCATCTGGTCCCATCACTTCATGGGATATAGATGGGGAAACAGTGGAAACAGTGTCAGACTTTATTTTTTTGGGCTCCAAAATCACTGCAAATGGTGATTGCAGCCATAAAATTAAAAAACACTTACTCCTTGGAAGCAAAGTTATGACCAACCTAGATAGCATATTCAAAAGCAGAAACATTACTTTGCCAACAAAGGTCTGTCTAGTCAGGACTATGGTTTTTCCAGTGGTCATGTATGTATGTGAGAGTTGGACTGTGAAGAAGGCTGAGCGCTGAAGAATTGATGCTTTTGAACTGTGGTGTTGGAGAAGACTCTTGAGAGTCCCTTGGACTGCAAGGAGATCCATCCAGTCCATTCTGAAGGAGATCAGCCATGGGATTTCTTTGGAAGGAATGATGCTAAAGCTGAAACTCCAGTACTTTGACCACCTCATGGGAAGAGTTGACTCACTGGAAAAGACTCTGATGCTGGGAGGGATTGGGGGCAGGAGGAGAAGGGGATGACCGAGGATGAGATGGCTGGATGGCATCACCAACTCGATGGACACGAGTCTGAGTGAACTCCCGGAGTTGGTGATGGACAGGGAGGCCTGGCGTGCTGCGATTCATGGGGTCGCAAAGAGTCGGACATGACTGAGTGACTGAACTGAACTGAATCCTATGAAGGTGAAAGAAATGGTTCTTTGGGAATGTGTCTATAGAAAAATGTAGGGGAATCTAAATAGCACACATACCTCCTAGTTCAAGAAAACAAGAATACGGAAGGTGGTATGAGGGAGAGAGAGTCCATAAGTGTGTACATGGAAGATGCCCATGCAGGGAAAGATGAGACGGAAATGGGGCCAGACAGGATCTGATCACAGAGAAAGCAAACGCCTTCATGCATGCCAAGAGAGCAGACTGCTAAGAATTAAGCATGAATCCTATGTATAAAATAAGGTCCGTCTAGTCAAGGCTATGATTTTTCCAATAGTTATGTATGGATGTGAGAATTGGACTACAAAGAAAGCTGAGTGCCAAAGAATTGATGCTTTTGAACTGTGATGTTGGAGAAGAATCTTGAGAGTCCCTTGGACTGCAAGGAGATCCATCCAGTCCATCCTAAAAGAGATCAGTCCTGGGTGTTCATTGGAAGGACTGATGTTGAAGCTGAAACGCCAATACTTTGGCCACCTGATGCAAAGAGTTGACTCATTGGAAAAGACCCTGATGCTGGGAAAGATTGAAGGCAGGCAGAGAAGGGGACGACAGAGGATGAGATGGTTGAATGGCATCACCAACTCAATGGACATGGGTTTGGGTACACTTTGGGAGTTGTTGATGGACAGAGAGGTCTGGTGTGCTGCAGTTCATGGGGTCACAAAGAGTCAGACGTGAGTTAGCGACTGAACCAACTGATGATAAAATAATGAGAACCTACTGTGTAGCACAGGGAACTCTACTCCATGCTCTGTGGTGATTTCAAATGGGAAGGAAATCCAAGAAAAAGGGGATTTATGTAAACATATAGCTGATTCACTTTGCTATACAGCAGAAACTAATACATTATAAAACAACTATACTCCAATGGGGAGGGGCGGGGGACAACGAAACACAAAAAGCAAACAGAAAAGAATTAACCAGTCCAGTAGGAACTTGGTAGAAAGGACCGTGTGGCTTATTTTCTTTCTCCCACTTTCTACTCTCCCCACATAATTATCAGAGAGCCTGGTTCAGGATGGGTGTCCCATATGTGTTTGTGGGATAAATATATGTTTTCTCAGTTATACCAAAAAAAAAAAAAGAGAGAGAGAGAGAGAC
>SJYT01083918.1:3885-58635 GCA_006410635.1 Cephalophus harveyi
GGGGGGGGGGGGAGCGGTATTTTTCTTGGGGCAATATTGGGAGAACATGTTTGCCTATGACTAATCCCCTCCTGTGATGTTGGTATTATCTTTGAGGGTTTTCAAGATAAATAGATTTAAGCTGTTGTCAGTTTCACCAGACAAAACCAAACAGACCCGGGATCTTTTCATGTATCTGAAATTCCACAGAATCGCCCCCCGCTGCTTGTTGCTCTGTGGTTTTGTGGTTTTGAGGGTGGTGGGGTGACAAAGAGAGTGTGCAGGGAAGGGAGAATACCAGAAAGACGAGAGCACAGTCATAGTCAGCGGAGTCAGAGTCAGCAGGGTCATGGTCAAGCCCGGAGCTGTCAGAGGACTCCTTGCTCCCTGTGCAGTTCAGTCAAGGCACCAAACCATCACTGAACACCCAGTCTGCATCCAACCCTGGGCCAGGCGCTGAGAACACATATACGAACTGACCTCGTCCTTGCATAAACCTTGAGAGATATTTACATTAAAAACAACACACAGAGAATGAAGCTGACGTTGCTCTGTTGGAACATCATAAGATTACCATCTAAGAAAAGCCTGCTCCATCAGTGATCAGAAGTGACAGTTCTGGCCCCAGCACAGTCATCAGCTGTCTGTTAGACAGTGGACACCCCTTTTCCCACTCTGATCCTCAGTTTCCTCACCTGTAAATAGGAACTTCTTTAAAAAAAAATATTTTTATGTATTTATTTGGCTGCATTGGGTCTTAGTTGTGGCATGCAAGATCTTAGTTCCCTGACCAGAGATCAAACCCAGGGCCCCCTGTATTGAGAACATGGAGTCTTAGCCACTGGACTCCAGGGAAGTCCCAACAGGAACTTCTTCCTTATAAGTTGGACTTGCTCTCAGTGAGCCTTCTAACTTAGCTAATTAGACTCCTAAAGAAGCTAGAAATTGTTGGATAAAACACATTCATCTACCTGCTGTAGAGGGCTGCTGCTGCTAAGTCGCTTCAGTCGTGTCCAACTCTGTGCGACCCCATAGATGGCAGCCCATCAGGCTCCACCATTCCTGGGATTCTCCAGGCAAGAACACTGGAGTGGGTTGCCATTTCCTTCTCCAATGCATGAAAGTGAAAAGTGAAAGTGAAGTTGCTCAGTCGTGTCCGACTCTTAACGACCCATGGACTGCAGCCTACCAGGCTCCTCCATCCATGGGATTTTCCAGCCAAGAGTGCTGGAGTGGGGTGCCCCTTTTGCTCCGTGTCATTATTACACAAAGAAATGAAGACAATCTAAGGATGCTTTTCATATTTCCGGTATTGGCATGGCCTTGACTTTGACAATGAGACAATAATTTGTGGTCAGTGCCAGTTGCAGCATCTCCATCATGGACTGCGTCACAAAATCAAACCAGCTGTTTGGGACCAAAAGCAACTTTCACTGAGTACCAGATGTGTCACTAGATTCATTCTCCTGGGTGCTCTGGTCCAGCTTTCCTGGAAGTACACAAGCATTTCAAATGCCTGAGTGAGTAATTGAGAAGGTGACTACCCACCTTCCCCACAGAGTATTTCTGCAGGGTCCAAACAGGGTGCTGATGACATGTCCCCCTTTTCTTTATATATCTGAGAATACAGCTGTATGTGGAGTCTTCTGGTGACACATGTAGACTTTGCTGCAGGCGAACAACTCACCCCCAATAAAAATCACCTCTTGGTTGTCAGTTCACATCCACTGTGTCTTTTTCTCCTTTCCCAACCCTCCTGGGAGCCCTTTGAGTTGGCTGTGTGGTATAGACATGCTTCCCTTGGGTATTGTACTGGCCTTGTGAATTACACAGCCAATGGTCCACCATCCAGTTGGGGGGTGAGGTGCTGCAGCCACGGTGGTGCGGTGGGGGGGTTGTTGGCCCAGCTCAGCTGCTTGGGGAGGGATTACCCCAGCGAGCACATGAACAGGCCCGTAGGCACTCTGCTGTGCTGGGCTCCTGCTCAGCCTTTGCGACCTTGTGGACTCTAGCCCCCCAACTCCTTTGTCCATGGGATTCTCCAGGCAAGAATACAGGAGCGGGTTTCCACTTGCTCCTGCAGGGAATCTTCTCAACCCAGGGATCAAACCGCATCTCCTGTGTTTCCTGCATTGCAGGCGGATTCTCTACTGCTGAGCCAAAGCAGTAAAGCCCCTGTGAGAAACCTGAAACCTGGAGAGACCCTCCTCTCCTCTCAGATTTCTCTTCTCCTATCTAGGCTTCATGGTGTAGACTAGTCCTACCAGAGGCAGGGGAAACAGAGAGGTGGCTAATAAACCCATTCAAGGTAAATATGACCTTCATACTCAGTGCAGTTCAGCTGCTCAGTCGTGTCCGACTCTTTGAGACCCCATGAAATGCAGCACGCCAGGCCTCCCTGTCCATCACCAACTCCCGGAGTTTACCCAAACTCATGTCCATCGAGTTGTTGATGCCATCCAGCCATCTCATCCTCTGTCGTTCCCTTCTCCTCCTGCCCCCAATTCCTCCCAGCATCAGGGTCTTTTTCAATGAGTCAACTCTTCGCATGAGGTGGCCAAAGTATTGGAGTTTCAGCCTCAGCATCAGTCTTTCCAATGAACACCCAGGACTGATCTCCTTTAGGATGGACTGGTTGGGTCTCCTTGCAGTCCAAGGGATTCTTAAGAGTCTTCTCCAACACCACAGTTCAAAAGCATCAATTCTTTGGTGCTCAGCTTTCTTCACAGTCCAACTCTCACATCCATACATAGCCACAGGAAAAACCATAGCCTTGACTAGATAGACCTTTGTTGGCAAAGTAATGTCTCTTCTTTTCAATATGCTATCTAGGTTGGTCATAACTTTCCTTAGAAGGAGTAAGCATCTTTTAATTTCATGGCTGCAATCACCATCTGAAATGATTTTGGAGCCCCCCAAAATAAAGTCTGATATGGTTTCCACTGTTTCCCCATCTATTTGCCATGAAGTGATGGGACCGGATGCCATGATCTTAGTTTTCTAAATGTTGAGCTTTAAGCCAACTTTTTCACTCTCCTCTTTCACCTTCATGTTAGTAAGTCTAAAAATACAATCAAAATAGACAAGATTTTTCATATGGGCATATTAGCAAAAAATTATATTTCAGTTGAATCAGAAATTATGCAGTGCTGGTGGGAACATACATTGGAAGAACCTAAATAAAAATAATTTATCTAGTATGTATCAAGAGCCTTAGAAATGTTCAGTGGAGTTCATTTTCTAATGATTAACTGTTCACAACAAATTCTTACACCCTTCTTGTAATCTGTGTGCTAATTGCCACATCTGTTATCTTGAAAAAGAAGGTTTCTTCATTGGGTGAGATTTGTGTTAAAATAGATTTTTTTTCAAGAAGAGTTTATTGTGCATACTTTTTCTTAATCCTTATATTTCTGAGAATATGGTTGCATGTAGAATTCTAGAGTCATAAGTCATTTTATTCAAAAGTTTGTGGGCAGTTGTGTTGCTTTCCATCATCTCATGTTACTGGTGGTAAATTCTGAGTCCATCCATTTTTCTGCAGTATTGTGGGTAAACATTTTTGCCAGGACACTTCTCAGTATCATTCTTTATCCATCAACTTCAATAACATCATCAAAATATAACGTAAATTTAGTCATGCTCATGAATTCTTCCTGGAGCATACCATACCTTTTAGGATTTCAGATCCAGGTCTTCATTTCCAGAAATTTTTCCTTTACATATTTACAGTTTTTGGTTTAAAACATTCTCTTTACTATATTAGCAATATTAATTATCCCACAGTGATAGTTCTGTTGCCTATTACCTGTATCTACTAATTTTTAATTCTTTATCCTTTTCTCCTTTTTCTATGGAATTTTTGTCTTTCTATCCTTTATGTCACTGTCTCAGTTTTCTGCAGTGTCAGATCAGTTCTATTTTTGAATTTTCTAATGCCCTTTTAGAAATTCTGTAATAGTATTCTATTGTTGTGTCCTTGTTATTTTCTTTATCTCTGCTGATGCCGTGTACCATTCATTTCATCATTTTCTCTCTGATTTGATCTTCTTGACACTTTACTCTCTTAATTTTCTTGAAAATAAAAAGCACTAAATCTAAAACTGTGTCCATTACTTTCAGAGGAGGGGGAGATTTTTTTCCATAAAGTACTCATAATCTGTTTTTATTTCACTTCATCTTTTGCATTGGTTTCTTATCATTTTGATTCTCTCTTAATTCTTTCTGAATAGAGGCTGTTGCGATTAGAATGGAATAGCCAATACTGTTGAAGTTGAATCAGACATGGGCTGGAAGGTCGGATTTGATGGCTTGGGTCTTTGCTTAGTCCCTCAGCTGTCTTGGAGAGAGAAAAGAGGACTAGGACACTGGTCTTCAGCAGAAGGAACTGATTCCTTTTCCTTGATCTGCAATTTTATTAAAATTTCTTTAGAGTAGGGACTGACCATCAGTCTGAGACTGAGGACATATTCTGCCTTTATTCCATTCTCTCATTTGCCGAGTCTAGTCACATTCATATGAAAGATTCATGGTTCCATGGGCTTTTAGTTTGCTGCATCTTACACATGCTTAATTTTCCACCCTTCTTGACTTTTGGTCTACCAGTCTATGAACTTTTGTAGGTCAGAGATTTATCCATGGTTCTTGTACAGCATGTTTTCACCTGGTACATGTTCAGAAAAAAAATTTAAAATATTGTTCCAGTTTATCTGATGGAGAGATTCAAGTTCAGGAGCCTAAATGTCAATTAACAGCTATATCCAACATCTCTGTTGATGTCCATGACATAAAAGTACAGTGAATAAACATAGGTGGTAGCAGGAAGCATGATCCCCTGAACATTCTGATCTTCTGTGAAATGGAACTTCAATTCTTGCTATAAATTAGGAGCCTAAGGATCAGGATCAGATTATATTCATCCATTTTCTTAGGCAACAGGAAAGCCTTGGCAACACTGCAAAGAGACATCTCTCCCTTTCCTGAGATTTCATGCTACCTCCTTACTTTTGTCAATGCCTCAGGCACCATATGTAGATATGTGTAGATGAGAGGCGGTTTAAAATAAGGAAGAATATAGCAGTTTTCAAACAGTTCTTTCTATGCCATTATATACACTATAGTATTAAAACACAACAAAAAGGAAAATTAAAAAAAAATCTGTTCTAACAATCTGCTTCATGAGTCTTGAAAAATACACAAATCACCCCAGAAGAGATGCATATCTCAGTTTTCACCACCTCAACCCAATAAAGACAATCCCATGGGCCTGTGAATGGGGAAGCCAGGAGAGGTCAGCCCATACATCCCTTTCCTTGAGACAGGACTGTAATGAAATCATCGTTGACCAAGGGCTGTTAATGGCTCTGGGTGACCAGAGCACAGCAAGCATCTCCATTATTCTCTATAGGATGACTTGTGAATGGCCACCTCCTTCACGTCCTAGGGCCTATAAACCAGATCAAGTCATGTCCAAGTGTCTGGTCAGTTCTGTGCGGGATGGTGGATGACCTCACAACTTCTGGAAAATGGCAACTCTCAGCTCAGCATAATCTGTCCACGGCTGGGACATCCTTTCATTATTTTATAGAAAAGAATAAGGAACTGGGAGTCTTCTGTGACCTCTGGCTTCCAACTTACATTCTGATGGATTTGTTCACTGACCTCTGCAGTGAACAGAGTCAGCTGGAGACACACAGGTCTGGAATCAAATCCTGGACTCATCACTAAATGGCTGAGTGTGTTTCCTCCCTCCTGAATAATGAAGTACACCCATACCTCACCTGGCCTTCGTGAGGATGGGGAGATTGTCCACCTAAGGTGAAATGGAGACATCATTCATTCAGGATTCTTTACCCTTATGGGCCTGAGAAATAACATTGGTATAATCCTCAGGAGCCCTGTGTGCCATCAGTGATAGCAACCCCATGTGATCTTGTGCATGTCCATTCCACTCTCTGGTATGACTTACCTTTTGGTTAGGTGAGATTCAATCTGAACTGATCTCAAAGATATTTACAATTTTAAATAAGGCAATATCCCACAGAGCTTTCTAATACTGACCCCAAGCAACGCTTTGGTAGAATATTACTCAACCATAAAAAAGAAGGAAGTAATGCCATTTGCGGCAACATGGATGAGCCTAGAGACTGGCCTAGAGACTGTCATACTGAGTAAAGTCAGCTTTGACAGAGGAAGAGAAAGTGATATTGCTTACAAACAAAATCTTAAAAAAGTGGTACAAATGAGCTTATTCACAAGACAGAAGCAGACTCATAGACTTACAGAATGAGCTTACAGCTACCAGGGAGAAAGGTGCAGTGGGGTAGGGGGGAAGGGATGGTTAGAGAGTTTGGGATGGATATGTACACACTGCTATATTTAAAATAGGTAACCAACAAGGACCTACTGTATATCACAGGGAACTCTGCTCAATATTATGTAACAACCTAAATGGGAAAAGAATTTGAAAAAGAATTGATATATATTATGTATAATGGAATCACTTTGCTGTACACCTGAAACTAACACAACACTATTAATCAACTGTATTCCAATATAAAATAAAAAGTTTTTTAAAACAGACTACCCATGGGCCCCTCCTTGCCTCTGCCATTGTATTCTTAGGATCCCATTCTCTGCTTTCTTACTTAACTCTATAATATCATACCACCATTCTAGCAGTTTCACAACTCATGCTGTCTTATAACTGCCTGTTTTGTACCCTAGACTGTGAATTCTTTATGACAGCCACTGGGTCTTATTCCCTTGACAATCCTTGTGGCTTGACAAAGGCTTAGCCCATAGCAGTTGCTCATTAAATGCTTGTTGAATTATGGTGACTGATCCAGTTTATTTACTGCAACATTACTGAACACATCTGTTGGCAACTATAGTCTCTCTTCTCTGGGCGTTGAAAAGAGAATACTTCTTAAATATTTCTAATGGCATAACTTCAGATAAAGGCAGTCTTCCCAGGAAACCTCAACCTTTGATTTCAGCAAAACGGGCAGAGAGATATTTTTTCAATCTATGTATAAAGACAAGAGTTTAGCATCCTTATGAGGGTAGATTTTCTAACTTGAATTTCATTGATTGAACAGTTTTATGAAGTGTCAACTGTTTATACATAAGACTGCACACCAGGGGACAGATAAGAGAGTAGAATGAAAAAACTAAAGGAGTTAACTCTAAAACTAAGCCATTTAAACTTGGAAAACACAATCAAGTTAGTAAGCATCCTTTTCTATATTTGTTGAAGATAATAACCATCACCTTGTGTATCTTAAGAGGGCATTATGGCTATCCCTTGAGATTTTAAACTCAACTTTATTGATTGAAGTCTATTAATGAAGTTTATTCAACTTTACTGATAAACTGTAAAATGTCAGATTAAATAAAGGCAGTGATAATCTTTCTAGACGCAGCCTCCCTACTTCTTTTTTTAAAACTGTGAGATCTGTGGGATTTAAGCACCCCAACCAGAGATCGAGGGTGGACCATCAGCAGTGAAAGTGCAGAGTCCCAGCACTGTACCGCAGGGAATTCCTATGTCTGCCTTTCTCTTAGCTAGCATTGTTTAGGTTTAATAGCTGCTTAAATACCTAATGTGTCAGCCGCTCAGTTGCGTCCTGCTCTTTGCAACTCCATGGACTATAGCCTGCTCTGAGGGGTGAAAACTATCTAATTTTCCACTCCTCAACTCGAGTTCAGGGTCTTCAGTTAATTCTCAAGTGTTCTGAGAGGGAAGGCAGGGAGTACAGAGACATCTAGCCAAACAGAGCTAATAGGAAGAGGTGGCATTTGCTTGGGTCCTCAACTGCCTTCATCTTAGGTAGTCCTCTTAACATGATTGTAAGGTGAGGACCCTGAACTTCATTCCATAGATGGGTACGCAGGGCGTGGTTCCACATCTGTACCATGAGGTTTCTCATACTTGGAGCAGGGAGGTCAGGGATCATGTTTGGTTTTTCTCTGTATCCTTGATGCTTGGTATCCTATGATATAGGGCTTCCCTGGTTGCACCCAGGTTCAATCCTTGGGTCGGGAAGATCCCCTGGAGAAGGGCATGGCAACTCACTCCAGTATTCTTGCCTGGAGAACTCTGTGGACAGAGGAGCCTGGCGGGCTACAGTCCATGGGGTCGCAAAGAGTTGGACACAACTGAAATGACTAACGCACACGCACATACATACGTACACATCCTATGGTAGGTGATCAATAAATACCTAATCAATGAATAATCATATTGGTAAATTTGGTACTATTTTGCTAATAGTACCAAATTGGCATTATATTAAAGTTGTATATATATATAGCATATGTATATATACTCTGTGAACAGAGGAGCCTAGTGGACTACAGTCCATGGGTTGCAAAGAGTCAGACATGATTGAAGTGACTAACACACACACACACACATGCACACACAACCTATGATAGCTGATCAATAAATACCTAATCAGTGAATAACCATATTGGTAAATTTGGTACTATTTTGCTAATTGTAGTTAGCAAATTAAAGTTCTATATATATGGTACTATATATATAAATTAAATATATTTATAGCATATATATATATACACACACACACATATACACACACACACACGTTCTGTGGACAGAAGAGCCTGGTGGACTATAGTCCATGGAGTCACAAAGAATCCAACACTACTGAAGCAACTTAGCAAACGTGGATGCTCTTTGAGAATGAAATAAATATCCAGTAAACAGAAAGTGATATCTTTTACTGTTAATAAGATTTAACAGCCCTTTGGGGGTGGGGGTGGAGTCTTTCTTCTGACCTCATTGTTTTTAACTGACGTAGAGGATGGGGCTGGGGTGAGGGTTATGTCAGAAGCAGAGTTCTGGGTGGAGTAAGTTGAGCACTCTGGGCCCTCAGCCCTGGATTCTACATCTGAGCACTGGTTTCTCAAGCCTGACGTGAAACCTGCTCTCATCATGCTGCCAAGGCTGGGACACAAGGGACTGAAGTCCCCTTGTTCCCAGAGGATGAGTTTTGTCAAAAGAGGATGAATAGCTCTTGCTTTGGCTCCAGCCGCCTCCTGTCTATGGAAGTGTTTCCCTCGCTGGGGCTAGGCCGAGCTTCATTTCAGAGCGGTGTAAACAAGTCTGAGATCCTCAGGGGGTCTGGCACAGGAAAATGAAGTCATTTTACATTTGCGGCGTGATTCAAATTGGAATTGCACAAGTCCAAGGACAGGATGCTGGAGTTCTTTGTTTAGTCCTGTGCTTCGGAGAGCCCAGTTTGCTCCAGCTTCCCGGAGGGAGGAAGTGGGTATGTATGGAATACCCATTTGCATTATATAGTCCTCAAGGTTCTTTTCCCTAACGAAAACATCCAGCCTAAACTTTATATTCAGCTCAATAAGAGGCAAAACAAGGAGCCATTGAGCCCTTGCAGTAGGTCTGACTTCACCATCCGCCCGGGGTGTCATGGGGACAAGGCTTCAATTTCTTCCCCAAAGGAAACCCACACAACTTTTACTTCATCCGGCTGGAGGAGGGGGTATGGGAAAAACACCTATGAAACTGTTCTTGGGCTTTAAACTCAAGGACCCCAGACAGGGCCATCATAGAGATTTTAATCATTTCAGGTCCCTTCTCTTCACCATTTGGTCTCAGGTGGTTTATTTTGTACATCAGTCGTTTTTGAATTTTCCTGGGTGGGCTGGCTTTTCACTTCCTGTCCCACACAATTAGGCAAGGGCAGCTGCCTCATCTCTCCCTTCCCTCCTCCTGCAGCCACATCTCTGCAACGCATCATCCGATCTACCACATTTAATAAGCACCACCACCCCATAGCATGTGTGTTGCTCCAGTTTTCCAGTGAGGAGGCTGAAGCATAGAGACAAGGAGTGAATCTCTCAGAGTTGCATGGCTGGTGATACAAGAGAGCTATTTCTCACTGGCTATCTCTCATGGCTTAAGGGTACTCGCCACACTCTTTCTGCCAAATTATGATATGCCTTGAAGTTTACAGATCTTTATCCTGTACCAAAGGTAGCCCAACTGTCTTAGCTTGGGCTATTAATAAAATTCCAGTGACTTGGCAGATTAAAGGACAGACATTTATTTCTCACCATTCTAGAGGTTGGAAAGTTCAAGATCAATGTGCCGGCAAATAGTTCTTGGTGAGGACCTGGTTCCTTGCTTACAGAGGCTCACCTGGCTTTTCCTCTGTGTGTGCACTTGCATAGAGATCAGGGGATCCTTTTCTCTTCCTCTTCTTATAAGGGCATAATTCCATCATGAAGGTCCCACTCTGATGTCCTAATCTAACCCAAATCACCTCCCAAACGCTCTACCCTAAATACCATCACATTGGGGCTTAGGGCTTCAACATATGAATTTGAGGGATGATGAAAGCATCCAGTCCATCATATTAACCATTTTTGTTTTTTACCATCCACTGGAAATAAGAAACTTGGTCCATGTTCTTACAGAGCTACATTAGAAGATGTTGCTGTGGACCTCCCAAAGTAATATCCATTTCTTCACACTCATACAAAGCTGGACTTTGTTACTAATCTCAGAGTTCTTGCTTGCTTGCTCAGGTGCCCTCTCCAGAAGTCTTCTGTTCTTTTGCTCCCAACCATCGATCTCAAAGCTACCTCTGTTCTCCCCCCAGAATGCTGAGCAGGTCTTCAGGTAAATGGGAGTCCCTGAGTCCCTTGGAAAAGCCAGACTAATAGATGTGAATCTGTAGCTAGGATCTTCCCTTAGCTCAGTTGTAGAATCACGAGGATAGAATCTGCTGCTCTAAGAATTTGGATAAACTAACTAGTTGGTACTAGTGGTAAAGAGTCTGCCTGCCAGTACAGAATACCCAAGAGACACAAGTTAGGTCCCTGGGTTGGGAAGACACCCTGGAGGAGGAAATGGCAACCCACTCTGGTATTCTTGCCTGGAAAATCCCATGAACAGAGGGGCCACCTGGAATCTCAAAGAGTTGGACACAACTTAATGATGAACAGCAACAAACCTCCTCTAAATATCTGCTTAACCACTCAGCAGAGAGACAAGTAGAAAATAATTCAGCTTTTTCTTCCTTTTAAGCACTAAGCCTTAGATATGCATTTGAGTGCAAATAAACAAATTTTGAAAAGCCAAAGGGCAAGGGAAGCTATCAAAAATCTGGCCTTTTGAAGTGAAGTAGCACTGTGCTTGTGTAGCCATACAAATTGTTCACAGTGGCAGACTGTTCCAAAAGAGTCCAGATGCTTTTTTAGATGTAAACTGAGTTGCCGGCTGGCCGTGCCAAATGCCTTCCTGCAGAGCTCTCCTCTGGAAGGGATGGCCATGGAAAGGCTGAGCGGTGATGCCCTAGTACTGCCCCTTGGAAATCAAAACGTCACCAGCCACACACACACACACACAAAAATTCCCTTCGTCTTTTGCATAATCCAGGGCTGTTGGTTTGGAAGAGAAATAATCATTTAAATCTCTTGCCCTTCAATTTGACATACTGCAAACTTGGTTCTATTTAATTTAACAAAGATTTGCTGAGACCTTCCTTAGAGCTGCACTGTCTTATGGACATAGTAACCAATAAGATGCTGTCTTGGCCCTCGAGTGTTTCATGGTCTGGAAGGAAACAGCTGGGTAAATGGTTTGAGGTACAGAGATCGGTCACATCCTGTGACTGCAGGATTGTCTGGGCTGACAGCAGAGGGTAAACTATGGGGAAACCAGGAGAGACTTTGGGCGGACAGTGTCCAAGACTGAGACTTAAAGGATGTGAGTGCTTTCACAGGGCAGGCAGGGAGCATCATGGGTGGGATGTCAGACCATGTTCTAGGCCAAGGAAACACTGTTAGCAAAGGCACAGAATGTGAGAACTCCCCGAGGGCTGGTGGAATGGAGTGTAGTAGATGTGGAGGGAAAGGGTGGCAAAGGCAAGAATTACCGATGCAGGAGGGGACAATGCTTGCCACACTCAGGGGTTTGGACATGACCCTATCATAATGCAAACCTTCAGGATGTGTTATCAGCAGGGCATGATGGCTATGGAAGCCAGGTATCAAATGGCCTGGTGGGCAACACTTGTAGCAAGGAGACAAGGGTTTGCTTGGGAGATGATTCAGAATTATCCAGGAAGAAATTATGACCCCCCCCCCCACTTGGAAAAGTGCAAGAGGGAGTGCAGAGAGGGTGGGTCTGAGGAATAAAATAAGCAGAGTTGACAGTCACCAATGGATATCAGATGCTGGGTTTGGAAGGAGTGAAACTGAAAACTGAACCTATTAATTGCTCAGTTGTGTCCGACTCTTTGCCACCCCATGGACTGTAGCCCATGACGCTCCCCTGTCCATGGAATTCTCTAGGCAAGAATACTGGAGCAGATTCCCTTCCCTGGGAGATCTTCCCGACCCAGGGATCGAACTCGGGTCTCCTGCATTGTGAGCAGACTCTTTACCATCTGAGCCACCAGGGAAGCCCAAGGAAGGAGGGCTGGATAGCAAGTGAGCGCAAGTCAACATGTAAGGACTGAAGCTCTGAGGACCCTGGGCTTCTCTGACTATCACTGCTTCTTTGTGGTGCTCATTGCTACTGTCCTTGGACACCTGCATGAGAGTCTCTTCTCCTAACTTCTAAATCCCTCCTTCTGTCTTTGTAAACAGATCCCCCGGTATTAAGCAGACCGCAGCCTGCGTGGTACTTTTCCTCTGACTTCAGACGAGCCATAGGTTTTGGAGCCCTTCCACAGTGAACTTTCACATCCTGCACAGAACACTCTGGCCCTCATACTCAGCTTTACACCATTTGGTGAGGCTTTTGGAGAAAATTCAAGGTCTGGGCTTTATGACACAATATTTTTTTCCTGATCTGTTCATCCTTGGCACAGTCTAGGGTTGGCATATTGGAACAGGCGTGTCCACCCTGCTCAATCACTTGGGCACCCTCTGACCCTGAAGCAAATCAGATCACCCATCCCCTGGATTGCATCCGGAGAGTCTCTATGGGCGAAAATAGACTTGAGTGTACCCCTGAGGATACATGCAAATCATAAAGCTCACATACACACAAATTGCTTTTTAAAAACAAAGCCCGGGAAAACCGAAGCTATAAAAGTATGTGAATCATCAGCCCAGACATCTTCCCTCCAGGCACGCATGACACCCTGTTCCTTCCCGATGCTCTTCCTTCACAAATTATGGAGGCTGCTGACATCCTTCTGGGGAAAGGATTACCCGATTCCACAGGCAGTTAAGAATAACATGTAAATGTCATTTAGCTGAGTGATTTCTACATGGATCAAAAGACACACTCAAGTTACTAACGATGATAGCTAAACCCTTTATTTCAATACAATCACAGCAAACCCAGAAAACTCTCCCAACTGAATTAGCACCAGTGTGGTGTGGGAGTCATTCAGACATTCCTTCCAGGTTAGTAGACTATTTGCAATTCAGCTTTTTTCTTTTTTACTGATGTGCATGTTATATAACCACCACCAGCCATGGGAGAAGCTGGAAGCCAAGGCGCCTCAAAATTTTCCACTGAGTATTCAAAGCCAGCAGGAGACAGTGAATGAATACTCCCTTGCTTTATGGTGACATGGCTACAGTTTCCCTTCCCAGTAAATATCGGAATGAGATGTGGTGAAACATAGGTTTGCATTTATGGGCTCTGGAGGTTGATGTTCCTGTGTTTAGATCCTGATACCCTTAGGGGCTGTGTGGCTTGGGCAGTTTCCTTTGCCTCCCTCAGTTATAATTCTTGCCTGTTTTACTGATTTTATCTTCCTCTGAGTTACTGTATATTTAGCACTTAGTTCCTGTGTATAAGGGCTCAAGAAATGTAAACTATCATTTAGAAATAAAATTGCAAGGTCCATGTTTCATTTAAATTCAGGCAATGTTCTAATTTCTTCTGGATCTGTCTCTATTTTTTTTTTTTTTTTAAAGTGTGCTTTTCCCCAAATATCCAAGAGAATTGACTTTTCTAGCAGAGGTACCATGTTAGGCCTTGGCATTGCATCAAATTTGGTAGACTGCCACAAACCCAATAGAAATACCATCATGATGTGAGAAACAGTCATCCTGAAGAGAAGGCAGTAATGTTTCTTTAAAACCTTTCTGGATAACTGAGTAAACACCAATCCTATAGATAAAGTTCCCATGGAATGAATTACCTGGTGTCTCGACTTGATGGGTAAGGTCTAGGAAAAGACTGATGTCTACACCTACTGATGGCGTTGTTATTTTTAAAGAACTTCCCTAGTGGATCTTATTTCACCTGCAGGCTCCTGGAGACTCCTGACCAGCACTATGGAAAACAGTGGCCATTGTCCAAACCCGGACATGAAGGAGATGACAGAGAGTGTGATGGTTTTAGCTTGTGACACTGAGGGAACTCTGGCCTCGGAGTCAAGAGGCTCCAGTTCTAGGCCCAGGTCTCTCTCTCTCTCTCTCACTTGCCCAAGTTTTGTACAAGTCCTTTCTCTTCTTTGGATTGTTTTTACTTGTGTACCAAAAAGGAACAAGGACTGACCTGAATAAACTTTACCATCTCTTCAAACTCCAGAATTTCAACTACCTTCACAGTTCCTAGAACTTCTACACTTAACATAGTTCAGTTCAGTTCAGTTCAGTCTCTCAGTCATGTCTGACTCTTTGCAACTGCATGGACTGCAGCACACCAGGCCTCCCTCTCCATCACCAACTCCTGGAGCTTATCAAACTCATGTCCATTGAGTCGGTGACACCATCCAACCATCTCATCCTCTGTCATCCCCTTCTCCTCCCACCTTCAATCTTTCCCAACATCAGGGTCTTTTCAAATGAGTCAGTTCTTCGCATCAGGTGGCCAAAGTATTGAAGTTTCAGCTTCAACATCAGTCCTTCCAGTGAATATTCAGGACTGATTTCTTTTAGGATGGACTAGATGGATCTCCTGGCAGTCCAAGGGACTCTCAAAAGTCTTCTCCAACACCACAGTTCAAAAGCATCAAATCTTCAGAGCTCAGCTTTCTGTGTAGTTCAACTCTCACATCCATACATGACTACAGGAAAAATCATAGCCTTGACTAGACGGAACTTTGTTGGCAAAGTAATGTCTCTGCTCTTTAATATGCTGTCTAAGTTGGTCATAACTTTTCTTCCAAGTGGAAGTGTCTTTTAATTTCATGGCTGCAGTCACCCTCTGCAGTGATTTTGGAGCCCCCAAAGTGAAGTCTGTCACTGTTTATCCATCTATATGCCATGAAGTGAAGGGACCAGATGACATAATCTTAGTTTTCTGAATGTTGAGTTTTAAGCCAGATTTTTCACTCTCCTCTTTCACTTTTATCAAGAGGCTCTTTAGTTCTTCTTCACTTTCTGCCATAATGGTGGTATCATCTGTATATCTGAGGTTATTGATATTTTTCCTGGCAATCTTGATTCCAGTTTGTGCTTCATCCAGCCCAGTGTTTCTCATGATGTACTCTGCATATAAGTTAAATAAGCAGGGTGACAATATACAGCCTTGATGTACTCTTTTACATATTTGGAAACAGTCTGTTGTTCCATGTCCAGTTTTAATAGTTGCTTCCTGACCTGCATACAGATTTCTCAAGAGGCAGGTCAGGTGGTCTGGTATTCATATCTCTTTAAAAATTTTCCACAGTTTGTGGTGATTAATATAAGTCAACTCTTTTTCTTACAGAAAACATAAGATGTAAGTAATTTTTGTAGTACTGTTGTGCTTCCAAGGGCTTTCCTTGTGGCTCAGCTGGTAAAGAATCCACCTGCAATGCGGGAGACCTGGGTTGGGAAGATCCTCTGGAGAAGGAAAAGGCTACCAACTCCAGTATTCTGCCTTGGAGAATTCCATGGACTATACAGTCCAGGGGGTGGCAAAGAGTCAGACACGAATGAGAGACTTTCACTTTCACTTTTGCCTCCAAATTAGAGGCAAAATCATATTTTTTTTCAATATATTACTTGGTTTACACTATACTGAGAATTCATTTTTGGAAAGAATAAATAAATAAATAACCTTAGGGCTTCTCTGGTGGTCCAGTGATTAGGAGTCTGCCTTGCAATGTCAGGGACACCTGTTAGATGCCTGGTCTAGGAAGATCCCATGTGGCATGGGGCAACTGAGCCCTCAAGTCACACAACTGAATCTTCTTGCAGCAACTACTGAAGCCCACACATCTTAGCGCCCACGCTCCGCAACAAGAGAAGCCACTGCAATGAGAAACCCATGCACCATAGCTAGAGAGTAGCCCCTGCTCTCTGCAACTAGAGAAAGACTGCATGCATCAATGAAGACCCAGCACAGCCAATAATAAATAATACATTTTTTAAAATGACCACAAATCTATAAATCCCACTATCATTTACCCCGCTCAGACAGTAAAGCGTCTGTCTACAATGTGGGAGACCTGGGTTTGATCCCTGGGTTGGGAAGTTCCATGGAGAAGGAAATGGCAACCCACTCCAGCACTCTTGCCTAGAAAATCCCATGGACGTAGGAGCCTGGTGTCCATGGGGTCACAAAGAGTCAGACACAACTGAGCAACTTCACTTCACAGTTAAGAAATTGAAGTATAGAGGAGTTTTATAATGTCTGTAGGGTCACACTTATTTATGAAGGATTCAAATTCAGGTTTGTTTGATTCTAGAGCTCATACCCTCTGCTAATTTTTTATAAATCCAGTTTAGAAGAGTATAACTGTATCACACATGGACTTGCTGGGCCTGGAAGAGATCTGCTTGTCTCTGCTCGTTTTGACTTTTAAAAAACCATTTGTTGGCTATAAAATCAGTAAACATTCTTGCTCTATGTAAATTAGTCTAGGTCTGGATCTAATCTTTTCCCCCCATTGCCTGTCAGGCATTTCTGACTGCTTCACAAAAAGTCCACATCTTGACCGTGTGTGTTCATACCAGTAGTCATATCTCATACAGATGGCTTCCCAAGTGACAGACACGTGGTAGCTTCATGGGGGTAAATGCAGATTATTGACACTGAAACCCATGAACTCAGAGACCTCTGAACAATTTCAATGTAATACAAGTTCTAAATACAAATTTAATTGTTGTTTGTATTCAAGGAACAATGTCATTTTGATGAAGAAGTCTAAAAATAAACAGTAGATGATATTTTTTCTGAATCAGGAGGAAACCAAATGAAACACTGACCATAATCACATTTCTTCAGTGCCAGCAGTATTTCAACATCCATTTGGTTTCTCTTGCTTCTAGTGACTCTGTGGTGAATATGGAGAGCAGGAAGGAAGGAGAGCTGAGAATACAGCTGAACTGAAAACAATTTGTTCTGGAAACAGCAGAAGCAAGAACTTAAAATCGAATCTGAGTCCTTTGCACAGGAGATTTGGGGAAATTAACAAAAAAGAGTGATTTTGCCTCAAGGAAAGGGGGTTTATAGAAAACTCAAAATATTTTCTAGAAATCAAAATTTATCTTGCAAAGTAGCATTTGAATCCATTAAGGATAGATAGCCTGCAAACATATGGATTGACTTTCTCATGAAATGTACATGAATTTCGATATTAAGGGGGCACATACTTCAGCAAGATAATTTGGCCTCTGCTGAAACCAGAATATTTCAGCAATCCTTCCAGAGACATTGCCAAAGCCCGGAACCACCAGCCTCTTCCATCCCGAGCAGCTTCCACTTTAGCCTGTGTCTCCAGCAGCCTGGCCAAATGAAACATAGAACTCAGCATCTTTTGAGGGGGCAGTTGCCAATCTCAACCCTGGAGGTATGTTCAAAGGCTTCCAGCTGACCTTCTGAGCCAAGAATACAGTTCAAAAACGCCGGAGTCTCTTAGGTATCTGCTTCGGGTTACTTTGAGAGACAGTGATGTGAAAGCTGTTAGGCTCTGAACAGGATCCGTGCTGTAGACTATTTGCAAAAGCCCCAATTCCTTCTGCTGGGGTCAGGTTCTTCCTACCCCAGACCGTCTGTGCGAGAACAAAAAACAAGAACTATTGTCAAATTAACAGCTCTCCCCCCAAAACTATGGCAGGTGGCAAGATTCTTGGCCATTGAGTTCCAGCCAAAACATGTCACATTTATTTTCTCCTGGGAGAGGCTCTGGAGACCTGCTGTGAGTCAGAATGAGGGGGCGGCAGCAGAGAGTAACTGTTGCTTGAGCATCTTGTCTGGTGCTGATGAGAATTAGTCAATTCTTGGAAAGAGCGTAGAGCTTTTCTGCTCTGCTACCCACTTTCAGATTCTCCCCTTGGCCTTGAGATGGATAATTAACCATCTAATGTAATTCACTTTATTTGCCTCAATACATAGATGTTTACTGAATTTCTATTCAGTATCAGGTTGAAGGCTATGGTTTTTCCAGTAGTCATGTATAATGTGAGAGTCGGACTATAAAGAAAGCTGAGTGCTGAAGAATTGATGTTTTGGAATTGTGGTGTTGGAGAAGACACTTGAGAGTCCCTTGGACTGCAAGGAGATCCAACCAGTCCATGCTAAAGGAGATCAGTCCTAGGTGTTCATTGGAAGGACTAATGCTGAAGCTGAAACTTCAATATTTTGGCACCTGATGGGAAGAACTGACTCATTTGAAAGGACCCTGATGCTGGGAAAGATTGAAGATGGGGGAGAAGGGGACGACAGAGGATAAGATGGTTGAATGGCATCACCGACTCAATGACTCTGAGTAAACTCTGGGAGTTGGTGATGGACAGGGAGGCCTGGCATGCTGCAGTTCATGGGGTCACAAAGAGTCAGACACGACTGAGCGACTTAACTGAACTGAACTGGACCATGTTCAACACTGGACTCTCAAAAGAGATAAATGCATTTAACTCATTCACTTTTCTCAGAGGACTTACAGGTTAGTGCAAAATTTCCCTTAGTGTGTTTACAGAATTTTAGTCCCTGGAGATGGACCATTAAAGTAGTGTGCCATGTCTAAAAGTTTTAGAAAATGTTGAATTCTCTGTCATCCTTCAGGGAGATACACAATACATGGTCATCATATTAAAGTCTTTGAGGGACTTCCCTGGTGGCACCTGTGGATAAGAATCTGCCTACCAATGCAGGGAATATGGGTTCAATCCCTGATCTGGGAAGATTCCACATGCAGAGGAGCAGCTAAGCCTAGATGCAACAGCTATTGAAGCCGGAGTGATCTAGAGCCTGAGCTCCACAACAAGAGAAGCCACCAGTGAGAATCCTGCATGCAGCAGCTAAGAGTAGCCCCTGCTTTTTTTCAACTAGAGAAAACCCCATGCAGCAACAAACACTTAGCATAGTCAAAAATAATAAAACAAAGGTAAAGTCTTTGAGAAGTTCTTCCAGTAAAGTAACTAGCTTAACTTTAACATGGCTTTCTCAATGACTGATAACAGCCCTCTCACTTTATTCCCTGTGATGATTTGTTACAGAAGCTTTGCAGTGCAAGTTCAGTTCAGTCGCTCAGTCGTGTCCGACTCTTTGCGACCCCATGAATCGCAGCACGCCAGGCCTCCCTGTCCATCACCATCTCCTGGAGTTCACTCAAACTCACGTCCATCGAGTCCGTGATGCCATCCAGCCATCTCATCCTCGGTCGTCCCCTTCTCCTCCTGCCCCCAATCCCTCCCAGCATCAGAGTCTTTTCCAATGAGTCAACTCTTCGCATGAGGTGGCCAAAGTACTGGAGTTTCAGCTTTAGCATCATTCCTTCCAAAGAAATCCCAGGGTTGATCTTCTTCAGAATGGACTGGTTGGATCTCCTTGCAGTCCAAGCAAAGCCCAGTGCAAAGAGCCAAAATTACACTTTTTGTGAGACAAGTATGATATTTAAAGGAAATCACAAAGTATGGAGTTAGCACAGAAAGGAAAAAGTAGGGAATCAGAAGGACTCTCTTGAAAAGATGCTTTTGATAGATGAAGGCTATGATCTGAATTGTGTCTCTCCTACCAAATGTATGTTGTATCCTAACCCACAGAGGTGATGGTATTGGTAAGTGGGACCTTTGGGAGATATTTCAGTCATGAGGGTGGCACCCCCAGGAACAGGACTAATGCCCTTATAAAAGAGACTCCAGAGAGCTCCTAGCCCATTCCTTCATGTGCGGACAGTGAAAAACTGCTGAGTCTGAACTGGGAAGTGGTTCCAGCAAACACCACATCAAATCTGCTGGCACCTTCATCTTGGATGTCTTAGCCTCCAGTGCTGTGAAAAATCAATTTCTGTTGGTTGTAAGCCACCTAGTCTATGATATTTTGCTAAAGCAACCCAAACAGGCTGGGGTGATGAGTGAAAAGTTTTCCAGGTAGAAAACGTGAAATAGGTATTTCAGACAAAAAAATCATATGTGAGGATTTAGAATGTGCAAGAGCAACATTATCTCTCTTACGGCATGTACATACATATGTTAGCTTTTTAGGTGAAAAGATTAAAAGAATATCAGAGATGATGCTAAAAAGGGCTAGAACCAGATCTGGAGGTTCTCATATGTTATCCCATTATTTTGAGCTGTTGTTGTTTGTTGTTTTAGTCACTAAGTCACGTCTGACTCTTTTTTTACCCCCTGGACCACAGCCCACCAGGCTCCTCTGTCCGTTGAACTTTCCAGGCAAAAATGTTGGAGTAGGTTGCCATTTCCTCCTACAGGGGATCTTCCCAGTCCAGGGATCGAACCTGCTTCTCCTGCATCTTCTGCATTGCAGGTGGATTCCTTACCTCTGAGCCAATGATAGACCATATTTTCCAAGTTCGAGTTTTTATTGTTTAATAAAATGAACTTTGTGTACTATATGTGGAACTCTTTTCTACTACATTTACTCAAAGTCACATAATCAGAATGTTTTCTTCTTCTTTCTTTCTTTTTTAAATGCGGTTCTCTGAAGACAGTGAGGGATGGCTCCCAGTGTTTAGGGACACCCACCTTCAAAGGGAACCTTTTGGTTTCTGGGACCAGGGAAGCAAACTTAATAGACACATCTTTCTTGATGATTCAGTGGAAAAGAATCCATCTGCAATGCAGGAAATGCAGGATACCATGGTTCAATTCCTGAGCTGGGAAGATCCCCTAGAAGAGGAAATGGCAACCCACTCTAGTATTCTTGCCTGGAGAATCCCATGAACAGAGGAGCCTGGTGGGCTACAGTCCCTGGGGTCACAAAAGTGTCGGACACAACTGAGCATACATACACACACACACACACACACACACACACACACACATGCAAGGACAAGCTGAGGGCATAGAAATAGTTTGTACTGGGAATGTTGGAGAGTGAGGCAGAGTGGAGTTGAGAATCCAATGGGTGAACTAGAGAGTATCAAGGAAGGGATGAAATATGGTTATCCTATCTAAAGAAAAATTCAGTGACCACATGCTATTTCAGGCACAAGGTATTCTAGAAAGCATGGTGAGCTAGAGTCAGCTGCACTGGGGTCTTGTTTCAGCTTGAATATAACTGGCTATGCAATGTTGGATAAATGGTTTCCCGGAAGGTAGAGGGGTTGGACTATGAAACTTAAAGCACATTTCAGCTCCAAAAAAACTGGTAATCTTTTATCAGTAGCTGGTGCTCAACATTATATTACAAGTTAAAAATAGATAATATTGAAATTAAAGAGATCACAGAAAAAGGGGGATATTAGTTAGTTTTAATGAGCTAGATACCATTTTACACTTTGAAATAGATTTTTCATTGAACCTCATATCAACTACATAAAGTTACTTTCATTCTCATTTTTCACATTAGTAAACTGAGCCTCAAAAAGGTTGCCCTGAACTCTCAGAACTCTTAAGCAAGAGAGGTAGGGTTCAGTAACAGGTCAGGGTGATTATAAAGCTCTCTATTTGCATCACACTGTCCATCACCCTGCACTAAAATTTATTAAGTGCTCTGGAGTGGACTGAGTTATGGAATGGTCTGTCCTCCAAAGTCAAGAGGATACTGTTTTTAATGGAATGAGGGAGAAGATGGAAAATGTTGAAGCAAAGAGTTTCCTAACTGGGCTTCTCAGCACAGAGATGTGACATCATAAAGAGCCTGCTCTGCAAGGGGTAACTCATGGAGTCCAGCCATTTGGGGTAAACAGGGAGCAAATACAAGGGTAACCAGGTGAGCTGAGCCCATTTGCATGAACTAGCTGCCTCTTACCAACCTCTTTCACCAGAGTCAGATGGGACTAGCTTCACCAGCCAGGTTCCTCTGTCCATGGAATTTTCCAGGCAAGAATACTGGAGTGGAGTTGCCATTCCCTTCTCCAGGGGATCTACCTAACCCAGGGATCGAACCCGAGTCTCCTGTGTTGCAGGCAGATTTTTTACCATCTGAGCCACCAGGGAAGCCCCACTTCAAAATGAAATTAACAACTTAGATATTTATTCTTCCTGCAAACTTTCATGGACCATTTTCCTTGTGGTGCCACATAGGCATTCCATCCAGTCCCACAAGAAACAAAGCTGAAATGCATTTTGTCTCTGCTTAAGAAGTTACAGTTGAATGGAGAAAGCAGACATTAATGTCACCATTATAAAAATGTGGTAATTGCAGGGAGAAGAGGAGAAACAAGATCTATGTGACCCTAGAGAATTGCTCGGGGTAGTAAAGGGTGTGTGAGAGAGGTGTCCTAGGCAGAAATAAGAGCTGCACTGAAGGCTTACAGATGTGACAGCTGATGGGGTACTCAGGAAATGGCAAAGAGTCTGATGCTAGTGAGTCAGAGTTCGTGGGAGGGGTGGCTGGAAAGGTAGTTTGAGATTGTATGGTAAATAGCTTTGAAAGCTAAAGAAAGGGGCTAGAACTTTTTATATCAATCTTAAGGCTTTTTTAAAAAATTAGAGATAATATTGTTTTAATGAAAATTATCTGAAAGGGAGCAAAGTGCAGCATTGGAAGGAGGGAGGACAGACTGAAAGGAAGTTTCTAGAGACAATCTAGGTAAGCAATGAAGAGCTGAGCTTGAGGATAGGTGATGAGGTGGACAGCACAGAAAAGATGGGGAAACAGGCAGTTGATCAGTTGATGAGCCCAGGTTAATGACAGAGCCAATACTGGAACCAAGGTCTTGGCTTGCATTGTGCATGTGTGCACATGCACATACACACACACACACACACACTGAAGACAAAATATGTGCCAGGAACTGTGCTGGAAGCTGGGGAAACAGATAGACAGTCTCTGGTCTAAGTTGAGAGGAGAATGCAGAGAGATAAGAAGCCAGGATCCAGTATTGGCAGTAGAGGACATTATGGGGAGAAGCAAGGGAGAAAGGTAGTTGATTGGGACTTAGAGGGCAGACAAGCTCCCCGGTGGAAAGGATGGACATCTCAGTGGAGTCTGGAGAAAGGAGTTGTAGTAGGAGAGCGTAGGGCAGCTGGGGAGGGGAGCTTGGATTCAAGTGGAGGGAATGGCAGCCATCTTGCCTGGTCAGTCAAAACTCATCCATTGAAAGGGCCTCCGAGTGCATTTGAATGTGTTTCCTCACATAACATTCCTGATCTCTGAGATTCTATGGTGATTCCAGCTCATGAGACCTCAGCCCTTTGCTCACTGGAATGACCCACAAAGGATCATAGAAAGTCAGAATAGAAAAGATCTTTAAGGACCCCCATTTCAACCCCTCAATTTACAAAGAAGGTGAATAAAACCCTGGAAAAAGGGACTTTTTAAATATTATGCAGTGAGTTAGAACTGGAACCCAGGTCAGTTGTTACCCAGTCCAATGTCTTTCCAACATGCTTTGCATGCTTCTTGCATCTGAGTTTAAGGGTCAAGGTCATTCTGTGTCCAAAACTTCTTGCCAAGGGTTTCATACAGGTTGTTTTACCAATGTGTTCACTTATAATTATTAAGTTCTTACAATTGTAGCAACCTCTGTTACCAGAATGCACAGCATCCTTTGCAGTAATTCTTTTCACTGCATTTCTTCAGGACTTACATTAATTCTCTCATCATCTTGAGTTTTATTATTCTCGAGTTTTATTATTCTCTTCTTTCCTAAGGCACAAATGAGCTCAAGAGTTGAACTACTTTATCATTCCAGACACTAAAACTTTCATTTCAGAAGTTTCTAGGCCAGGCACATTTCCTTCACTTCTGAAGTGTGTGCTGCAGGCATGCTTCAGGGCACACACAGGACAGCCTTATTCATCCTGTCATCCTCCATTTTCCATCGCAACCTAGAATCACACCCAGCCAGCGCTTATTGAGCAGACTCCATGCTGAATGCTTCCTAGGCATCCGAGTCTCCTAAGAACTCAGTGTGCTATCACTACCCCATTTCCGAGTGAGATCAGCCGTCAGAATACTTTCTTTCCTGGGATAATAGTGCGACCTGAGCAGTGCATGCTTCCCGTTCTCGAGTCCAGGAGATGAAGGTATTTGACTGCGAGTTAAGAGAGAGTCATTTTCCTCTGTGCCAATATCCTTGCTCAGAGGAGACCAGCCATCAATTAGTCCTGCCTCTGGACGCAGCTCTGCATTTCCTCTGACAACTCAGCTTATCAAGGAAACAGGAGAAAGCCCACGGGCTCAGGGTGACTGCCGGAGGGTAACTTGAATGTGGGGAGGAGGTGGCAGCACCCTGCCTGGAGTCACAACCCAGAATAAAGATGCGTGAGCCCTGCATGACTCAGCTCTCTGTGCAGGTGATGAGAACCTGAGGAGACAGGAGCTTATTTAAGAAAACATGCATCATTGATGTGGTTATTTTGGGAGATGAAAGAGGGTTTGAAAAGGAGAAACATGTGAAAAGTATTCCAGCTGGACAAGGGTGAGAGAAAATGAAGATTTCCCTTCATGATGGAACGGTGAAAAGCAACCAGGGTCCTGGTCTTTCAAGTCTCGAGTTGGAAGAATGAAGTGTAGGGGGCAGACGTTGATGGCTCTTTGTTATTTAGGAACTGGGGGATTTGGGAAGGGATTTGCTCTCGCATATCTTTATTGTTGCTAGGAGAAACCAGGCTCCAAGAGGGACTGAGAATGACGATTCCCCCGAGCAGCCCAAGCTTCTCCCGTGATGAGATGAGTTGCTCATACCTCACAGCAGAGTGAGAGCAGAGACTCTGTTTCCAGTCACTTGCAGGAGGTCCATATGGAATGATGATCAGTTAGCGAGAGGGTGGGGTCCAGAAGCAAGCAGAATTCATCTGGCTCTGCTGCCTTGGAAGCAGTTGTGTCAGCTGTGGGGCTGACACGTGTTCTTCCAACCTCATTGAAGTCCCAAAGAGCAGGAAGATGAGGCGAGTTTGAGTTGAGAGCTGACTCCTGCCTGCCCTGTTCTCTCCTAGGTTCTCACTACAGTGAGCTTCCAGGCATCCATGTCAGGCCTTGGACTACAAGTAGGAAAGGGTGCTCCAACACCTTTGATTTTATCTTGTTTTGTTTTTCCTGAATCTCTGATCCTGATTGGCTCCCAACCTTCCTGACTTCTTCTTTCTTTATTATTATTATTATTTTTAAGATTTTTTTAGATGGGGACTCTTTTCAAAGCCTTTACTGAATTTGGTACAGTATTGTTTCTGTTTTATGTTCCGTTTCTTTTGGCCTTGAGGCATATAGGATCTTAGTTTCCTTATTAGAGATTGAATTTGGACCCCTTGCGTTGGAAGGTGAAGTCTCAACCACTGGACCACTAGGGAAGTCCCTCCTCCTGACTTTTAATATCATCAACTGTTTATTTAGCCAATACACATTTATGAGGCTTTGTCTAGGTCTCTGTACTCTCATCTGTATTGCATCCCCCATTTCCTACCCATTCAGTTTCCTTCCTCTCTGACGCTCAGCCCATGGAGACACTTTTGCTCACCATTTGGATTTCCCTTCTGGTTAAGCCACCTGGATCACATCTCTCAAGGTCTACTGCCCTGGGACTCCACACTCACATCCCCTATGGGGAGTATCCTCCCCTTCCCCTGGACTTGTCAAACTTCTTGAGGGAACCAACACATTCACCCTGCAGCTAATCTTTCCATGCCCTGGTGCTTTCATCTTGTCCTCTGTTAGCCTAGAAAGCATCACTGACTCCACTGGTTCAACAGGACAATTTCTGAAGTGTCTTCTGAGGTACCTTAGTTAATGGAGTTCCAACACAAACTTCAGCACAGTACTTTTTCATTCTTTATAGCTATTGAGTCCACCTTAGGTGCCACATCCTAATGGATTCTGTGGGAACAAATGGGCAAATTACACATGTCCAATAACCTCATGGAATTTACCACTTATCATGGAAGATATCAAGAAAGTAACACTTTTAAAACACGAAATCACTTTTAGAATCAAACCCCTTACCCACCAGAGATGCTCAGGGGGCTCAGACAAACCCTGTGTGCACCAGCACCCAGAGACCCCACAGAGACTGAGCCAGAACTGTGTCTGAGAGTCTCCTGTGAAGGTATGGGTCACCAGTGGCCTGCCGCAGGGGAAGGGGCTTTGGGTGCAGCAGACCTGGGTATGGCATAAACTCTCTTGGAGGAGGTCGCCATTAACCCCACCACGGAGCCACCAGAACTTACACAGGACTGGAAAACAGACTCTCGGAGGGCACAGACAGAACCTTGTATGCACCAGGACCCAGNCTGGGTGCAGCAGGCCTGGGTATGGCATAAACTCTCTTGGAGGAGGTCGCCATTAACCCCACCACGGAGCCACCAGAACTTACACAGGACTGGAAAACAGACTCTCGGAGGGCACAGACAGAACCTTGTATGCACCAGGACCCAGGAGAAAGGAGCAGTGACTCCACAAGAGACTGACCCAGACTTGCCCACGAGCGCCCAGGAGTCTCCGGCAGAGGTGTGGGTCGGTGGTGGCCTGCTGCAGGGGCGGGGGCACTGAGTGCAGCAGTGGGTGCATGGGAACTTTTGAAGGAGGTCACCACTAACTTCATTACCTCCACTATAGTTTGGCCTCAGGTCACACAACAAGGAGGGAAGACAGCCCTGTCAATTAACAGAAAATTGGATTTAAGATTTACTGAGTGTGGCCCTGCCCATCAGAACAAGACCCAGTTTTTCCCTCAGTCAGTCTCTCCCATCAGGAAGCTTCCATAGCTCCTTGTCCTTATCCATCAGAGGGCAGACAGAATGAAAATCACAGAGAAAACTAACCAAACTGATCACATGGACCATAGTCTTGGCTAACTCAATGAAATTATGAGCCGTGCCATGTAGGGCCACCCAAGATGGACTGGTCCTGGTGGAGAGTTCTGACAAAACATGGTCCACTGGAGAAGGGAATGGCAAGCTACTTCAATATTCTTGCCTTGAGAACCCCATGAACAGCATGAAAAGGCAAAAACATAGGACACTGAGAGATGAACTCCCCAGGTCAGTAGGTGTCTAATATGTTACTGGACAACAGTGGAGAAATAACTCCAGGAAGAATGAATAGACAGAGCCAAAGAAAAAGCAACACCCAGGTGTGGATGTGACTGGAGATAGAAGCAAGGCCCGATGCTGTAAAGAGCAATATTGCACAGGAACCTGGAATGTTAGGTCCATGAATCAAAGCAAATTTGATGTGTTCAAACAGGAGATGGCAAGAGTGAACATCGACCTTTTAGGAATCAGAGAACTAAAATGAACTGGAATGGGTGAATTTAACTCAGATGACCATTATATCTACTACTGTGGGCAAGAATCCCTTAGACGAAATGGAGTAGCCATCATAGTCAACAAGAGTCTGAAATGCAGTACTTGGATGCAATCTCAAAAATGACAGAATGATCTCTGTTCGTTTCCAAGGCAAATCATTCATTATCACAGTAATCCAAGTCTATACCCCAACCAGTAACACTGAAGAAGCTGAAGTTGAACTCCAGCTATGGTTCTATGAGGTTCTTTGAAGACCTATAAGACCTGCTAGGACTAACACCAAAAAAAGATGTCCTTTTCATTACAGGGGACTGGAATGCAAAAGTAGGGAGTCAAGAAACACCTGGAGTAACAGGCAAATTTGGCCATGGAGTACAAAATGAAGCATGGCAAAGCCTAACAGAGTTTTGTCAAGAGAACGCACTGGTCAAGGGACACTCCCTCTTCCAATAACACAAGAGAAGACTCTACACAGGGACACCACCTGATGGTCAATACCGAAATCAGATTGATTATATTCTTTGTAGCCAAAGATGGAGAAGCTCTATACAGTCAGTAAAACAAGACCAGGAGCTGTCTGTGGCTCAGATCATGACAAACTTTTTGCCAAATTGACTTAAATTGAAGGAAGTAGGGGAAAACCACTAGACCACCATTCAGGTATGACCTAAATCAATTCCCTTACGATTATACAGTTGAAGTGATAAACAGATTCAAGGGATTAGATCTGATAGACAGAGTGCCTGAAGGACTATGGACAGAGGTTTGTGACATCGTACAGGAGCCAGTGATCAAGACCATCTCCAAGAAAAAGAAATGCAAAAAGGCAAAATGGCTGTCTGGAGAGGCCTTAGAAATAGCTGAGAAAAGAAAAGAATCTAAAGGCAAAGGAGAAAAGGAAAGATATAGCCATTTGAATGCAGAGTTCCAAAGAATAGCAAGAAAGGATAAAAAACCCTTCCTCAGTGATCAATGCAAAGAAAACAGAGGAAAACAATAGGATGGGAAAGACTAGAGATTTCTTCAAGAAAATTGGAGATAGCCATTTGAATGTAGAGTTCCAAAGAATAGCAAGAAGGGATAAAAAACCCTTCCTCAGTGATCAATGCAAAGAAATAGAGGAAAACAATAGGATGAGAAAGACTAGAGATTTCTTCAAGAAAATTGGAGATACCAAGGAAACATTTCATGCAAAAATGGGCACAATTAAGGACAGAAATGGTATGGACCTAAAAAAAGCAGAAGACATTAAGAAGAGGTAGCAAGAATACACAGAAGAACTATACAAAAAAGATCTTCATGACCGTGATAAACACGATAGTATGATCACTCACCTATAGCCAGACATCCTGGAATGTGAAATCAAGTGGGTTTTAGAAAGCATCACTAGAAACAAAGCTAGTGGAGGTGATGAAATTCCAGTTGAGCTATTTCAAACCCTAAAAGATGATGCTGTGAAACTGCTGCACTCAATATGCCAGCAAATTTGGAAAACTCAGCAGTGGCCACAGGACTGGAAAAGGTCAGTTTTCATTACAATCCCAAAGAAAAGCAATGACAAAGAATGTTCAAACTGCACACATCTTACATGCTAGCAATTGCACTCATCTCACATGCTAGCAAAGTAATGCTCAAAATTCTCCAAGCCAGGCTTCAACTGTATGTGAACCATGAACTTCCAGATGTTCAAGCTGGATTTAGAAAAGGCAGATGAACCAGAGATCAAATTGCCAACATCCGCTGGATCATCAAAACAGCAAGTGAGTTCCAGGAAAACATCTGCTTCTGTTTTATTGACTATGCCAAAGCCTTTGACTGTGTGGATCACAGCAAACTGTGGAAAATTCTGAAAGAGATGGGAATACCTGCCTGTATCTTAAGAAATCTATATGCAGGTCAGGAAGCAACAGTTAGAACTGGACATGGAACATCAGACTGGTTCCAAATAGGAAAAGGAGTACGTCAAGGCTGTATATTGTCACCCTGCTTATTTAACTTATATGCAGAGTACATCATGAGAAATGCTGGGGTGGAAGAAGCACAAGCTGGAATCAAGATTGCCGGGAGAAATATCAATCACCTCAGATATGCAGATGACACCACCCTTATGGCAGAAAGCAAAGAAGAGCTAAACAGCCTCTTGATGAAAGTGAAAGAGGAGAGTGAAAAGGTGGCTTAAAACTCAACATTCAAAAAACTAAGATCATGGCATCTGGTCCTATCAGTTCATGGCAAATAGTTGGGGAAACAATGGAACCAGTGAGAGACTTTATTTTCTTGGGCAATCACTGCAGAAGGTGACTGCAGCCATGAATTTAAAAGACATTTACTTCTTGGGAGAAAAGCTATGATAGCATAGCAACCGAGATAGCATATTAAAAAGCAGAGACATGACTTTGCCAACAAAGGTCCATCTAATCAAAGGTATGGTTTTTCCAATAGTCATGTATGGATGTGAGAGTTGGACTATAAAAAAAGCTGAGTGCCAAAGAATTGATACTTTTGAATTGGTGTTGGAGAAGACTCATGAGAGTCCCTTGGACTGCAAGGATATCCGGCTAGTCCATCCTAAAGGAAATTAGTCCTGAATATTCATTGGAAGGACTGATGCTGAAGCTGAAAGTCCAGTGCTTTGGCCACCTGATGGGAAGAACTGACTGGCTAGAAAGGACCTTGATGCTCGGAAAGATTGAAGGTGGAAGGAGAAGGGGATGACAGAGGATGAGATGGTTGGATGGCATCACTGACTCAATGAACATGAGTTTGAGCAAGCTCCAGGAGTTGGTGATGGACAGGGAAGCCTGGCACACAGCAGTCCATGGGGTCGCAAAGAGTCGAACACGACTGAGGGAATGATCTGATACTGAACATTTTCTAAGATCTTTTTTTGATGTAGACAGTTTTTAAAGTCTTTTTTGAGTCTGTTACAATATTGCTTCTGTTTTATGTTTTGAGTTATTTTGCACACAAGCCATGTGGGATTTTAGCTCACCCTCCCAGGGATCGACCCTATATCCCCTGAGTTGGAAGGTGAAGTCTTAATCACTGTGCCCCCTTGGACGTCCCAAACAATTAACATTGTAAAGAGTATTTTGGAGAAAATGGAAGAATGTTATAGAAATGAAGAAAAAAGAGTGAATGTGGCAAACGTAACCTGAAAAGTCAGGAAAGCTGAGACCCAGGGCGTGAGCCAGGACTCAGGAAGCTGGGAAAGAGGGCAAGAATGCCAGGTGGCAGGGACCACACATGGCACAAGCCCATCACTGGAAAGTGGAGAACATGCTCAGATGATGGAAGGTGGCGTAACTTGTGGATAAGTAGTGCTCTCAAAGGATGACCCATGAGTGACTTTGCAAAGCTATCTGAATACTCCTAAAATTACTAATGCTTGATCCTCAGCTCTAACTAATGACTGAATCATGCTCCATGGTCGATTGATTGGAGAAATGGCTCTTTTTCACCATTTCCTGAGTCTACGACCTTTGCAGTGTGACTTGGTAGCGTTTCCCACTAAACAGTGGGGCCTCTGTATCCACTCTTCCATAGGCCTTGTGACCCATTTTGGTCAACAGAATGAGGTGGAGGTGTTTTCAAACTTATCCTGAGCCCAAGACTCCAGAAAAGTCTTCTGGAACCCTGCCACCAGCCTACAAATGAGAGAAGGTGAGTCTGCTAAAGAACAGGAGATCTGTAGAGAAGAGCTCAGTTGTCCATCTGGGGCCATTCTAGACCAGCCTGTAGTAAGCCAGCTCCTTAACACATAAGCAAGCCCAGCCAAAATTTGCAGAGCTGCTTACCTGACCCACCTGGTGACAGATGTATACGTTCAGAGGAGATAAGTGGCTTCAAGTAATCATCATTTGAAAAATAGTAACTGATTATGTATTAAGCCACTGGACTTGGGGCAATTTGTTATACAGCAAACCTAACTGATATAGGAACCAAAAATAGGGACAAAGGCTTTTGAGAGTGAAATAGACAAAAGTGACACCCTGTAGGATTTTTTAGGGCATAGTGATGTGGCACTTTATCTTAAGGGTGATGTGAAGCTATAGAAAAATGTTGAGCATGGGCAGGACCCAATTAACACTGTGTTATACAACATGAACTTGGCTACTCTGTGGAGAATGAATAGCAGGGGAAGGGGTTTAGGATGGATCAAAGTAGACAATTTAACTTGTAGAAGTTTTTTCCTTTTTTCTTTTAAATATATACACGGAGATCTATGCTCTCTGCACTAAGTAATAGGATTACAAGGAGTCCTATTGGTTCCCAGTCTAGAGGGAGAGATTTGCTACGCAATTTGACAAGTACGGGGGTAGGGCTACACTACCCTAGGGTCACGGTAGCATGAAGAAGTAGCACCTAGCCCAGCCGGGAGGGAAATGAAGGCTTCAGGCAAATCAGCTGAGGATGCGGAATATGGGGACGCTGTTGTTTCCTAGAAAGACGAAAGGGCCTAAGCAGAAGTTGGTATGACCAATATATAAAGATAAGGAGGGAAGCAGAAGGAAGCATAATGAGATGGGAATGCAGGGGGCAGTCATAGACTTCCTTGTTACCTATTGAGGTTACAGATGGGGGCAAAAATCCAACTGAAGCTAAGTGATAGGGCTTTCGGAGTCCTGAGATGTGCATGGACCGGTGGTTAGAAGACTGGTTGAGAAGGGCAGGGCCCTGCTCTGGGATCCTTTCGGATAAGGTGTCACACGGCCAGCCTACCTGACACAGCCAAGGCGGAGCTGCTCATTACCTCGGAGGCTGGGGGGCAAGACAGAGAAGTCTCCACTAGCCAGCCAGCTTCCGACTGTCTTCTGGAAGCCGGCAGTCAGCGGCGGCTGGAAGGGAACGTTTTTTGCTGAGGTTTCTCCCCCTCCTCCCTGCAGCGCTGGCATCCTGTGCTCCCAGCCTCCAGCTGTCTGTCTAGACGGAGCCCAGATTGGACCCGTGAGGTACCGAACACTGTGATCCGGGCCCACACATTCCTGGCCAACAGGAGGATGAGCACCGAGGACAGAATCCAGGCTAGAGGGGCTTGGGGGTCCCCTTTCCCTGGGAGCACTCTGGTGCTTCTCACCCACCATGGAGGTTTATGCCCACTGTCTGTGTCATGTCTCCAAACCCAGCTGGGTTCTCAGGAGTCCTCCCTCTCCTGCTTCTGCTGCCCATGTCTCAGATACCAGGACAAACTATTTCATCCCGGAGTCACAGGTCCCTGGGAAAGTCTCAAAGCTTCTATTAAAAAAAAAAGAAAAATAGTCACTTAGTCATGTCCAACTCTTTGCAACCCTGTAGACTATATGTAGCCCACCAGGCTCCTCTGTAAATGGGATTTTCCAGGCAAGAATACTGGAATGGACAGCCATTTCCTTCTCCAGAGGACATTCCTGACCTGAGGATTGAACCTGGGTCTCCTGCGCTACAGGCAGATTCTTTACCATCTGAGCCGCTAGGGAAGCCCTGAAGCTTCTCTCAGTAGCAATACTTTCAAAGATTGAATGCTTACATGGACAAGAGTGGGACCCTCATGTTATCCTCTTATTAGTCTATCTACATCACACAGCAAGTCTGTGAAGGACATTATAACTCTATTTTAAAGTGTTCATTAGGAAGGCAAGGCTTTAAGAAGTGAAGTAATTCATCCAGGATCGCATAGCTACAGTTTTGGTGAAGTCAGGATTAGTACTACTTACCTTGATGGTGGGGGGGTGGGGCACATTTTGTTTATTAAACTACCTTGCTTCTGCTGTCCAACCTCAGCAATTGCAGGTGAGGGCAAAAGGACCAGTTTGCTGAGATGCCTGCTGAGTCTAGATCCCTCAGTCTAGGCTCTGAATGTCTTATTTCTTTCTCCCTCGGGGTGCCCACGTGTTTTCTTTGGTGCATTTCCCAGGTCACCACTCCAGGTACTCCTCATGAAGCCTGGACCACACGAAGTACACTAGAGATACCAGACAGGGTCTGCAGATCGCTGGGCCTGATGCTCTTAGCAGAGAGAGCTGGTGCACAGGCAGGCAGGGGGCCCTGACAGAGAGCGGCGTGAGGTATACACTGCCACACGGAAACCCTTCGTCCAGCATTCACAGGACTCTGGGGCAGTTAGGACCGTAGGGTTTATTGCAATCACCTGAGCCTGGCCTTTTTCTTCCTTTCCCACCTGCTACTCAAGTGATCTCTAGCTTAAGGGCTCAGAGACAAAAAGTTTGAAGGAAACTGACACCTCACCCCACTCCAAACGCATACACAGTTCCTGATTTCTTGAGTCAATAACAAAGAGATCTTTTTTTTCCCTCTCCAGGTCAGAATAAATGGAGGCAAAGAGCCAGTTCCTAGTTCTTCCTAGATAGGGGGAGTTTCTTTCCTTTTCTATGACTCTTGACTCTGCATCTTGCCTGGAAGTACTTGACTCACTTTAATGAGCTCAACTCTGTCACCTGCATCTTGTCCATGTCACTGGAGTTCTATGGAGTGAGAACTAGACCCTGTAGAAGACACTGCTGTCTATTCATCTGAGCACCTGCTACCCGGGGGCTCACCTGCCAGGGATCATAGACTCAGGTGGGATCTGGGACATAATATGTTGGGCCAATGATCAATGAATGTGAGGCCCTTCTTTAAACATCACTGTGCCTTTAAGAGCTGACAATAGAGTGTTAAACCCAGCTCAGCACTCATCTGAAGTTGGACACTCATGGAGCTGGCCCTGGGGGGAGCTGCAGACATGGAGCAGAGATGGAGAAGAGAGGAAAGGTAGGGCTGAAAGGACTTGACCTGAATATTACCATCTCCATGCACAGAGCAGGGTGGGGGCTCTTACTTTGCCATTTGGGCATTAACTATCAGTAATATACAGAGACACGTTAGATGCCAATTAGGAGAAGTTTCTTTTCCTAAGAAAAAATCTGATTCAAATCCCTGAGCCTGTAGAGGAGGAACATGAGGCCCTGAGAAGAGAAAATGGATTATCTCCATTTATCCAGAAAACTCATTTGTGGTGGAGCAGGGGTGGGGAGACTAGGTCTCCTGGTTCTCAGTCTGGTGGCCTTTTCATTAAACCCCGGACCACTTCTTGCTTCTTCAGCTGCCATGGATGTTTCCTGCTTGACTGACGAGGTTGGGCCTTGGTGCTCATCTACAGATGGCTCAGAGGCTGAGTCAACCATCTGTAAGTTTGGCCTCCACTTTCTGCCCAGCTGCAGGTCCCATGACTGGACTGCATTGAATGTTAGCCTTTATCACAGGATGCTTGAGGAGAGAGTGTATCTTTCTCAGATGACTTCTCATGTGGTTTGGGATGAAGTGGCTTTCTCTGTGCACAGTCATTTGTGGTCACCAGATGGCTGCTTTGGGCATGGACAAGCACTGGACCTGGTAGTAGTATTATTCAAAGGCTACACTGCAGACCACGGTAGAATCTGCTGGACCCCTTTCCATTGAAGTACCACTGATCATGGCTATGTCAGTGCTTACTAATAACAATGATGCAACAAAACTCCCCCAGGTATACACTTTGGGGAATGATAAATCCCCGTCATATTAGACATCATCATTCAGATACCAGAGGAACGGCAAGGCTAGTATGATTTTATTGTAATTTTTCAGAAGAGAACACTGGCTTAGAATGACCTTACTACCTGCCAAGTCACATTTGTATATGTGGTAGGCATGCTGGCTTCTTAGAAAGGAGGGTAATCTTAGCTCTTTCCAATGGTTCCAATGGATGGTAATCTTGAGAGAGTTATTGCGTCTGATTTAACTCTGTAGCCTGCACAAAACAGTCATTAAATAAATTACTATTGAATGAACAAATGCATGAGAATCAATGACTCAATGAACAAATGAATGAGAAGAAAAAAAAAAAAGCCTCATTTATCAGTTAGAACTCCTTGGTAGTAAGCATCAGAAACCTACTCCACCTGAGGTAAGAGAAAAGAGCGTTTATTGGAAGGTTGGGGTGGAGCTCATAGGATGGAAGGGAAAATAAAAATCCGGCTGGAAAGGCAGAAACTGGCCTCAGAACAGGACCTGCTGGCCAGGCTTGCCCCTGTGGCTACCATGGCTGGAACATATGAACCTCAATGTCTTGTCTTTGGGGTTCTCTCTCTCTTTTGGTTCTAGCATGGGATTATCTCCTGGCTGGGCCAGATCTCTGATTTTATCCAGCTGTAAAGAAAAACTTCCCAAGTAAAAGCCAGGTTTAACTGCCAAAAACGTGCAATAGATTTTGGGGAATCAAGAAACACAGATATCTGTTAGTTAGCATCTTTAGAAACTTTTTCATGTGCAGAGTCATGACTTGTTTTTGCTGCTAAGAGCTTTCATCAGTCAATGAATCAAGTGTAAATTTTCAAAATAGGGTTAATACTACAGGAATTAGTATATCCTCTTCAAACCCTTACTTCTATGAGTAAAGATGCTTTCAGTAACTCCCTTCTAAGTACCAGGTCAGCTTCAACAGCTGGCATTAGTGGCTAATTTTCGCAGTACTACTCATGAGTTAAGTTTAGGTGTTTTTATATTCTTGCATCTGTCTTATCTGGATTAGGGTAATATTTGTGAATGTACTAGATTTATTATCTAGTGTTCTATAAATGGAAATCAATATTTCTTTTATGTTCCCACTAAAAAACAGAGAACTTCATTTCCTCTATCAATTTAGAATAAAAAAATTATAAACAGTGAGTTCCACAAAGTCTGTTTAGCATAATCCTTAGCTCCCCATTCAGGCTCCTGGAGACTCCATTTCTGCTGTCCTGGTGTTTGCCTCCTACTTTGATTTTTCACTGGTCTCCTGGCTAGTATCTTGCCAGAGGGCAATTTAGATGCAATACCTTTTTTGGATATATCTCAGGACAAAATTTCACTGACAAGATATAAAAAGCACAGGAATTAGTGATGCCATCGTTCATCACTCAGAAGGAACCGTGTATAAGGCCATAAAAGAGCTCAAGAATTTTCCTTTCATTTCTCAAATGACTTTGTTGAGATGTTTATATACTTCCCAAATCCTAAAACTCGTATTTTGCTAAGAAATAAATTCTCACCTAAAAATACCATGAGAAAGAATTACTGTCTTTCTCAAGCAGGTGAAATTCCAGTGTGCTTCTATTTTTGTGAGTTTGTTTAGACACATTTATGAAGGTCTTGATGGGGGGGTCCAAGCTCTGGCCCTGGCTTGTGATGGGACCACCACACACTTAACTTTGTGTTAGTTTCTACATTTGTAAATTATGAACCACAATACCTACCTTGCTTTTCTGTCTTTATTTTTTGTTACTATTTTTAAAATTGTGGTAAAATTTACCGCCCTAGCCATTTAATGTGTACAGTTAGGTGCCATTAAATGCATTCACACTGGTGTGCAGCCATCAGCACCATCCCTCTCCAGAACTTTTTTCATCTGGCAGAGCTGCAGCTTTGCACCCATTAAACCATAAATCCCCATTCCTTCTCTCCCAGTTCGCTGGCAGCTACCTTCTACTTTCTGTCTCTGTGAATATGACTATACTAGGAACCTCTAGTAAGTGGAATTATACAGTGTTAGTCTTTTGTGACTCAGTTATTTCATTAAGCATAACATCTCAAGATTGGTCCTTGTTGAAGCACGTGCTAGAATTTCCTTTCTTCTTAAGGCCAACTAATACTCTATTTGAATGTATACATTCACATTTTTTTATGCTTAATTAATGCGGAGTCGCAAAGAGTCGGACACGACTGAGTGACTTCACCTCACCTCTAATGATTTTTTTATTGCAGTATACTTGCTTTGCTTTACAATGTTGTGTTAGCTTCTGCTGCTGCTGCTAAGTCGCTTCAGTCATGTCCGACTCTGTGCGACCCCATAAATGGCAGCCCACTAGGCTCCTCTCTCCCTGGGATTCTCTAGGCAAGAATACTGGAGTGGGTTGAAATTTCCCTTCTCCAATGCATGAAAGTGAAAAGTGAAAGTGAAGTCGCTCAGTCATGCCCGACTCTTAGGGACCCCTTGGACTGCAGCCTACCAGGCTCCTATGGGATTTTCCAGGCAAGAGTACTGGAGTGGGTTGCCATTGCCTTCTAGTGCATAGCGAAATGCATCAGCCATATGGATACATATATTCCCTCCCTTTTAAATTTACCTCCCATTTAGAACACCACAGAGGATTAAGTAGAGTTCCCTGTGCTCAACTATATGTTCCCATCAGTTGTCTATTTTATACACAGTATCAATTGTGTATATGTGTCAGACCCAATATCCCAATTCCTCCCACTTACCCCTTCCCTCCATTTACATTTTAAGGAAGTCAATTTAGTCGCCCATGTTGTTACTTGTTTTCTGGGTTTTATAGCTTCTCCTCTATAATTTTCACAATTTCTGCATTTCTTTATGTTCGGTGAATTTCTTATAGTGACACAATTTGATTCCCTTCTCAGTTTTTTTTTTTATTATTCTATACTTTCTTTGCAGTTACTATAGGGATTGTATATAACCTATTAAAATTACAACACTCTGTTTTAAATTGATGCCAACTTTCAGTTCAGTTCAGTTCAGTCACTCAGTCGTGTCCGACTCTTTGCTACCCCATGAATCGCAGCACGCCAGGCCTCCCTGTCCATCACTGACTCCTGGAGTTCACTCAGACTCACGTCCATCGAGTCCGTGATGCCATCCAGCCATCTCATCCTCTGTCGTCCCCTTCTCCTCCTGCCCCCAATCCCTCCCAGCATCAAAGTCTTTTCCAATGAGTCAACTCTTTGCATGAGGTGGCCAAAGTACTGGAGTTTCAGCTTTAGCATCATTCCTTCCAAAGAAATCCCAGGGCTGATCTCCTTCAGAATGGACTGGTTGGATCTCCTTGCAGTCCAAGGGACTCTCAAGAGTCTTCTCCAACACCATTGACGTACTCCTTTTCCTATTTGGAACCAGTCTGTGGTTCCATGTCCAGTTCTAACTGTTGCTTCCTGTCCTGCATACAGATTTCTCAAGAGGCAGGTCAGGTGGTCTGGTATTCCCATCTCTTTCAGAATTTTCCACGGTTTATTGTGATCCGCACAGTCAAAGGCTTTGGCATAGTCAATAAAGCAGAAATAGACGTTTTTCTGGAACTCTCTTGCTTTTTCGATGATCCAGCGGATGTTGGCAATTTGATCTCTGGTTCCTCTGCCTTTTCTAAAGCCAGCTGGAACATCAGGGAGTTCACGGTTCACGTTTTGCTGAAGCCTGGCTTGGAGAATTTTGAGCATTACTTTACTGGCATGTGAGATGAGTGCAATTGTGCGGTAGTTTGAGCATTCTTTGGCATTGCCTTTCTTTGGAATTGGAATGAAAACTGAACTTTTCCAGTCCTGTGGCCACTGCTGAGTTTTCCAAATTTGCTGGCAGATTGAGTGCAGCACTTTCACAGCATCATCTTTCAGGATTTGAAATAGCTCAACTGGAATTCCATCACCTCCACTAGCTTTGTTCGTAGTGATGCTTTCTAAGGCCCACTTGACTTCACATTCCAGGATGTCTGGCACTAGATTAGTGATCACACCATCGTGATTATCTTGGTCATGAAGATCTTTTTTGTACAGTTCTTCCATGTGTTCTTGCTGTCTCTTCTTAATATCTTCTGCTTCTGTTAGGTCCACACCATTTCTGTCCTTTATTGAGCCCGTCTTTGCATGAAACGTTCCCTTGGTATCTCTAATTTTCTTGAAGGGATTTCTAGTCTTTCTTATTCTGTTCTTTTCCTCTATTTCTTTGCATTGATCGCTGAAGAAGGCTTTCTTATCTCTTCTTGCTTTAGTTGCACACAAAAGCTCTATTCCTTTATAGCCATACCCACTTTCTGTTATTGAGGTCACAGTTACATTTTTATATATTATGTAGCCATGAACATAGATTTATAATTACTTTTTAAGCTTTTATCTTTCAAATTCTGTAAAAGCACAGAAGTGGAGGGACAAACTTAAATGACAAAAATACTATTTTTACTTTTGCTCATGTATTTATCTTTACCAGAGAGCTTTCCTATATTTTTACATGTTTTTTTAAAAAAATTAATATTAAGTAAAATTAAGTGTGTAGTTAATATCAAGTACATAGAAAGTATCTAACAAAAGTGGTAACTTTTCAGTAAATACCTTTGTCTGACTGATGTCAACTGAATGAATGATTGTATTTCTTTCTGCAAAGTGAGGCTTATGAGAGGCACAATAGGTACAGTGAGTGGGATGTCTTTAACCATCTGATATAAATGTGGGGCAAATAGAAATCAAAGTCAGTCACAGAATGGGTAGGTCAGGAATGTACCTTGACTTTTCCCCTATAAAGTTCTATGGCCCTGGATGCTAGGTTTTAGCTTATCACATCGGTAAGGTCACTGGGGTTAAGCTTTAATTTTAGAAGATGTGACTTTAAATAGTTTTCCTTTTCCTTTCACTGTTTCAGGAAGTCTTGCTCTGAGTCAATGCCAAATGGGTTGGGTTTTCATCTTGAATTTTCCCGTAAAAGGTGGTGGAGGAGATGATTCATAAATCCCGTCCTGACCTTATTTATCTCATGCTCTAGCTGCAGCAGGTAAGCTGTTGGACTTTGAAGCAGGGATTGTTACAGAGAAGCAAGTGTGGAAAGGAAAAAAAGTGTACATACAAAAGGGTTCAGGCAAAGACATATTTAAAATTGCTCATGAACCTGTGTGGGCTGTATCAACAGACGAAATGAGAAATGAGGATATGCATTTTAAAAAATCAGAAAGTATAACTTTATTATTAAGGGTAATCATGCACACAGTGTTTGGTGAAACCAGGGAAAGATGTGATTGTACTTGCTTGATTCATCTACTGCTGGATTTACAAACATTGTAGGGGGCAAATGGAGAAAATACTTGCCAGCTACATAGAAAACAATGAGTTTTATAGTCATAGATTTTGTGCTTTTCTTGAGGAAATCTTTCTGTTCTTTTGTTCAATTGCTTATTGTGACATTAAATAGGAAAGAAAAATGGAGCTAATGTTGGAGACCTGAGTTCTAACCCTAGCTCGCACACTCAGTACACAGTCCTAGGAAAACAGGTTCCAGGCCAAATGTCTTCATCTGTATAGAGAGGTTGAGTTTTGGTATTAAAACAAAATAATAAATGAGGTATTATATTTACAAATACCCGAGATAGTGCCATGTACTATGTCGTTGTTTTTCAGTTGCTAAATCATGTTGACTCTGCGACCCCATGGACTGCAGCATGCCAAGCTTCCCTATCCTTCACAATCTCCTGGAGTTTGCTCAAACCCATGTCCATTGATACACAAGCGTTTAAGACATGTAGCTATTGCATAAATACTGAGTTTTTCTTCCCAAGTCACTCCAATTGCTTCCTCCCCTTTAAAGACACATATTATGAATCTTTTGTCTAATTATAAAATTTCCACCAGTGTTCTGGAACAATCTTCAATCCAGAAAAAAAAAAGGCCATATATGAATCTCTCTGATTCTGTGAGAGACAGTTACATACCTTGTATTTTACAAAAAATGTATTTTGTTTAATTCTAAGAGAAATTTCTATTTTATAAATGTTTATATACATTTGGAAAGAGAGTTGACTTTAATCCACTTATCTGCATACAGTGCTAAGATTAGGTTGTCGGTTATATAAAAGTATTTGATTATTGTATTGAGAATATGGCATATTATGACAATCCTCGAATAGCTTAGGAAGAAAAAGCAATTATCATTGCTTTTTTCCCTTCTCCAATAATCACTTAAAGCTGATGATTACAATAATTGACAAGTCTAAATGTATGAAATGACACAAGCTCAATGCAACTTCATAAAATATGTAGGTCATGATTACTCTTTTATTAAGATACTGGAGCCTGTATATGACTTCTGTACAAATATCCATGATCCCTCTGCTGAAAACAAGAGGTTTTTAAAATCCATTGGAATTCATCTGATCCATTAGTGTTTGATTTTAAGAGTTTAGAATGACAAGATAATTTCAGTCTCTACTCCTTTTGATTGTATTTGGACTCCTTCAATTAGACTCAAAAATATCTTCTTCATTTTTCTTTATCACATGACTTCTGCCTCACAATTTACTGAGGAAAAGAGGCTCTATGAATGTGATGGTGTCAGAAAGAAGTTGAATGCAATTACGTGATAACACTGCAATGCAAAAAGCAGCTGAACTCACTCTGCAAGTAATCGGAACTAGAAGACGTGACCTGCAAATTCTACCAGTTTCCTTTCACTAATGTATCAACTGTTTTAGTCACTGATTTCACACAGTCCTGAGTATTTTCCAGAGCTAAAACCACTAACATGCCACTAAAGATGGAAAGGATAAGGATAGGAGGAGAGATGGAATGAGGGAAGAAGCACTAAACCAAATTTAAACTAGTGGCCTTATTTTAGGCGGAAACAAGATTTACTCAGTCATTGACAATATTATCTCAATTTGGGGTTCTCATACTTTGACAGTGGGCTTTATCTTAATCTTCATAATAAGCCTGTGATTGAGGAATCATTTATACAGAACAAGAAGCCAAGTCTCAGAAGAGAAAAAGTAAGGGGAAAAAGCTGCTACTGCTGCTAAGTCACTTCAGTCGTGTCCGACTCTTGTGTGATCCCATAGACGGCAGCCCATCAGGCTCCCTGTCCCTGGTATTCTCCAGGCCAAGAATACTGGAGTGGGTTGCCATTTCCTTCTCCAATGTATGAAAATGAAAAGTGAAAGTGAAGTCGCTCAGTCATACCCGACTCTTAGCGACCCCTTGGACTGCAGCCCACCAGGCTCCTCCGTCCATGGGATTTTCCAGGCAAGAGTACTGGAGTGGGGTGCCATTGCCTTCTCCAAGGGGAAAAAGCCTTCACATAAAATCAGTCAAGCAGAACCTGGACTTAAATCCAGGCTTTTGGGTTCAACGTTCTAGCCAAGTTACCTAATTGTATAAAACGACTTCAGCCATGTGCTGGGGTCTATGGAAACTTGGGATGGAAAAATCACAAAGACTCTCAAAGACTTTACAGCAGGATGTAAAGATAAATGTAGAATGTTTAACCTGGAGACCTAAGTTTCTGTTTGACTCCGAATAGATGCTTAATGCTCCAGGAGGAAAGGAAATTCTGCACCTGACATGGTGCTGTGTGTTCTGGTGATGCTACTGTGAAGCAAGTCACGGCCATTTCTCAGAGTCAGAAATTGAAACCCGGAAATTGTATCTAAGTTGCTCATGATTGTCTCAGACTAACCAAGTGGACAGATGCGGCCTAAACATGGCAACATCCAAACTATCACTGCTGACTGCAAGCCACGCGATATCTCACCTCTCTGGGCTCTGAGTCCCTCACCCTGGATTAGATTTCAAACTTGATGGTTCAGTTCAGTTCAGTTCAGTTCAGTCGCTCAGTCGTGTCCAACTCCTTGCGACCCCATGAATCGCAGCACCCCAGGCCTCCCTGTCCATCACCATCTCTCGGAGTTCACTCACACTCACGTCCATCGAGTCCGTGATGCCATCCAGCCATCTCATCCTCTGTCGTCCCCTTCTCCTCCTGCCCCCAATCCCTCCCAGCATCAGAGTCTTTTCCAATGAGTCAACTCTTCGCACGAGGTGGCCAAAGTACTGGAGTTTCAGCTTTAGCATCATTCCTTCCAAAGAATTCCCAGGGTTGATCTCCCTCAGAATGGACTGGTTGGATCTCCTTGCAGTCCAAGGGACTCTCAAGAGTCTTCTCCAACACCACAGTTCAAAAGCATCAATTCTTCGGCACTCAGCCTTCTTCACAGTCCAACTCTCACATCCATACATGACCACAGGAAAAACCATAGCCTTGACTAGACGGACCTTAGTTGGCAAAGTAATGTCTCTGCTTTTGAAAATGCTATCTACACAAGGCCAAATATCGCACTCATATGCATGTATGAAAATAAATGAAATGTTAAATATTAACAAACTGACCTTGGATCCAATCCTTTTCCTCTGTGCCCTTAGGTTTCATCATTTATAAAATGGCCATCATCATGCTGACTCCACAACATTTGGTGCTCAGGATCAATTCAGTGTTACATGCCTAGCACACATCTGGAAAACAGTGAAACTCATTAGCATTTCTTTCCTTCCTTTCTGAAACCTGCGCATGTGGGGCTGCACTTCTCTTACCAGAATCACCTTGACCTAAGACCAGCATGCTCTAGAAAGACTGAACTGCATCACAGCAGAATGGACTTGAGCTCATTGCACAGCAACTTCATGCTGCTCTAGGCGTATTAACACAATCCTTCAATAGTTGGGCTATTCATAAAACTATAGTGATAATAAGAGTGTGAACCATTTCAACAGCATTTAAGAATCACAGTAACAGTATCAGGGAGGACAGATGCTATTATTATTTCATTTTATAGATGGTCAAGACTCAAGGAAGCTATGTAACGTTTCCCTAGTCACAAGATATCAGTTCCGTACCTAGACCAGCATCCTCGGATTCCAAGTTCATCATCCCTGCTAGTTTACAACACAGAAGAGACATGGGACCATTAAGAAAATCCAAGTAAGATTTTAACCTTTGAGAAAATGATAAAGGAAAGGTTTTGTTACAGGGCAGATGTCCCTGCCAAAAACAACAGAATGCTATTATTTTATCTCCAAAGCTGTGGAAGCTTCCCAGACAGCAAAGAGAAGCTGCTATTGCCTGGGAACAGATGTCTGCCTGGCCTCTGCCTTCTGGGGACAGAAATGTGCATCGAGGTCAGGGAGAGGACCCATTGTCAGCTGGAAGAACCATCGTTATTTCTGTTCAGAACAAAGTGAAAATGACATCTGTCAAGGCCATTAGTCTTTCAGATGTGGTTTGAACGAACAACATGTAATAAGGATGGGTTGACAACACTTCACTGAAAATAAGAAATCCCAAGTTACAGAATATAGGGTTTTAGAGCTTTGTGAGGCCTCAGAACCCCAGGATAGGACTTGTAACTAAAAGAAAAATTGCAGCTTCGAGTTCATGTTGTGCTCTTTCATCCCCAAACCTCAGTTTCTGCAACTGTAAATGGATCTGTTATAAAGATGGATGCTGCTGCTGCTGCTGCTAAGTCGCGTCAGTCGTGTCCGACTCTGTGCGACCCCATAGACAGAAGCCCAACAGGCTCCTCTGTCCCTGGGATTCTCCAGGCAAGAACACTGGAGTGGCTTACCATTTCCTTCTCCAAAAGATGGATGAGCCCATGCATATAAAAGCACATTGAGAAATAGGAAGTGCTTAGCAAATATGGGATAGTTTTTAAATTTTTATTTCTTTGATGGGAAAATAAATGATCAAGATTTATCCAGCTGTTATTATGAAAGAGATAGACAGGAGCTCAGTATTCTAGTGTTGGCTGCTCATTCCAAGACACAATATTGCCACAACAATTTAACCACCACTGCCTGAAGTCCTGGGATGGGTACTGGCATGAAGAGAAAAATCAGGAAAGCTGATGCCTCTTCTCACTGCTGGAAGGGCTGAGCTGGGACAGCTATCTCTGTCTCTCACTCAGCTCCTGATACTTACTTGTAACTTATTACCTGTGACATCTAGCTATCAGAGAGTCTGGCCTGAGTAGAAGTGCTATAAATGTAGAATGAGTGGTTCCTAAACTCCAAAAGCTCCTACTCTGGTTAAAGACCAAATTCAAATAGGTGCTGTAGTAGAGAAAACTGTGCCTTAGAGAACCACAGAGAGAAAACTCACCCTGAACTGAAAAAAAAAAAAAAAAAAAAGAAGGCAGTGTTAACTGCACTGGGTGTAAAACACAGGAGTAGTGAAGGTGCTTATTAGAAGTTTAACAAAGGATCATGTAGCATGGAATGGGAATGTCTCCTGTTGGGGACAGGACAGACTGGGCTGTGCTCACAGCTATGTCTGGTTGACACCAGGGCAGGGGCTGAAGTCAGCCTTGAGATAAGCAAAGGGCGCTGCTGGAAGGAGAGGCTCTTCCCAGCCTCCTTTTTGTGCCACTCACAACTCCTCTGACTTCCTGGAACACACTATTGATTTACTCCACCACTCCTCGCTGTGTGTTACTTTCTCTATGTGGAATGACATTTCTCATCAGACACCCACCCTTCCCCAGCACATACAACACTCACTCAAATTCATCCTTGAAACCGTACACACATGTTCTCTGTTTGGAGATATTGCTTCTTTGGCCCGAATATGTGTCTGCTGCTGCTGCTGCTGCGTCGCTTCAGTCGTGTCCGACTCTGTGCGACCCCATAGATGGCAGCCCACCAGGCTCCTCTGTCTCTGGATTCTCCAGGCAAGAATACTGGAGTGGGTTGCCATTGCCTTCTCCAATGCATGAAAGTGAAAAACGAAAGTGAAGTTGCTCAGTCGTGCCAACTCTTAGCGACCCCATGGACTGCAGCCTATCAGGCTCCCCCATCCATGGGATTTTCCAGGCAAGAGTACTGGAGTAGGGTGCCATTGCCTTCTCCAGAATATGTGTCTACTGCTATCTATATCCTGCAGAATCAAAACTGTTTCTTCAGATACTGGCTTTCCTTGATGCACCATGAAGCCAGGGACAATGCAGTTCACACTCTACTGAGTGTGATAGCCCAGTGCCTAACGCAGAATTGTTCCATAGTCGTTGGTTAGAAGAATGCAAAACAGAACTGATGGCTTGCTGCTTGAACCCTCGCCTGCTGGTGATGGATGCGTCAGGTGGGCTGCAACGGACAAGCTGCCCAGGCTTAGTTATGAGGCCTTTATACAGGCTCTGAGTACAACCTAAAGATTTTAACTTAATTTTATCTAAATGAAGAGTCCTGCCTCTTGTTCTCCAGTTCAATAAATAGAACAATCTTTTTTTTTTTTAAGACAACTTAGAAGGGGATTTAGTGGTTACGGCTTTGGTGATTTCCCACCTGTTAATGTATAAACAACAGCAGTCCTAGCGTGTCCAGGGCTGTGGGCACTGAACGGTAATTCTCAGGTTGCAGCTTCTGGCAATGTATTTTCTCAGCTGCTAGTGGACCCAGCAGCTGGGAACGGGCTCCCCAGCCAGCTATAAGAAAACTACCAGGGACTCACTTATTTACTATTAAACTAACCACTTGGCAGGGCATCTGGTCCCACTTTCCTAGTTATGGTTGGGTGCTCATGAGACATGGTGGTTAGGAGAGCAGCTGGAATATTTAAGATGTCAAATAGGAAAATCAGAAGTTTGAAAATCTCAGCACAGTTTTTCTCGGGGGGTTGGGTGGAGAAAGGGACGTTAGGTAGAATTAGAACACATCTGGAATATCTAAGATTCTCTAACTTGGACTTACCTGGAATACCTATCACAGCTGTGTTGGTTTCATAGAATATGATTTCTTGATTCAGGGATGACAATGGGCAATCACAAGGGATTTTGTGGGTGACCAGTGTATATAAAAATACCATATTTGAGTGAACAGAGAGGTTACCTAGTACAGTGGGGGAAAAGGAGTGATACGGGGTTTGACAAGTGTAGGTTTTCATCTTGATCTTTTCATTTAGTGCCATGACCTTGGGAAAAGTTTCTGAAATTCCATGCAGCTTAGTTTGATCATCTGTAAATTGGACAGATAGAATCCGCATCAAGGAATCGTAAGGATAGGTCTGAGGCTAAGTAGCATCTTGTCTGACATGGGACTAGGGAGACACAGGTAAACATGGCTGGAGTGGATTGATTCTGCCAGTTCAGTTCAGTTCAGTTCAGTTGCTCAGTCGTGTCCGACTCTTTGTGACCCCATGAATCACATCACACCAGGCCTCCCCGTCCATCACCAACTCCTGGAGCTCACTCAGACTCACGTCCATCGAGTCAGTGATGCCATCCAGCCATCTCATCCTCGGTCGTCCCCTTCTCCTCCTGCCCCCAATCCCTCTCAGCATCAGAGTCTTTTCCAATGAGTCAACTCTTTGCATGAGGTGGCCAAAGTACTGGAGTTTCAGCTTTAGCATCATTCCTTCCAAAGAAATCCCAGGGCTGATCTCCTTCAGAATGGACTGGTTGGACCTCCTTGCAGTCCAAGGGACTCTCAAGAGTTTTCTCCAACACCACAGTTCAAAAGCATCAATTCTTTGGTGCTTAGCCTTCTTCACAGTCCAACTGTCACATCCATACATGACCACAGGGAAACCATAGCCTTGACTAGATGGACCTTAGTCGGCAAAGTAATGTCTCTGCTTTTGAATATGTTATCTAGGTTGGTCATAACTTTTCTTCCAAGGAGTAAGCGTCTTTTAATTTCATGGCTGCAGTCACCATCTGCAGTGATTTTGGAGCCCCAAAAAATAAAGTCTGACACTGTTTCCACTGTTTCCCCATCTATTTCCCATGAAGTGATGGGACCGGATGCCATGATCTTCGTTTTCTGAATGTTGAGCTTTAAGCCAACTTTTTCGCTCTCCTCTTTCACTTTCATCAAGAGGCTTCTTAGCTTCTCTTCACTTTCTGCCATAAGGGTGGTGTCATCTGCATATCTGAGGTTATTGGTACTGCTCCTGGCAATCTTGATTCCAGCTTGTGCTTCTCCCAGCCCAGCGTTTCTCATGATGTACTCTGCACAGAAGTTAAATAAGCAGGGTGACAATATACAGCCTTGATGTACTCCTTTTCCTATTTGGAACCAGTCTGTTGTTCCATGTCCAGTTCTAACTGTTGCTTCCTGACCTGCATACAGGTTTCTCAAGAGGCAGGTCAGGTGTCTGGTATTCCCATCTCTTTCAGAATTTTCCACAGTTTATTGTGATTCTGCCGGGAGCCACAATAACTGAAATACTTAAAAAAAAATCTCATCACACCTATATATCTGGTTTAAAGTTAGTGTGTTTCCTGGACAGTTTAGTTGAATATACAGATTATTTCCCCTTTTTCTTGTCTATTCATTTTTGTAGTGCAGGCACATGATGTCCAACAATGTACAAGCAGGATGCACCAGGAAGACTGCCCTGGAAAGAAAAATCGACCAGTGGGAGAGTGCATTAAAGGTGAGAGTTGATGTTGGCAAAAACAGGGAAAATGGCAGTGAGATGGTGAAAACTTTGATCAATAGCAATAGCAACCTTACTCTTTAGAAATATTTTCTAGGTACTGGGAACTGTGTTGGGCTTTTCAGGTGGCACTAGTGGTAAAGAACCCCCCTGCCAATGTAGGAGACTTAAGAGACCTGGGTTCGATCCCTGGGTCAGGAAAATCCTCTGCAGGAGGAAATGGAAACCCACTCAGGTGTTCTTGCCTGGAGAATCCCATGGAAAGAGGAGCCTGGCAGGCTACAGTCCTTGGAATCACACAGAGTGGGAAAAAGAGGGGAAATGACAATGAGATGAAGACAATTCTGATCAATATGAACAGCAAACTTACTCTTTAGAAAATATTTTCTATGTACTGGGAACTGTGTTAAGTGCTTTTAATATGTACTTTAATTTGACCTTTAGAAGAAGTCCCTACTGAAGAAATGACCCTCCTTTATCAGATAAGGAATTTGAAATTCAAATTTCTTTTCTGATTATGCACAGGTGAAAGCATCAGAGCTGAGATATGAACTCAAGTATGTCTGCCTCCAAAGTCCTAGGTCTTTAAATAGAAGTCTGTGCTTGACCTGATATATTTAGAACATGAGCAAGACAAAGAACTACAGAGGTTGTGAGATGCAGTTGATAAGCCAGTCCATATCCACTTAACACCTGTCACCCTTGGTCCTTGATTTTCTGTGGGTACATCAGCCCTAGTGAAGGCTTAGGTCTGTAGCATCTCCTGGGGAATGGAGGAAAGGTTCCTATCCAATAAGACTCATAGGCAGTCTCAGGAAGGGTGAGGGGAGAGCCAGGACATTCCAGAAACCAGGGACATGGGTTTCAGGGAGGCATACACAGAAAAGATGAGGAGTGAAAGCAGTCATTAGAAGGTCCTTGGTGAATAGCAAAGACTGGTAGAGCTAGACATCCCATTTCAGTGTGCTGAAAAGTGAATGGAAAATTAGACTGCAGATGCAACAAATGCAAGTGACCTTCTCAAGAGGTTTGTTAGTGAAGAGAAAGAAGGGCAGGGAACTTATCTCTCATGCACTCTTGGGGAAGGTTACTGTTTGGTAAGGCTTTGCTTTCGTATGAAATGAGGAGAAGAGATGTTGGTGCATGCTTGCAGGTGAGAGGAAAGCTCTGATGAAAGTGAGAGCTGAGTTGCCACTCAGGCCTGGGTCTGGAGCCCGGGCAGAGGGCAGCCCAGACTTGTGCCGTGGGGACCTGTTGGTCTCCTGGCAGACTAGTGTCTGGTTTGGAGATGGGCTGTCTCAGAAAAGACTGCTGACACTTTCATTAAAGTTCACTGAGATGACATGCAGGGAAAAAAAAAAAGAGAAAGTGAGAGAGCTGAGAGAGAGAAGGGACAGTGTTTTAGAGGAAATGCGAAAGGGGGGCAGCTGAAAAAGAGTTCATGGGAGCAGAACCGTCTCTGCACTCTTGAGTACACAGTCTGTTGTTATTGTTTAGGCACTATGTTGTGTCCGACTCTTGCAACTCCATGGGCTATAGCCCGCCAGGCTCCCCTGTCCATGGGATTTCCCAGGCAGGAATACTGGGTTGGCAGGTCCTTCTCCAGAGGATCTTCCCAACCCAGGGATCTAACCTGCATCTCCTGCATTGACAAGTAAGTTCTTTACCACTGAGTCGTCAGTGAAGGCCACATGATCCATTTGACCTAAGCTATGTTTCTTCCACTCCCTGGACACCATTTTCCTTATTTATACCCTGAGGGCTTTGGGCTATGATCTCCCATGTCCCCTCTGCTCTGGGACTGTCTAGATCCTGTCACGTGCAATTAACCTTGTCTTAGTCTAGTTCCATCATACAGATGCTTCCTGATGAACTCTGATACCATCCCAGAGGAAATGTATGTAGATCTGTTCCCAAACCCCAAAGCAGTGAGCTCCTCGAGTTCCCTCTGAGTCATCTAACTAGAGGGTGTGAGTGTTTGGTATATTTCTCCACACTGGACATCTGTGAAAATAAGAAACCTCTTCAAAATCTACTAGAACAGGGTGGAATTACTGAAAAGAAGGTCTGATTCCTCAGCACATTCTTTTTTTCCCAGTTTTAGACTATGTTGTTCCCTGAGTTACATAAGAAAAAAAGGGGAGTATTTCAGAGTAAAGGTTAAATAATCTTAATGCCCCTTGGAAGCAATGAATATGCAGAAGGTGGAGAAGGCAAAAAATCAGAGTTAGTCAACGTGTGCTATTTGCCAGCTACTTGTGCTAAAAGCTTTAACTACTTTTCAGTGAATCCTTGCGTAATCCCAGGAAACTGATATTATGTTTATTGTACAGACAAGGAAACTGAGACTCAGAGAGGTGGGGCCATTTTCCAAGGCTCCCTCCAGATAATAAGTAGCAAGGCAGTTATTTTGGCTTGATGGTAATCTTTCCTGACTTCTAAGTCAGTATGTTTCCTAACACAACTCACATCCTCACCACGGCACCAAAGACTGGATTCATATAACCCTCACCCTCTGCTTTTTTTAAGCTATTTTAAAAATTAAGGTATAGTTAATGTACAAGTCTGGGTTAGCTTTGGGAGTACATCACAGTGATTGTTTTCCACTATAGGCTACCTGCTGGACTGGAAGAAGCACAAGTTGGAATCAAGATTACCGGGAGAAATATCAATAACCTCCGGACATGACTGAGCGACTTCACTGTTCACTGTCACTGTCAGATATACAGATGACACCACCTTTATGGCAGAAAGTGAAGAGGAACTAAAAAGCCTCTTGAGGAAAGTGAAAGAGGAGAGTGAAAAAGTTGGCTTAAAGCTCAACATTCAGAAAACGAAGATCATGGCATCTGGTCCCATCATTTCATGGGAAATAGATGGGGAAATAGTGGAAACAGTGTCAGACTTTTTTTGGGCTCCAAAATCACTGCAGATAATGACTGCAGCCATGAAATTAGAAGATGCTTACTCCTTGGAAGAAAAGTTATGACCAACCTAGATAGCATATTCAAAAGCAGAGACATTACTTTGCCAACAAAGATCCGTCTAGTCAAGGCTATGGTTTTTCCAGTGGTCATGTATGGATGTGAGAGTTGGACTGTGAAGAAAGCTGAGTGCAGAAGAATTGATGCTTTTGAACTGTGGTGTTGGAGAAGACTCTTGAGAGTCCCTTGGATTGCAAGGAGATTCAACCAGTCCATCCTAAAGGAGACCAGTCCTGGGTGTTCACTGGGGCTGAACACCATGCTGAGGCTGAAACTCCAATACTTTGGCCACCTCATGCAAAGAGTTGACTCATTGGAAAAGACCCCGATACTGGGAGGGATTGGAGGCAGGAGGGGAAGGGGATGACAGAGGATGAGATGGCTGCATGGCATCACTGACTCGATGGACATGAGTTTGGGTAAACTCCGGGAGGAGGTGATGGACAGGGATGCCTGCCGTGCTGCGATTCATGGGGCCCAAAGGGTCGGACACGACTGAACGACTGAACTGAACTGACTGACTGATAAGATGTTCAGTTCAGCTTTAGCTACGTCCCACTAGTTTGCTTTGCCACAGTTTTATTATCACATTATTCAAGATGTTTTAATAAACATCACAGATTCTTCTTCGACCTATGGTTTCTCACAGAATACTTCTTATTTTTTCAATATACGTGAATTTTGGTGAAATTATCTCCTTGTCATTGCTACCTTAATTGCACTCTCTGAAGGGCAAGTTCTCTGAATAATTATCATTCTTTTAAATGTGACAAGATTTTATAGCCCAGCTATAGTCAATTTTTAAAAGTATTCCATGAGAGCTAAAATTAGTGTTGCATAATAAATGGGTGACAATACTTGGTCAAAGTTTCCAGTTCTGACTGAGGCGGGTAAGAGCCTCATTAATGTTCAAAGGAAACCCATATCCTCCTGTGTACTGTGCTCAGCTGCTAAGTCGTGTCTGACTCTTTGCAACCCCATGGACTGTAGCCCACCAGCATCTCTGTCCATAGGATTTCCCAGACAGGAATACTCAAGTGTGTTTCCTTTTCTGAACTAGACAGAAATCATACCAGAAAAAGCAAAAACAAAAAATCCCTTCTTTCGGGCTTGAGATGACAGAAGGGGGCTTATAACCGAAAGACAAAATAGGAAAATTTCTCTGTGTTATTTTTCCTTTCTTGATCCTTATCCCTGGCAAACCCTATATTTATATACGATAGAAAGGTTGCTATTTTACATTTGAAGCACATTTTAAAGCCTTTGTTGAATTCATTCCTGCTGGAAAATTGCAGATAACAGTATTTGTTTTGTATTTTGAGAAGCTGAAATATAGGAAGTGTGGGTGCCCTTGTCAGTGACATACATTGCTCACAGAACCAATTTTATTCCAATTAAATTAAGTGGATGTTGACTTACAGACTGCATGCTTTATCCTAAAATTACAGCCTTCATTAATAAATCAAACTCATAGATTTCAAGGTTTTTAGTTGAAGGAAAAGCTGTTTAGAAATAGAAGTGGCTAGACCTTCCAATTACAGCTCTTCTTCAGAGCACCCTGTTTACCCTGGGAATCTGTCGTAATTACCACCTCTGCCAGTGATCAGCCTCAGAGGTTTGCAGCTTCGCCTGGGCCAAAGTAGGAATATGCATGGAATCTAAATTCCCTTCAGCACAGCTGAAATAAGAACAACAGTCAACAAAGATGTGTTGAATTATGTGAAATCTGACAATTTAGCTTATAAGTCTCCTCTTCTCATCTGGGGTCCACATTCTACCCAGTCCTGCCTAGCACAAGTCAGGGTAAATCCCTAAGGAGGGCAGGATGGGAGCAAGCCAGGTTCAGACTCAGGGCCTGATCTCACACTCCCCTGTTCCACGTACATTTTCAGAGATCTTTCCTTTCATCCTTCCTCCCCTTGCTGAATTCGCTGAGCACCCGCCTAATGGGAAACAAGGAGTTGCTGGAGTAATGTACTATAGAAAATAGGGCAAAAGCAGAAACCATTATAATGCAACATAATCAGCCTGTCACATATTTTAATTTGCTGCCTAAGATCAGGAGTCTCTTTTCTTGCAGATGCTTGTGCAACAGATATTGGGAGGTTACATGATGCACTGGATTGAATAGGGTTCTCTCCAAATTAATGTCCACCAGGAACTTCAGAATGTGGCCTTATTTGGAAATAGATCTTTGCAGAAATTGAAGCTTTGTTGAGACAAGGTATTTCTGTATTTGAGTGGGCCCATATCCAATGCATGGTGTCCTTATAAGAAGAGAAAACAGAGACACACAGGTACAAGTAAAACAACATGTGGTGACACAGGGAGAGATTCGGGTAATGTTGTCACAGCCGAGCGGCCCCAAGATTGATGGCTGTTAACAGAAACCAGGAAAGACTGGAACAGAGTCTCCTGATCCTCCAAGGAGGACCCCCGCTTGGAGGGATCCCCCTTGATTTTGTAATTCTAGCCTCTAGAATTGAGAGAGAATAAATTTTTGATGTTTTAAACTAAGCTTGTCATAATCTAGAAGCCCTAGAAACTAGTACAAATTGAAAAAATATTATTGAATTAAGAAGGGAAAAGTGAAAGGTTGAAGGAACTTTGCAGAAAATACTGTTGGATCCTACTTTATAATAAAACTGGCAAAGATTTTTGTATTATTACTCACAGATAAATAAGTACCTAAAATACTACTCTAAATATAGATATATTTATATTTTAAAAAAGGACTTAATATTTTTATCTGTAGATACAGTTTTTAAAATGTGAATTATTTCTGATTCATACAATTACTCTACAAAGACAAGCAGGTCATATGTTAGGAAGTCCATTTTATAGACAATTCAGATGATCCACAGGAAAGCAACTTGACCAAAGATCACTTATCGAGTTAGTGACAGAGCTAGGCTAGAATCCCCATCTCCCAGCCCTCTAAATATTCTTTAAATAGTTGAGTAATCAGAATAATATTTTTATGTGAAAGAGGAGAGAATGGAGGCTCAAAATCACAAATAACTGGCCCAAATTTCCTGAGCAGACATCACAGACAGAACTAGGAACAAAGACTTTCTAACCATTAGGCCTGTCTTCCCATAGTTCTTCAGGCACTCTATCTATCAGATCTAGGCCCTTAAATCTATTCCTCACTTCCACTGTATAATCATAAGGGATTTGATTTAGGTCATACCTGAATGGTCTAGTGGTTTTCCCTACTTTCTTCAATTTGAGTCTGAATTTGGCAATAAGGAGTTCATGATCTGAGCCACAGTCAGCTCC
>SJYT01083918.1:71601-124246 GCA_006410635.1 Cephalophus harveyi
GCAATCTTGATTCCAGCTTGTGTTTCTTCCAGTCCAGCGTTTCTCATGATGTACTCTGCATATAAGTTAAATAAGCAGGGTGACAATATACAGCCTTGACGTACTCCTTTTCCTATTTGGAACCAGTCTGTGGTTCCATGTCCAGTTCTAACTGTTGCTTCCTGGCCTGCATACAGATTTCTCAAGAGGCAAAAGGTGGTGTCCCAGAAATCAAATGAAGGAAGCATTTCAAGAAGGAGGAAGTTAGCAATGCAAATATAATAGGCACATGACTCCAAAAGATTTAGATGTGTAAACATTCATTTGATTTAGCCACGAGGAGATCATTGGTGACCACAAGGGGGATAAAGTTGCTTATTTTAAATGATAAATTACATAAATAAGTGCAGTGCATAATAAAATAAATAAAATTAAGCACCTTAAATATTGCCTCTCCTTGACCACAGCCTCCCATCATTCCAGCACATCTGCTAAGGCATCTCACCGGGAAGAGTTCCTACAGCTAAAGGGGTCATTCCAGTTTCACTGCCCTCAACAGTGTTTGGTTGTAAACAAACAAAAAACAATGCTCACCATGTTAGCATTGCTAACTCGGTCTTACAAATACTTGTGTCTTCTGGCCCCTCTGTCTTTCCTCTGTTAATACTTGCACTTGACGAAGCTCTATCCATGGCTAAAGTGGTTACTTACCTTCACTTTACCTTAATTGGCCACCTGACGCGAAGAGCTGACATCAGAAAAAAACCCTGATGCTGGGAAAGATTGAAAACAAAAGGAGACAAAAGAATTCCTAGATAGTCACCAACTCAACGGACAGGAATTTGAGCAAACTCCAGGAGATAGTAGAGGACAGAGGAGCCTGGTGTGCTACAGTCCATGGGATTGCAAAGAGTTGGACATGACTTAGCAGCTGAATAACAGCAGCAACCTTCACCATGATTATGCCTGGCAATCTTACACTTTCAATAAATTTGCTTTTCACTTTCTCATACTTCTTCTCTCTTTGAGCTTCTGCCCTTTCCTCTCCACCTTAGTCTGAGTGGAGACCTCTAACACTTCATAAAGAAAAACGAAAGCCTCTTTCTAGTGACTGTATGTGACACATTTGAAATCTGAGCCATAATCTCTCAAGAACTATTACCAATTTATTATTATTATTAACTCTGTGTCAGAACATTAAAAGAGCAGCTATGTTTCTGCTGTGGAGGAAAAACAATATTCCCAAAGGACCACTGGAGAACAGGAGTGAGATAGATCCTAGTTCCTGACCCTGAACTCTGTTTGGATGTGATGTTAAGAAGTAGCCAATGGAGAAGGTGACCAGTTAATACAAAACAGAGGACATGTTAGTAAGGAGGTTGAAGATACAGGACTTGGTGTAATAGGGAATCAAGATTCCAAGGTATACAGTGGAAAGACCTGAAAGTCGGGGAGAAGTGAAGACAGCTGTAGGGGACAAAACAAAGAGCATAATACGGAGACAGAGTAGGACAGATCCCTATAAGGGCTATTTATCTTAGAAAGTGAATAGGTACCTTAGCCTCTGTGTTTCCATGGTGATAACCCAAGCCTTCCCAGAGTGAAGGATGCGTGAGCCCAGAGGACTGGTACTTTTTTCCTCAAAGACACGTGCTCAGCATTCCCTCTGTCTTCCTTTGCTGCTCTTTATGTCTTTTTCTTCTTTGCCAAATGAACTCATCCTCACACTTCAAAGACTAGCAAAATAATACCCAGAAGTGAAAATACTTCTGATTCTCTAGGCAGAGCTAGCAACTATATTACAGTACTTATTACACAATAATGTAGTGAATTACTTACTGCCTTTTCCTCCAATTTTTTCAGAAATATATACTGCCTCTTATCTCTACATATTCTCACTCTGAGCACAGTTCTTAATCCATAGTAGGTATCTAAAACATATTTTCTGAATGATGATTCCAACTTTCAATGAAGACCAGTGTATTGGTCTTCTCCACTAGTGTGGGCTCTTTAATGTAGGGGATTTTTATCTTATCCATTCATTGATCACAGCTTAGAAAATTATCTGCCACAGAGTAGCTGCCTATTCATATTTTAGAGGATAATAAATTTGGCTGTATTCTTTTCATCCATGCCACGATTTCAGTGGCCAAAATGGCTTGATAAGTGACAAGCAGAACTGATATTGGTATAAATGTTTGTCCTCCAAATATATAGAGCCCACAAAATGAGAAAGCAAACTGCATTTGTATTCGGAGATGCTGCAGCCTTCCCGATCTGATTTAGCCTGGGCTCACACGACTGAGCTACAGTGAGGTTTTGGAATCCTGACACTCTGTTCACACAAACTGCAGTGTGTTCCCAGGATGATACCACAGAAATGACAGAATTTCCATGCTTTCTGGCTCCTGTCACCTTTCCTGTTTTTCATCTTGTGGAGATTCATAAGTACCAGGGAGATTTTTCCTTAATGTAATTTTCTTTTCATTAAAATTAGAATTGTCTTGGTAATGAAAGGTTATCCTAACATTTCCAAGTATAAACCATAAATTTCCAAGAAGTCATTTTGCATTTCTTTACCTAAGAGCAACTTTAGGCTTAAAATCCTTTGAATCCAGCGCAGCGGAAACTCGTGGGTCCTTGACTCTGAACCAAGCATGTGTAAATTACAATGAGGTTCATCATGGAACTATATCCCGTGGGAAGCAGCACACGTGTGGGTGTGGATGTGCATTCACCCCAGGCAAACCTGAACTTCAGAGAAACACACTCCAACCAAGAGAACTTTATCAGGTACTGTCCTCTCTGGACACAAGAATCATGTCCTGACTTATCTGGCAAGCTGACTCAATTTCAGTTCAGTTCAGTCGCTCAGTCATGTCTGACTCTTTGCGACCCCATGGACTGCAGCATGCCAGGCCTCCCTGTCCATCACCAACTCCCAGAGTTTACTCAGATTCATGTCCACTGAGTCAGTGAGCCATCCAACCACCTCATCCTCTGTTGTCCCCTTCTCCTCCCACCTTCAATCATTCCTAGCATCAGGGCCTTTTCAATGAATCAGCTCTTCGCATCAGGTGGCCAAAGTATTGGAGTTTCAGCTTCAACATCAGTCCTTCCAATGAACACCCAGGACTGATCTTTAGGATGGACTGGTTGGATCTCCCTGAGAGAAGGACTCTCAAAGGACTCTCAAGAGTCTTCTCCAACACCACAGTTCAAAAGCATCAATTCTTCGGCCTTCAGCTTTCTTTATAGCCCAACTCTCACATCCATATGGTTTTTCCATCTAGTATGGACCTTTGGACCATTTGTTGACTCAATTTAGATATTTCCTAAAGATTGTTGGACCTTTGTTGACTCAATTTAGATATTTCCTAAAGATTGTTCTTCAGAATATTAGCCTTTTAAGATGCTACAGGAAGAAGTCAGGGAGGCCAGTGAGAAGCTGGGTTCTTCATGTTTGGAAATGCTGGCTACTGTAAATTCATCCTAAAGAGATTTTTAAATGTTTCATGGAATTTTATTGTACACATTTTGAGACACATTATCTGGAAAGCTTCTCTTTATTCTGAAGGGTTGGGATTTTTTTGTTGTTGTTGGTGGTGCTTGCTTTAAATTACTGGATCTATTACTTTGCCAACAAAGGTCCATCTAGTCAAGGCTATGGTTTCTCCAGTGGTCATGTATGGATGTGAGAGTTGGACTGTGAAGAAAGCTGAGTGCCGAAGAATTGATACTTTTGAACTGTGGTGTTGGAGAAGACTCTTGAGAGTCCCTTGGACTGCAGGGAGATCCAACCAATCCATTCTGAAGGAGATCAGCCCTGGGATTTCTTTGGAAGGAATGATGCTAAAGCTGAAACTCCAGTACTTTGGCCACCTCATGTGAAGCATTGACTGATTGGAAAAGACTCTGATGCTGGGAGGGATTGGGGGCAGGAGGAGAAGGGGACGACAGAGGATGAGATGGCTGGATGGCATCGCTGACTCGATGGACGTGAGTCTGAATGAACTCTGGGAGTTGGTGATGGACAGGGAGGCCTGGCGTGCTGCGATTCATGGGGTGGCAGAGAGTCGGACATGACTGAGCGACTGAACTGAACTGAACTGAACATTCCATGATGAATGCAACCACTGTAGCTCCCAACAACTTTCCCCACATGATTTTAGTATCCATCAGTGATACTTGCCTGAATCAGTTATTATATTGGTGGTTAGAAAATAGTGATTTTTCTAATTACTATTATTTCTACATTTATCAACTGACTTTCTTGCCATTTCTCCCCTATGTTTTTTTTGCAATACTTATGGGAATATAGCTTAAAAAAAATTCAGTGTGCTACAATCCATTTCCAAATTTAGGCTTTTTCTGTTCAAATTATCACATATTTAGATAATAAGAGCCTCTTAAACATGGCTTCGGTGTTCCACCTGAGTTTCCGATTTTAGTTTCAATTTCAAGTTTATTCAAGTCATAGCAAAATCTAGTTCTTCAGCTGTGGAATGAAGAAGTAGCATCAAGAAAACATACATACCATTTACAGTCTTTTTCTTAAGAATTTATAAATTCAAGCATCATTTCCTTAAAAAGATAAGTGGCTAATAAGCAAAATTCCAGCATGGTAAAGGGATCCATGATTGAATCCCCTGATCAGAATTTCGCTCTCTGCTTCGCCTACCACCTGTCCTCTACGAACTGGTGTTCTGATCTTTCCTGGAAAGTCACAACAAACAGTACACGAGAGTTTTTCACTGCGAGTAGCTGGGAGGAGGCTGCGGAAGTGTGGCAGTGCCGTTTGGCGCTAGTTCTCGCAGGACCTTAAAGTTATCATATGCCACGCATTCTATTAGTGGAAAATTACATCACTGAGTTATATCATTTGGGTTAAATCATTCAGGGTGACATCATCATTCTTGAATGTTCTCATGATCACCACTTTTGTATCTTTCCTAGGCAAGGTGACCGTATGTTTTTTGGAGTTGCTAAGTTTCATTTGGGGTGACATAACCAGGGCTTAAGGGCTGCCCAGGGGCACAGTGGTAAAGAATCTGTCAGTGCAAGAGATACAAAAAGTGTGGGTTCAATCCCTGGGTCAGAAAAATCTCTTGGAGAAGGAAATGGCAATCCACTCTAGTGTTCCTGCCTGGAAAATCCCATGGTCGGGGGAACCTGATGGGCTACAGTTCTTCCGGGCACAGAGAGTTGGACAGACTGACTGACTAAGCACAACAAGACAACAACACAACCAGGAATCACAAACAAGCGGATGAAGCAAACTTTATAACGTTTTGAAATACACCTGCCAACCACACTCCTACGTTCTTTATTCATGATCCCTCTAGGCTTTGAGCACTTTTCTGCTTTATGGCCCATGATGTTGAAGATTTATTGCAGGTTTTCCCTATCTCGGGCCTGGAATTAGCCATTTCCTAGAGAAGTCTGACTCCCTGACATTTAGAAATGAAGATCTGGTTGCCATGAATGCTCATCACTTCTGTGTCGTCTCTGGTTCTAAGCCCTTTCAGTAGAAAAGCTAAGATATATTTATATCTTTAAGTGACAAGTTCATATTGATATTTCTAATTCAAATTTTATATCATGGAGTTTCCTTTCATTTCTTTTATTTTGGATTTTTATTTTATTTCTCCTATAGCAAAAGCCTTGGATTCTTCTACTATCAACATGCTTCCTTCTTTGCTTATAATAGAAAGAAGTACTTCTAGATTTTTAGTATCAATGTCAATATGGACAATAAACCTACTAAGTGAAGATTAAATTTTTTGGTCCTTAAATAACTTTATGCTACAAATGAACATTTAGAGTACCGTGTTCTATTTCTTAAATTATTTAGTTTCTCTGATTATGTTAAGAATTAAATAGATTTTTGCAATTTTTATATTTTTCAATTGACTTCTCCAAAATTCCATAAATAAGTTTAATCCTGAAGATGCTTATTTCTTTAAAAGTAGAGAGTTGTCCCTCCTAACTATTTTCCATATCTTGGTGGTTATTTTCTTTTATCTCTTTCATCTATTCTTTCCCATTGGTGGTGAGTCAGTCACTAAGTCAAGTCCGACTCTTTTGTGACCCCATGGACTGTAGCCCACCAGGCTCCTCTGTCCATGGGATTTCCCAGGCAAGAATTCTGGAGTGTGTTCCCATTCTCTTCTCCAGCGAATCTTCCCAACCCAGGGATCAAACACACGTCTCCTAGATTGCAGGTGGATTCTTTATCAAATGAGCCACCAGAGAAGCATGATTCTTTCCCAATAGAACAGTAATAATAGAGTAACAATGATAAATGGATTGAGCACTTCATTTAACACTAAAAAGGTTCAAACTACCACACAGTTGCACTCATCTCACGCACTAGTAAAGTAATGCTCAAAATTCCCCAAGCCAGGCTTCAACAATACATGAACCGTGAATTTCCAGATGCTCAAGCTGGTTTTAGAAAAGGCAGAGGAACCAGAGATTGCCAACATCTGCTGGATCATTGAAAAAGCAAGAGAGTTCCAAAAAAACATCTCTTTCTGCTTTATTGACTTTGCCAAAGCCTTTGACTGTATAGATCATAATAAATTGTGGAAAATTCTGAAAGAGATGGGAATACCAGACCACCTGATCTGCCTCTTGAGAAATCTGCATGCAGATCAGGGAGCAACAGTTAGAACTGGACATGGAACAACAGACTGGTTCCAAATTAGAAAAGAAGTATCTCAAGGCTGTATTGTCACCCTGCTTATTTAACTTATATGCAGAGTATATCATGAGAAATGCTGGGCTGGAAGAAGCACACACTGGAATCAAGATTGCTGGGAGAAATATCAATCACCTCAGAAATGCAGATGACACCACCCTTATGGCAGAAAGTGAAGAACTAAAGGGCCTCTTGATGAAAATGAAAGAGGAGAGTGAAAATGTTGGCTTAAAGCTCAACATTCAGAAAAATAAGATCATGGCATTTGGTCTCATCACTTCATGGCAAATAGATGGGGAAACAGTGTCAGACTTTATTTTTTGAGGCTCCAAAATCCCTGTAGATGGTGATTGCAGCCATGAAATTAAAAGATCCTTACTCCTTGGGAGGAAAGTTATGACCAACCTAGATAGCATATTCAAAAGCAGAGACATTACTTTGCCTACAAAGGTCCATCTAGTCAAGGCTATGGTTTTTCCAGTAGTCATGTATGAATGTGAGAGTTGGGCTACAAAGAAAGCTGAGCACCAAAGAATTGATGTTTTTGAACTGTGGTGTTGGAGAAGACTCTTGAGAGCCCCTTGGACTGCAAGGAGATCCAACCAGTCCATCCTAAAGGAGACCAGTCCTGGGTGTTCATTGGAAGGACTGATGTTGAAGCTGAAACTCTAATACCTTGGTCACCTGATGTGAAGAACTGACTCATTTGAAAAGACCCTGATGCTGGGAAAGATTGAAGGTGGGAGGAGAAGGGGATGACAGAGGATGAGGTGGTTGGATGGCATCACCGACTCAATGGACATGAATTTGAGTAAGCTCTGGGAGTTGGTGATGGACAGGGAGGCCTAGTGTGCTGCAGTCCACGCAGTCGCAAAGAGTCAGACATGACTGAGTGACTGAACTGAATAACTTAAATGTCAAAATAGTTACCATATGATGGGCAAGATTCTAAGTGATACATACACGTATAATTGTTCCTCAAACAACACAGGTTTGGATTGCATGGGTCTACTTAGACATGGATTTTTTTTTTTTTTTTTTTTTTTTTTCAACAGTGTATATGCAGTCCTTCATGATCAGGGGTTGGTTGAATCTGCTGTGATGTGGAACCATGGATGCAGACACAGAACGCACAGATAATGGAATGCCTGCAGAAATGGAGGACATACTAGGTTAAACATGGGTTTTGACTGGATGGAGGAATGGAGCCTCTCACCTCCATGTCATTCAAGGGTCAACTGTATGCTTACTTAGACCCAACAAGAGGAATGAAAAATAAAATGCTTATCTTCATTTTGCACATGAGAAAACCAAAGCTTTATATTCAGTAAGTGATTTACAAAGGATACCCAGCTAGAAACTGACAAAGCTGGGCCATTTATTAGTAATACAAAAGATTTAATATTAAACCATGCTTCTAAGCGACCTGGCAGTGAAATGTAATGTGAAATCTGGGATGAGATTCTGGAAGATAAAATGATATTTTTGGTAAAAACTGAGGAAATTTAAATAAAGTATACACTTTGGTTTGTAGTAAAGAATCCAGCTGCCAGTGTAGGTATTGTAAGAAACAAGGGTTTGATCCCTGGGTTAGGAATATCCCCTGGAGGAGGGCATGGCAACCCATTCCAGCATTTTTGCCTAGAGAATCCCACAGACAGAGAAGCCTGGTGCGCTACAGTCCATAGGGTCGCACAGAGTCAGACAGGATTGAAGCAATTTAGTACACGTGAGCTCACATTTTAGTTAATAATGTATCAGTATTGTTCATTAATTTTAACAAATGAGCCACATCAATGTAAGATGTTAATAATAGGGAAAACTGGGTGTGTAATACATGGGGTTATATAGGAACACTCTGTATTATCTTTCCAATCATTCTGTAAATTTAAAATTGCTCTAAAAATTAAAGTTTATTTAAAACAAAAACTATGTCCCTAATCTGTATATTACACTTTTTAGAGATTGCGTTTCTTGGTAAAAAAAAAAAACAACACCCATAAAAACAGACTAAACAAGGATAAAGACAAATGTAGGTTTAGATTGGATGAACAGAAGCAGAAACTTTGAATAAAGGTGATTGCTATTGACCTCTGGGGAGACAGAGCATATGCCTGGCATATAAAGTTCTCTAGAACATTAATGAAATGGCTGCTTTCAGATAATTATCTGACATGCATGCATATGTGCTAAGTGGGTTCAGTCGTGTCCAACTCTTTGCGACCTGATGGACTGTAGCCCACCAGGCTCCCCGTCCATGGGATTCTCCAGGCAAGAGTACTGGAGTGGGTTGCCATGCCCTCCTCCTGGCAATCTTCCTGACCTAGAGATCGAACCTGGGTCTCTTAGGTCTCCACCACTGGTAGGCAGGTTCTTTACCGCTGAGCCCCTGAGAAGCCCCAATTATCTGACATAATCATCACCAGAGTTCCTTTAAAAGAGCTTTTATTAACCCCTAGCCAACCCCAATAAGTTAAAAAATGAAATTGCATGCAGGTCAGCCTGAGGCTCTTTTACTAGGATATTATTCCTATAGCTTAAAAGAATGCCTGGTGGTCATGGGTGGTGCATTTTGGTACCAAGACACAACAATAGATCATCTTTAGTAGGAGGGATTTGCACCTCTGTAAAAAGAGAGATACATTCACTACAAACTCGCTCATCTTGCCTACATAGACATGACCATATAACAAGCATCAAAACTTGGAAAATCAGATAATAATTCTCTTCTGGGCTTGAACCTGCAGAGTATACTGATTCTCTGCCAAGTTTTTTCAGAATGATCAGGGGGAGTTGAAAACAGATCAAATTTATTCATTTTAAGATCAAAAGGGTATGGCTATGACATGATTTCATTAAGAATTAAATAATCCACATGATTTCAAGGTTAAGAGCAAAAAATAACTACTCCATATAATGGCTTAAGACTCCCAGAAGGAGTTTGAATGAGGAATGATAGCCTTTAACTAAGACCAGGCCCTTCTAGGTTTAATAACAAGCGATTTCTCTTAATTGCAATTGCCTTGAAGAAAGGTATTCAAGGTCTCAGAATCTGACAAGCTGTAGCTAGAATTCACTCAGGGATTTAACTTGGGGGGGAAAAAGAATTTTAAAAAATATTCATCCAGCTCGAGGATCTCCTGACAGAACTGAGCAATTTTACTCTTCTTGGTGCAGAGCCTCAGGAGTATCAAGTCAAACTGAGGAAGAATCAGTTCAGTTCAGTCGCTCAGTCGTGTCCGACTCTTTGCGACCCCATGAATCGCAGCACGCCAGGCTTCCCTGTTCATCACCATCTCCCAGAGTTCACTCAGACTCACGTCCATCGAGTCAGCGATGCCATCCAGCCATCTCATCCTCTGTCGTCCCCTTCTCCTCCTGCCCCCAATTCCTCCCAGCATCAGAGTCTTTTCCAATGAGTCAACTCTTCGCATGAGGTGGCCAAAGTACTGGAGTTTCAGTTTTAGCATCATTCCTTCCAAAGAAATCCCAGGGCTGATCTCCTTCAGAATGGACTGGTTGGATCTCCTTGCAGTCCAAGGGACTCTCAAGAGTCTTCTCCAACACCACAGTTCAAAAGCATCAATTCTTCGGCACTCAGCCTTCTTCACAGTACAACTCTCATATCCATACAGAATAGTATGTGGGAGTTACTGAATTCATTGTTTGTAATGCTTTTTCCCATTAGTAGAGGGCGCCAGTAGTAAAGAAACCACCCTCCAATACAGGTAGACATAAGAGATGGAGGTTCGATCCCTGGGCAGGGAAGATCTCCTGGAGGAGGTCATGGCAACTCACTCCAGTATTCCTGTATTCCTCCAACTCATTCCAATATGCCTGGAGAGTCCCATGGACAGAGAAGCCTGGCAGGCTACAGTCCATAGGATCTCACAGAGTCAGACAGGACTGAAGCGACTGAGCATGCAAACACAACCCAAGAGCCAGGCTAATGTCTCTGCATGAGGGGGGCCTTATGGGAGCAGAAAGAGAAACTTGAGGAGCTCAGATAACAGAGCCTGAGGGTGAGAAGTTCTGAGAAGAGGGTACTGAGAGACCAGCGACCACTCAAAGCAGGAGATATTTGGGCAAGACAGATGGACTCTGAAGCAAATGCAGTGAAGATATGGCCACTTACTGTGAGTGGGATGGAGGTGGTTTTGAGCTTAACTCCTTCTAGAAAGCAAACAATCAAATAGATCATTGTCTGGAGTCTATGACTTTTTTTTATTTTTTTTATGTAGGGTGGAGGTGGGCGGAGGTGTTTTTTTTTTTTTATTTTTCAGGTAAGAAAATCATTTGAACATGTTGGGCCCACCATCTCTCTGAAAATCTGAGGAAAAACAGTGACTACTCTACAAAAAGTTAAGTAAATAAAAACACACATTTTTGTACTTTCACAAAATTTTATGATATCAGGTATATATAATCTAAAGATCTTGCTCTGTACTGGTTAAGAACCTCTGATTCATAGAACGAATACAAGCAAGGAACTCCATTCTGGGGGATTTACCATATGATACTCTTACATTTATCATCCAATCTAGTCTCTATTATAAGGGTAGAGTGGGTATCTCTATCTCCATTTATCTAAAGGAAGAAACAAAGTTCAAATAATTAATGTATAAAGTTCATCTGACTAAAAGGATTTTGTTGTTGTCTAGTTACTAAGGTGTCTCTGACTATTTTGAATGACTCATACTATGTACATTGAATTTTGTGTGAAAGGAAAAAAAATTATGAATAAAGTAACTTAAGCCTAATGTCTAGTCAATGCTATGGTTTTTCCAGTAGTCATACCCAAATGTGAGATTTGGACTATAAAGGAAGCTGAGCACTGAAGAATTGATGCTTTTGAACTGTGGTGTTGGAGAAGACTCTTGAGAGTCCTTGGGACTGCAAGGAGATCCAACCAGTCCATCCTAAAGGGGATCAGTCCTGGGTGTTCATTGGAAAAACTGATGTTGAAACTGAAACTCCAATACTTTGGCCACCCGATGAGAAGAGCTGACTCATTTGAAAAAACCCTGATGCTGGGAAAGATTGAGGGCAGGAGGAGAAGGGGACGACAGAGGATGAGATGGCTGGATGGCATCACTGACTCGATGGACATGAGTTTGAGTGAACTCCGGGAGTTGGTGACGGACAGGGAGGCCTGGCATGAAGCAGTTCATGGGGTCACAAAGAGTCGGAAACGACTGAATGATTGAACTGAACTGAAGGCTAATGTACTCTAATTTTTTCTTTAATTTTAAAAAACTTTTTATTGACTTTTCTATCAAAGTACACAAAATATGTTTTTTTAACTTGGTAATTTTTATGAACTAAATATATCCATATAACTGGCATGCAAATTAAGAAAGTAAATATCAATATTCTAAGCAATCAACTTTTATTGTACTAAGCTGCTGAAATTTTAGGGTGAATAATTATCCATACTTGTTTTAACCTATCTCACATAATGTATAATCCAAGTTGAAATTAGCAATTTATTTGTCTCCAAAGCCAAATAGGTCTTTCCCATTTAAAATGCATACTTACAAATAAAATGTATGTTACCACTATTATAATAATCACATTTATTGTTATCATTAAAAACATTTATTAAATGCTTAGAAGCCAGACACTGTGCCAAACATTTTACTTAATGATAATATATATAATAATGATAAAAAGAATGACATTTTTCTATATTTCAGTCACTGGGGACGAGTTTTCATGGTTTTCTACAGTTCAATTCAGTTCATTCACTCGGTTGTGTCTGAGTCTTTGCAACCTCATGGGCTGCAACACATCAGGCTTCCCTGTCCATCACCAAACTCACATCCATCAAGTTGGTTATGCCATCCAACCATCCCATCCTCTGTCATCACCTTCTCATCCTGCCTTCAATCTTTCCCAGTATCAGGGTCTTTTCCAATGAGTCAGTTCTTCACATCAGATGGCCAAAGCTTCAGCTTCAGCCAGTCCTTCCAATGAATATTCAGGACTGATTTCCTTTAGGATGGACTGGTTTGATCTTCTTGCAGTCCAAGGGACTCTCGAGAGTCTTCTCCAACACCACAGTTCAAAAGCATCAGTTCTTCACTCCTAAGCTTTCTTTACAGTCCAACTCTCACATCTGTACCTGACGACTGGAAAAACCATAGCTTTGACTAGATGGACCTTTGTTGGCAAAGTAATGTCTCTGTTTTTTAATATGCTGTCTAGGTTGGTCATAACTTTCCTTCCAAGGAGTAAGCGTCTTTTAATTTCATGGCTGCAATCACCATCCGCAGTGATTTTGGAGCCCCCCCCCAAAATAAACTCTGACACTGTTTCCATTGCTTCCCCATCTATTTGCCATGAAATGATGAGACCAGTTGCCAGGATCTTCATTTTTGGAAAATTGAGTTTTAAGCCAGATTTCTCACTCTCCTATTTTACTTTCATCAGGAAGCTCTTTGGTTCCTCTTTACTTTTTGCCATAAGGGTGGTGTCATCTGCATTTCTGAGGTTATTGATATTTCTCCTAACAATCTTGATTCCAGCTTGTGCTTCATCCAGCCTGGCAAATCGCATGATGTGCTCCGCATATAAGTTAAATAAGCAGGGTGACAATATACAGCCTTAACGTACTCCTTTTCCTATTTGGAACAAGTCTGTTGTTCCATGTCTAGTTCTAATTGTTGCTTCCTGACCTGCATATAGGTTTCTCAAGAGGCAGGTCAGGTGGTCTGGTATTCCCATCTCTTGAAGAATTTTCCACAGTTTGTTATGATTCACACAGTCAAAGGCTTTGACATAATCAATAATGCAGAAGTAGATGTTTTTCTGGAACTCTTTTGCTTTTTTGATGATCCAGTGGATGTTGGCAGTTTGATCTCTGGTTCCTCTGCCTTTTCTAAAACCAGCTGGAACATCTGGAAGTTCTCAGTTCACATACTGTTGAAGCCTTGCCTGGAGAATTTTGAGCCTTACTTTGCTGGCATGAGATGAGTGTAATTGTGCAGTAGTTTGAACATTCTTTGTCATTGCTTTTGTTTGGGGTTGGGGTGAAAAACTGACTTTTTCCAGTCCTGTGGTCACTGCCGAGTTTTCCAAATTTGCTGGCATATTGAGTGCAGCACTTTCACAGCATCATTTTCCAGGATTTGAAATAGCTCAACTGGAATTCCATCACCTCCACTAGCTTTGTTTCTAGTGATACTTCCTAAGGCCCTCTTGACTTCACATTCCAGGATGTCTGGTTCTAGGTGAGTGACCACACCATCATGGTTATTTGGGTCATGAAGATCTTTTTTGTATAGTTCTGTGTATTCTTGCCACCTCTTCTTAATATCTTCTGCTTCTGTTAGGTCCATACCATTTCTGTCCTTTATTGTGCCAATCTTTGCATGAAATAGTCCCTTGGTATCTCTGATTTTCTTGAAGAGATCTCAAGTCTTTTCCAATCATTTTTTCCCTCTATTTCTTTACATTGATTGCTTAGGAAGGCTTTCTTATCTCTCCTTGCTATTCTTTGGACTCTGCATTCAGATGGATATATCTTTCCTTTTCTCCTTTGCTTTTTATGTCTCTTGTTTTGTCAGCTATTTGTAAGGCCTTCTTAGACAATCATTTTTGCCTTTTTACATTTCTCTTTCTTGGGGATGGTTTTTATCAGTGCCTCCTGTACAATGTCACAGACCTCTGTCCATGACAGAGGAACTCTGTCTATCAGATCTAATTCCTTGAATCTATTTGTCACTTCCACTGCGTAATTGTAAAGGATTTAATTTTGGTCATACTTGAATGGTCTAGTGGTTTTACCTACTTTCTTCAGTCTAAATTTGAATTTGAAATAAGGAGTTCATGATATGAGCCACAGTCAACTCCTGGTCTTGTTTTTGCTGGCTGTATAGAGCTTCTCCATCTTTGGCTTCAAAGAATATCAATCTGATTTTGGTATTGACCATCCAGTGATGTCCATGCATAGAGTTGTCTCTTGTGTTGTTGGAAGAGGGTGTTTATTATGACTAGGGCGTTCTCTTGGCAAAACTCTGTTAACCTTTGCCCTGCTTCATTTTGTACTCCAAGGCTAAACTTGCCTGTTACTCCAGATATTTCTTGACTTCCTACTTTTGCATCCCAGTCACCTATGATGAAAAGGAAATCTTTTTTTGGTGTTAGTTCTAGAAGGTCCTGTAGGTCATCATTGAACAATTCAACTTCAGCTTCTTTGGGATTAGCGGTTGCGGCATAGACTTGGATTACTGTGATATTGAATGGTTTCCTTGGAAATGGACAGAGATCATTCTGTCATTTTTGAGATTGCACCTAAGTACTGCATTTTGGACTCATTTGTTGACTATGAGGGCTACTTCATTTCTTCTAAGGGAGTCTTAACAATAGTTAGATATAAAGGTCATCTGAATTAAATTCACCCATTCTGATCCATTTTCTTAATATTGCTCAAAAAAAAAATCTATTCAGTCATTACTGTTGTTATAACTATTTACAAATGGGGAGTTTGATGAAGTCATCTTACTTGTTGAAACCAGGTGTCAAAGAGGGGTTTAACTGTGATAACTTTACTCTTCCATCACTATTTTGTAGAAGGTAGAAAGCCCATGGCAGTGGGTGTCAGGATTCAGGCTGACAGGCTCGTCTTAGCCTTCTAGTGATGGGGAACATTTAAATTCTTGCCCTATGGCTCTGATTTTTCTCCATCCAGAAATGGGCAGGCAGAGTCATACACACCAATAATGCCAGCTTAGACCCCCAAATGCTTAGAGTTAGCAAAGTTGGAAGTTAGGGTTTTGTGAGCTGCTTTCCCCCAGCTATTACTAAAAATTTCAGTCTCTCTCAGTCTTCAATCTCTCTCAATTTTAATCTCATGTATCCTAAAAGTGGCCAGTGGGAGCTCCAGTGAGCTGACTATGCAGTCATCTTGCTATGACTACATTAATTTTCAGGAACTTCCTTTTATATCTGACATATGAAGATTTCTCAAGCTTGTCTTTCACTTTTTCTGGCCTAGACCTGGAAACTGCCATTTCTCTGAGAAGCCCTGGTTGTTTCTTGATTGGGAAGTGCTACTTGGCATCCAATATGGGTAGGAGAACTGTCTGTGAGCTATTTTATGTCTAATAAAATCTGTTAATAAAAACATTATCTCTTTTCTTTCAAATAAAATATCAAATTTTTGTGTATTTGGTGGATTACTCCATACGGATTAGAAAATCTGATGAGTATTACCATTGACATAGGTTAATTTATGAAAGAAAAAGGGGTCTTTATTTCACCACCCTGAGTAGGTCAACTTCAATCTCCTTTGTATTCTACCTCTTTATTTGAAAGATAAAACCCCAGTTTTTAACTATCTTTAATGACATTTTAAGCTGCCATCTGTCTCAGGACTAAGGGGATAATAAGATTATGGTGAATAATCCTGAAGATTCAGGCTAACAGATTTCTCAGAGGGACATGCACTATTCCAAATTCTGTTGCTAGAAAGTTCTTGCTTGGAAAAGGGACCATAAGTTATCACAGAATAAGACTAGGTAGAACTGATTTGACAGAACATTTAGGATAGCCTCTTCTGGTGAACTATATTTTTTTGATAGACTGGTATAAAATGGAATTTTATTTCTCCTTTCCCAAATGTTAAATGTTTACTTACAAAACTTTACATAATCAAGCATCTGTTAAATACCAGGTGTTTGATGCAACACTTTTACATGTAACATCATTCTTGACTTTAAGGTACCACCAATCATAATATAGCAATAAATTTAAGGAAAATAATTAAGGACAAAATGTTTTAAAATCAGTAGGATGTATTTTAGTAACTGATATGACTATGCATTTAGTTATCCAATTAGAAACCAATGTTTTTTACTTTTATAGTGAGATTTGATTTAAATCTCTTCATGGGAGGCTAAAGGTTCATTTGAATCAGTGGTGGCCATTGGATGACATTGATAGATTACTGAACACAATGGGACACTGCTTTTCAAAATCCATGCTCTGGTTTAAAATGCTCAACAACTGAGAGATCAATATCAAAGCATATTGAAGACCAACAGAGACTTTGTGTACATTTCCACAATCTCATTGACAAATCATTCACATTGCTCAAAATGCAATTGAATATTGTCTAACATAAGAAGAACCAAGAAAATGAGACCATTCTCAAAAATCTTTCTGCTTCTGGTCTCTATTTGAGATTTCTAAAAGTTGTCTGGTGTATTTTTGTACATGTATGTTGATCTTAAAAGCTTACACTGTCATCTCAAAAGTGGTGCCACCTTAGCTAAAATTAAATTGCTGGAAGTTATAGTTTCAATAGTAGAAATCCAGATGAGGATAACTCATTCAAGTTTGCCTCCTGCAGTTGTCAGAGTAAGGATGGAGTGGAGGATTTTCTAACAGGAGGAGACCAAAGCTGGTAAGAGAAGTGAGGAGGTTTTTCCAGAAGGTATGCCAGGCAAAGATAAGTACCTGAGATAGTGAAGAGTGGGCAGAGTTGAAAGATATTTAAGAAGTAAAATTGACAAAGCTTGGTGGGCTAGGATTTGGTGAGTAAAAGAAGGTGATCTTTGAGACTGGGTTTCAATGTGTTTTTGGTTGAGTGACTACTTGATTATAAAGAAAGACACAGAAGGAGGCTTTTTTCCCCCCTGGGAAGGAAGTGGGTATAAGGAATCTAGTTTTGGAAATTTTGAGTTGGAGAAGCTTGTGGACAACCAAAATGGTTATGTTTATCATATGCAATTTGACATGTGGGTTTGGACTTTTTGCAAAGAAGTCAAGATTTAAAAGTCAACAACACATACGTGGCAGTGGAGGCCTTAGAAGTCAGTGGGGTTGCTTTTTGTGGGCAGCGGCAGTGGCCAGAGCCTTGTGGACAGGGAATCAACGGGACCTGGTGGAGAGCTTCATCTGGTTTAGTGGAGGTCAGCCTGAATGGATTGGGTGTGAACTTGAGAGCAGATAGGCCAAGTAATAAACCTACTTCAATAACCTAAACGTGACAGCATCAAAGGTAATATGCCTCAAAATAAAGAGGATGCAAGGAGGAATAGAAGTGAGACTTTCTGGAAAGTTAAGAGTGAATAGAACTTTTGAAATATTTGTACATTCTCTTAATGTATATTATTCTTTGGCCATGAAGGCAAAGAATGAAAGGAAAGTCTTTCACAGGTGTATCACCTGCCGCCAGGCCCTACTTTTATAACACTGCTGATCTGGCGATGGGGAGGGAGCCAATGGCCCCATGATGACAATGTAGTTCAGGTCAAACAGAACAAGGACTACACTCCTGGAGGCACTGTGGATTTCAAAGCAAAGGCCTAGGGAAACATAATAAACCTCTGATGATCACATTCAACCCTAGAAAGTCTTAAATTATTCACTCTTTTATCACTTGCAAGCTCTTTCCTCTGACAGGGTTATTTCTCTCCTCTGAATCCTTCAGAGCCTTGCTTTTATCACTTGCAACATTAAAAATAATCCCTTAGACTCTGGACCTGTCAGTTATTTATAGACAAATGGCGGGGCTGCCATGCCAAGGCTGCCGATACGGAATGTGTGAAGACTCCTTTACCCCTTGCATTATTCATGTCATGACAAGCTGAGTTCCTGAAGTCCTTCTCCTCCAACTTTTTTTTTTAACATTCTTGAAGCTCTCAAACTGAATTCTGTGGGCTAGAACAGTTCTTATCAGAAGGCGAGGGGAAAGACAATTTTCTTATCAGGAATAAAGCTACTTTTATTCACAGGCAACTCCATATAATGCATTTAGATCTTGCTGATGAAATGCCATGAGGCAACGAACTGAAGCTGCCTCTGCAATTTGAGAAAATGTGGGTGCATCTGTGCCTTAAAACAGGGACATAGACTATGTTCCTGCTGATTTGTCTTCTGACGGGTAATCAGATTTATCTTATGGAATATATGTGTGTAAGTAGGTAGGTAGGAAGGTAGGTTTCGTCAAGCACTTATATAATGCATTCCCTATGGTCAAACTATCATTTAAGTGCTTTACAAACACTTACTTGGGAGGTAATGAAGTTTATATGTGGTCATGGGGCAGGACCTTCATGATGGGATTAGGGTCCTTATAGGAAGAAAAAGGGAGGTCAGAGTTCATTCTCTTCACTTTGTGAGGATACAGGGAGAAGGCAGCCATCTATAATCCAGGAAGAAGCCCACATTAGGAACTAAATCAGTTAGCACCCTGACCTTGGACTTCCTATCCTTTAGAACTGTGAGAAATATATTAAAGTTGTTTGAGTTATCCCACCTACGCTACTGTTTTGTAGCAACCTGAACAGATTAAGACAATGCCTTATCTAGATGAGAGGAAAGTTATCACAAGATATAGTTTATGTATATAATTTTTTGTATTTCATCAAGATAGGAAAAGGGGCTTTCCTGGTGACTCAGATGGTAAACAGTCTCTCTGCGATCTGGGGGATGCAGGTTCGATCCCTGGGTCAAGAAGATCCCCTGGAGAAGGGAATGACCACCCACTTCAGTGTTCTTGCCTGGAGAATCTGTGGGTAGAGGAGCCTGACAGGCTACAGTCAATGAAATAGATCCCTGATGCCAAAGTGGTTGGGGACTTTGGAAGGCATTTGGGTCAAGGAAAAGTGAGTGGTGTTTTGTGAGTGGGCCTCATAGCTGCCAGCACCTGCATGTCCACATAGATGAGGGGCTCCCTCTGGTTCATGCTGTCTCCAGTCTTTCCAGTGAACAGCTAGTGGAAGTCATGGCAAGAAGGTTGACCATCAGTGCAGATTCTCCTTGTGTCAAGAGCCCATGGTGTTCTGAACTTAGACATCAAATCACAAATGGCCTTTAAATTTATTAAATTTCTAGTGGTTTTCTTTCCACTAGCCTATATGCTGCTGCTGCTGCTGCTAAGTCGCTTCAGTCATGTCCGACTCTGTGCAACCCCATAGACAGCAGCCCACCAGGCTCCCCTGTCCCTGGGATTCTCCAGGCAAGAACACTGGAGTGGGTTGCCATTTCCTTCTCCAATGCATGAAAGTGAAAAGTGAAAGTGAAGTTGCTCAGTCGTGTCCAACTCTTAGAGACCCCATGGACTGTAGCCCACCAGGCTCCTCCGTCCATGGGGTTTTCCAGGCAAGAGTACTGGAGTGGGGTGCCATTGCCTTCTCTGAGCCTATATGAGAGCCCCTTAAATCTTTTGTGTTCTATTACAGTGAGAGAATTGAATAGCCCCTTGGGAAGGATTGGCCCTAGTTAGAATTCAGGCTACATGGTTCTGCTCTCTGATGGGCTCAAGAAGACTGGTGATTTAATACGATTGATTTTCCTACACTATCTGACTTACATTCTCTGTGGCACTCTTTATCTTAGGTGGAAGCAGGAGCCCACCCTTTCAGGAGATTGCTGCTAAGTTGCTTCAGTTGTGTCCGACTCTGGGTGACCCCATAGACAGCAGCCTACCAGGCTCCCCGGTCCCTGGGATTCTCCAGGCAAGAACACTGGAGTGGGTTGCCATTTCCTTCTCCAATGCATGAAAGTGAAAAGTGAAAGTGAAGTCCCTCAGTTGTGTCCGACTCTTAGTGACCCCATGGACTGCAGCCTACCAGGCTCCTCCATCCATGGATTTTCCAGGCAAGAGTACTGGAGTGGGGTGCCATTGCCTTCTCCAAGATTAACTATGACATAAGACTCTGAACTGAGAGAAAGAACATGGTAGAGGGAAGAAAGAAGGGAGGGAGGCAGGTAGGTAGCCTTTTTATAGCATTTTATCATTTATAAAGTACATTCCCTTATCCTGTGTTATGAAACAAATTCTACTGAGCTCTTACTGAGCCAGGTGCTTCTTAAGCCAGATCNTTAACTATGACATAAGACTCTGAACTGAGAGAAAGAACATGGTAGAGGGAAGAAAGAAGGGAGGGAGGCAGGTAGGTAGCCTTTTTATAGCATTTTATCATTTATAAAGTACATTCCCTTATCCTGTGTTATGAAACAAATTCTACTGAGCTCTTACTGAGCCAGGTGCTTCTTAAGCCAGATCCTGCAGGTGTTAAGCATTTCATATATCAAATCTCATTTGATCACTACATGAATTTTCAACATGCAGGCTACTGGTATGCTCACTTTATACCTATTGAGACCTAGGAAGTTTATTTTGTTCAAGGTTGTCCAACCAGGCTTTTCATCAGCACCATTAAGCTCATTCATTTGTATGGAAGCTACCCCCAAATATCTGTGCTATCGGAATTGTTGCTTTATTTCACAGGAGAGGATGCTGAGGTATAGAAGCAGAAAGTGACTGCTACAAGATCATAGAGAAAATGCATAAATGGTGAACACAGTTGGAAAATAGGTGCTTGATTTTGAGTTATGAGTGCTCTCCATTCTCCAGAGATATTGGAAATGTATTGAAACGGGGCTCATGGACCATCATCTCTAAATTCCCCACAGTCCTTTGCACTCTGCCCAACACATAATGAGACTTAAATTCTTGTTTAATAAGGATGAAGAATGATGAAAGAAAGACATAGGGAAGAGACAGAGACACGGCGAGACATAGAAATAGAAGGAGAGTTATAAAGACAAAGGGGCAGGAGGAAGAAAAGTTTCCTTTTATACAATGTTTTGGAATGAAAAATAAAGTGTCCTTTTCTGTGCTGTTAGGACATGCTTTTTTATTTGTAGAAGTCATCAGCAGATGTTGCCTCTTCATGCAGCGGGTCTGATCACCATGACAAAGTCACTACCTCATCTATAAATAGATAGATTGATCCCACATCCTGCCCTGGTTTTACCAACTGCTTGATGAGCGTGACAATAGAATCGATGAGTGATTCCTTCCACCCCAGCTGCAGAAGCCTCACCTGCACTCTCTTCTGGAAGATGATGATCAGACTCATTAAATTGAGCACAAAGGAGCCTGAAAGACATGTGCCCTACCAGAGAAACTGAGCCAGAGCCCACTTCCATTGCATCAAAGAGAACCATGATATAATCAACCATCTAGCCTGAATCTACAATTAGAAAGACCATATGAATCTTTCTTTTGCCCTTTTGGATCAATGTTAACTGGAACTTCACATGGCTGGGGCTGATGTCGGTCAAAGCTCAGGTATAAGAAAGCTATTCCACTGGACGCTCACTACTTACAGATTTCCATTGTGTCAGTCCTGAATATTCATTGGAAGGACTTATGCTGAAGCTGAAGCTCCAATACCTTGGCCACCTGATGCAAAGAACTGACTCATTGATAAGACCCTGATGCTGGGAAAGATTGCAGGTGGAAGGAGAAGGGGACAACAAAGGATGAGATGGTTGGATGGCATCACTGACTTGATAGACATGAGTTTGAGCAAGCTCCGGGAGTTGGTGATGGACAGAGAAGGCTGGCGTGTGGCAGTCCATGGGGTCGCAGAGTCAGACACAACTGAGAGACTGAATTGATTGTTAAGTGTTGCTGTGATGCATTGGAGACATCTGGAACTGGGATCCCAAGAATGGACGTTGGGTCCTCCCACAGGTTTTGACCTTAGGCAAGTCCTTTACTAATAATTACCCCCGAGACTCAGCTCTTCCTTCCCAGTGTGCTTAACAACATAGTTTCTGCAATAAGACAGCACTGGTTAAAGCATCAACTCTGAAGTTCTGTGACCTTGGGCAATTTGCTTAACCTCTCTGAACCTCGGTTTCCTCATGTGTCAGTAGAGATGCTGGAAGCACATCCATTAGAAGTTGCTGTGAACGCTGTGAAGAGAGTGGCACATGGTTTCTATGGCCTAAGATGATAATAATGATGGTGAGAATGATGTGTAATCTCATAGTGTTGTGAGCATTAAATGACACATTATATATGGTGATTTTTAAAATATTAAGGTGCTTCTTTATGACTATAAGGATGATTAAGTATGAATACACATTCATTCATTTAATTAGATTTTTATTATTGTATTGCAAAGGGTCAGACATGACTGAGCGACTGAACTGAACTGATTGTTATGGCTCGATTGCTAAGTCATGTCCGGCTCTTTATGACCCCACAGACTGCCACACTCCAGACTTTCCTGTCCTTCACTGTCTCCCAGAGTTTGCTCATACTCATGTCCATTGAGTTGGTGATGCTATCTAATCATCTCATCCTCTGCTGCTCCCTTTTCTTTCTTTTTTTTTTCCTTTTATGGACACATGCAATTGAGCCACCTACAAAACCAGAAAAGATTTTTGTTCATTGTAACAGAGGGTTTCCCTGGTGGCTCAGTGGTAAAGAATCCACTTGTCAACATAGGAGATGGGTGTTCTAACCCTGAGTAGGGAAGATCGCTTAGAGAAGGAAAAGGCAGCCCACTCCAATATTCCTGCCTGGGAAATCCCATGGACAGAGGAGCCTGGTGGCTATAGTCCATGGACTCATGAAAGAGCTGGACATGACTTAGCAATTAAACAGCACCAGCAAAAGTCAAGAATCACAAACCCTTTGGGTGTTACCTGTTAGTCCAGTGATTAGGGTTCTGCCCTTTAACTGTTGAGGACACAGTTTCAATCCCTGGTCAGGGAACTAAGATCTCACAAGCTGCATAGAGTGGCCAAAAAGAAAAAAAAAAAAGACTCCTTAACTTATTAAGATTAATTTATGTTCTTTTTTGCATAGATCAGATCGATACATGCCTGAGAGGCTTCACTACCACATGCATGGTTAGATCAGATGCCATTTCCCCCTGCTAGTCTTTCAGTCATGTCTGACTCTTTGAGACCCCAAGGACAATAGCCCACTGGTCTCCTCTGTCCATGGAATTCTCCAGAAAAGAATACTGGAGTGGGTTGCCATTCCCTTCTCCAGAGGATCTTCCTGACCCAGCGATCAAACCTGGGTCTCCTGCATTGCAGGTGAATTCTTCACCATCTGGGCCACAAGGGAAGCCCTGCCACTTCTCCTGCTAGTCTTCAAAGCAGACATGCTTGTTGATAAGAAAGATCTGGCCTGAATGGCCCCAGACAGTGTGAAGAGTGCTGTATGCACGCAGGACTCCAAAACCCTTCCATTTAGCTGTGCCCTGCTTTCTGTGCATGAATTCTGTGTATGCTTAGGGATTTCTTCGATGCTATGCCACTGTGTTGACACTGTGCTTGTTTGGCAATCTGTAACAGTATATATAAACTTTCACTAATAAACAAACACATCTCAGTAAAAGTCAGTGAGAAAAACTGAGTCACATTTAGGGCTGTGGACTCATCTCTAACCAGAAGCTCTGTGAATTGTTTGACATAAGTGTCATCTCCCCAGCTGGTGAAATATAAGATTCCCAGTGGAGTGTGCTGAGGTGGAGAAAGTCTGTCTATGTGCTGATAAAGTCCTTCTGGATGGCAGTGCAGAGTCAGGCAGAGGATGAAGGAAGACAGGAGCACAGCAAACACGAGCATTAGAACCATCACTCTGACAGTAACATAAAGGAGAGGCCAACAATTTTACCTTGCTGGGAGTGTTGAGAAATTTGTCAGCATCTGTCTCTGAATGTTACCACATTCAGTTCAGTTCAGTTACTCAGTCGTGTCCAACTCTTTTTGACTCCATGGATTTCAGCACGCCAGGCCTCCCTGTCCATCACCAACTCCTGGAGCTTGCTCAAACTCATGTCCATTGAGTCAGTGATGCCATCCAACCATTTCATCTTCTATCGTCTCCTTCTCCTCCTGCCCTCAGTCTTTCCCAGCATCATGGTCTTTTCCAATGAGGCAGTTCTCTGCATCAGGCGGCCAAAGTATTGGAGCTTGAGCTTCAGCATCAGTCCTTCCAATGAATATTCAGGACTGATTTCCTTTAGGATTGACTGGTTTGATCTTCTTGCAGTCCAAGAGATCAGGCAAAGGATGAAGGAAGACAGGAGCACAGCAAACACGAGCATTAGAACCATCACTCTGACAGTAACATAAAGGAGAGGCCAACAATTTTACCTTGCTGGGAGTGTTGAGAAATTTGTCAGCATCTGTCTCTGAATGTTACCACATTCAGTTCAGTTCAGTTACTCAGTCGTGTCCAACTCTTTTTGACTCCATGGATTTCAGCACGCCAGGCCTCCCTGTCCATCACCAACTCCTGGAGCTTGCTCAAACTCATGTCCATTGAGTCAGTGATGCCATCCAACCATTTCATCTTCTATCGTCTCCTTCTCCTCCTGCCCTCAGTCTTTCCCAGCATCATGGTCTTTTCCAATGAGGCAGTTCTCTGCATCAGGCGGCCAAAGTATTGGAGCTTGAGCTTCAGCATCAGTCCTTCCAATGAATATTCAGGACTGATTTCCTTTAGGATTGACTGGTTTGATCTTCTTGCAGTCCAAGAGACTCTCAAGAGTGTCCAACACAGCAATTCAAAAGCGTTAATTCTTCAGTACTCAGATTTCTTTATGTTCCAACTTTCACATCCATACATGACTACTGAAAAACCATAACTTTGACTAGACAGACCTTTATTGGTTAAGTATTGTCTCTGCTTTTTAATGTGCTATCTAGGTATGTCATAGCTTTTCTTCCAAGGAGCAAGTGTGTTTTAATTTCATGGCTGCAGTCACCATCTACATCCCACAAATCTGAGTACTGGCTTGGTATAACTCAATGATCAGGCGCATCTGTGAGACTTTGTACTGTGGCTGGGTTGACTTGGGTTTACTGTAAGTAACTTCTGAGTTAGGAGAAAGCCATTTTAGGATGGATGACTGTGTGGTTAGTTGCTTCATTTGTGTCCAACCATTTGCAACCCTATGAATTGTCACCTGCCAGGCTCCTCTCTCCATGGGATTCTCCAGCAAGAATACTGGAGTGGGTTGCCATGCTCTCCTCCAGTGGATCTTCCCAACCCAGGGATCAAATGTAGGGATACATATGTCCTTGTACTGAAAGTGAGAGTGTTTATTTTTCAAAGGAATTAAATTTCCCAGTGACAAAGCTACTGGTAGGAGAAACTGGCTTTGGCGTGAGTAACCAGCCTCAGTTCCTTCCCATTCCTAATTTTTTTGGAGGGTGGGTAGTGATTGGAAGTATATTTCTGGGCGAAATGCATAGCAGAAGAGGCAATATTGGCACTGTTGGTGAATTGTTGGGAATATTTAATTAGATAGAAGTCAACAGAAGTGTCTTCATAAATAAGAAACTTAATGACAAAGATGAGGGGTAATTATTGTTATTACTTCACTAGAAAGTAGGATTTAAAAAACAAGCATCATTCTTCTGTGAGTAGCTGTCTTGGAGGCTCTCTGGAGAGGTAGACAGGCAGACAGGTCCATTGGCTATAGGTCCACAAAAGAGCCTGCCTCTTGAGAGCCCAGAACAGGACCTCCCTGATGGTCCAGTGGCTAAGGCGCCACGCTTCCAGTGCAGGGGGCCCTGGGTTCAATTGCTGGTCAGGGAACTAGTCCTTACTTGTCCCAACTATGATAAAAGATCCCACACGCCACAACTAAGACACTGTACAGTCTAAATGAATAAATTGATTAAATTTTTTTTAAAAAGCCCAGGTCAGAACTTCCTGGTGGTCCAGAGGCTATGGTGCCAAGCTTCCAATGCAGGGGGCACTGATTCCATCCCTGGTCTGGGAAATAAGATCCTATAGGCCGAGAGGTCAAGAACTTTTTAAAAAGTCCAGGACAGGAAGCCCAGGGATGCCGCCATGCCTCCAGCAGCAGGGATGGGTGACAAGCCCTGGAAAGGCTCCCCAGAGAGGGAAAGGACAGCTGAGCTAAGCTACGGATGGATGAGAGTCCCTGGGCTGTTACAGGATTTGGAAGCAGAGAATCAAATCTGTTTTGAGTTGGTCTTCTTTCTAGAAAAAGAAATGCAAGAAGTGAAATTTAGATTCTTGTGGAATCGGTTTCCTTTATTAATGGTGTCTAATGGTCTGTAATTAAGGCACAACTTGTTAGCTAAACCAACAATTACCGTTTGTTTCAAGTGCAAAATGAGAATAATGAATGACCTGATTCAGCAGATTTCCTCTCTTTTAGTGGCTTTAGTAGGCCTTGTTGAGTTTCAGTATCTCGCCCTCCCCTGTCTCTCTTTGTCTTCTTTCCAGCCTTCCTCCCTACATCCTTCACTTCCCCTGGAGATAGACATCCATGCTTATGTGAGTATGTGCACACGTGCGTGCGCACACACACACAGACAGAGTTGAATTCCTTAATTCATACAGACATTGACCTTCACTCTTTAAACATTTTGGGAAAACTGCAATTCATTTACATTTATTTCACAGCTTTCAAGGCCATTTTGCCCCAGCTCCAGGTGTGAGTATCAAAATGAGTCTTAAAACTGGGAGAAGGACGAAGCTGGGGGGACAAGATGGTAAAACAAAGTGACTATGGTTTGGTTAGATGGTAAAAGACCTGAGAAACAGGACCACATGGACAGTTTTAATTCAATTCCATTGTGAGATGGTGTTCTTGTCGGAGATGGTATTGCTGCTATAACATGGACAGAAGGGTGTGTGTGAGTGAGGAAGAGGGGAAGATTGAAACTAAAACGTGGAGCAGTATCTTTGGAGACAAGCACATTTGAGTTCAGGTCCTAGATCTGTCATTTATTTATTATCAGTCCTGAGTTTTCAACCTCTCCTTCATTTTCCTTACCTTTAAAATGAAGCTCTAAACTCACACTCATTTATATATACTGAAAAGATCTTAAAAATATTGAATAAAATAATGTAAAAATCCATAGTGTAATGCCTGACATATAATTGCTGCTTCACATATAAAGATAGCTATTCTTTATTGCTATGAATTGAATTGTATACCTCAAATACACATGCTGAAGACCCAACCTTCAGTGTGACTGTCTTTGGAGATAGGGCTTTTAAGAAGGTAACTGAGGTTAGGTGAAGTCATGAAGGTGGAGTCCTACCCCTATAGTACTGGTGCACAAGAAGAAGAAGAGATAAAAAAGGCGTCTCCAAGAGGACACAGAGGGGAGGCTAGGTGAGGACATAGCAAGAAGGCAGCTGTGTGCAACCAGTGAAAGAGGTCTCACCAGAAACCAAATCTTTAGGCACCTTGACCGCGGACTTCATGGACTTCCATCCTTCACAACCAGGAGATGTCTCTTTAAGTCACCCAGCCTGTTATGTTATGTTTTTGGCAGCCTGAGCCTGAGCCAACAAATAGACTTCAATTGCATATTATGGCATATGTTTCCTTCCACCCCAGCTTCCTCAGAGTCACTCTCTGAAGGCCAAGAATAGACAGCCTCACCATGAAAGGCAATGGGGAAGGAGCAGATTCCTAGGGGGTAGGAACCGGGGCCATCATTCCCCAGAACATAGGCCATGAGGTCTCTCTCAGCCTTGATGAGCCCGAGACCCTTGTCTGCTGCCTTGTCTATCCACCCCTCTCCAGTTCTTTACATTATATTGGGTAATGTAAAAAAACATGCACACTTCTTCCAAGTGAGCAAGAGAATGTCTATTGTAGGTAGAGTCATATATTATACCCTAATCATGGAAGTGACTATTCCCTCACTTTGTCATATCTTGTTAGCTAGAAGTCACAGTTTCCACCTGCATTCAAGAGCAGGAGATTATGCAAAGGTAGGTTCACTGGGGCTCATCTTAGAGTTCTGCCTACCACACTGCTTTAGGAGAGGTTGTGCCCCAAACCTCCTCTGATAAAGATTGCAATTTTAGCACCACAGTGTATGGAATATTTCCCAGATTATTGTCGATCTCTCTGGGAAGAGATGCCTACAAAGCTATTGTCCAATAAGGGAGATACACTAAGTTCGAGGGAGAGAAGTGAGGTGCAGGACAAAGATTCTGTTGGAAGGATGCATATTCAAAATACCAGGGGTGCTCAGAATGAAAACTGCTAGTGGAAATCCAAAAGCCTTGAGTGTGGCTGAAAAGAATGTGTCATCTTCAGTGTTTCCCTTAAATACCAAGGGACTTCATCAGAAGGTTTCCAGTGATTTTTTTTTTTTTCTGGGTCTTCCCAAATTAGCTTTAGTAACTGTATGGCAATAAATCTAAACTGTGGAAAAGTAACTGTATACAGTGATGATTACTTCTGTGAACAATGTTCCAGGGAAGAACTTATTTACTTTTGTGGAGGCAAATTTTAATGGAGCGGCCACACGATGATAAGCAATGTCATATGAGAGCTGTATTTATTCTTTCCAAGGAGATAATTCTATTTCCATTTTCCATTATAGAAAACAAGGCCCAGAGAAGTAAGCAATTCCCTCCATCTAGGCTGTGGTTGCCTTAGGAGCAGGGAATATGCCTTGATCATGTCTGCATATCCAGTGCCTTCAGGACATAGAAATTCACACCCATCAGTGGATCAGTGGGCATCACACAACTGCTGAGTGGCATTGTCAGGATTCAATCCCTGGTTCATCTGACTTCAAATTCCATGCTATTCTATTGGCTTGGCATCCTTCTCATCAAAGTTAGGGATTCTCCCTTTTTTTTTGGGTAAAAGGATCCTAGGTGATCATTGTTTGTGTTCATCATTTGAGCCATCAGTAGCAGAGTTTTTTGTGTTTCAGATGGGGAGTCATGCATCAGAAAATGATTACAAGAATGTCACAGTGACCTTTCTGGGGCATATAGTAGGGAAGGATAGGCAGAATGGCAGGGATGGGACAAGGATGTTATGAGTAAGATGCAAGCCTTGGGTGCAAATTATAAGCAGGCTTGAAAAGACTCAATAATCCTGATAAACATTTTAATGCAATATTTTAAAAACCAAAATTCATGCCAAAACATTAGTGATGAATAAAATATCTAAATTTTAAATAAAGAGAGGGTCTGACCCTATGTTGACCTGGCTCATCTCACTGCTTCACCCTTACTGCCATCCTGTGGGAGGGAGAAGGAAGAGGAGAAAGAAGCAGCAAAATCAGGTCAGGCATACTCTGAACAGAGAAAAGAACCTCTCTCTCTCCCATCTCCCAAGCTTCCCAGGAACTGGGATGGGGGAGAAGCAAAAAAGAGATAATATTCCAGAGAAGTGACTGTAATCCCTAGAAAAAGTGCTAAAGCACAAAACATACCCAGTAAGCTCCTGAATCCATGGTTTCACATGAAAAAATCAGGAGTCAGGAGACTATGCCCTAGTCTGGACTTTAGCACTGACTCACTGTGATTTGCCCATCTCTGGGCCTCCACTCACCCATTAGTAAAGTGGGAGTTTAGTGGACAGGTGCTCTCTGAGGTCCCTTTCAGCTCAGGCATTCTAGAAGGCTGTGAACTAGCAGTTCCTTGGGAGGATACTCCGTCTCTTGTTCTCTGTAAAAGTGGAGCATGACAAAGAAAGATTTCTAACAGGTCAGCATGAACATCTGCTATCTATTGACCTTCTTAGCTCTTTCCTCTTTTGGTTGGTGGTCAGTGGGTCATGAAAAGGGTTTAGCAGTCCTTACTACTGGTTCCAAATGTCAGGTCACAATGAGGGTTGATTGAAGTATTGAGTTTCTTGTGATCTTAGAACATCAGAGCTGATAATATAATGTTTCCAGGTACCTCATGACTGGGTTTATGTTTAAGATAATGGAGACTATGTAAGGATCCACATTTATGAAAAATTGTTTTGAGGCAGTGGGCAGAGAAGTTTTCCCCATCTGATTTCCAGTTCTGTCTCTGCTCCTCAGAGATGCATTGGTCAGGGCACAGCCAAGATGCAGAACACACAATTTACTTTGACTAACAGAATTTGCAAATGATTGTTAAGAAGGAATGAAGTTGATTACTAGGTGACTGAAAGGGTGCAAAAGGGTAAGAAGTGAACTCTAAGATACCATAGAGGAACAACTGCTGGATGCATCTACAGTCCCTACCTCTGAGGGGGATGAAGATTTTACCCCTTTTAATCAGCTTTATTTAAGTGATTAAATCACTGAACCGTAACAGAGGACCCCTTAGAGCGAAAACAGGCTTCTGAGAAAACTGCCTGGCTGGTGTGTTTTGAAAGGCACACAGTAGAGCTTGCAGTGGTAGAAAAACAGCAAAGTGGATTCAGCTATGGGAATAGGAAGAAATGGCTTCTGCCAAGGGAAGACGAGCTCTAGAGGACTCATAGTAGTCAGGAAACGATGTAAGCTGTGGACAGGAAGTGATGCAAATAGCGGACAGGAAGTGGTGCTAGCAAAACAAGAAGCAGCAAGTCCCTCAGCCTTTCAGAGACTTGTGGGAATCAGGGTGGTGAAGCAGGCGTGTGCTTTGCAAAGCCCCAGCTCAGCATCTCAAAGCAGAGGATCGAAGAGGGAGTTGGAGCTGAGAGTCAGTAAACTTCACAATTGGCACACTCTCTCTTTGATCTCAGGCAGATCACCTGACATTTTGGCACATTTTCTTGCTTATCTGTAAAATAGGAATAATAACAGAGTCCTCTTCATGATGTTGCTAAAATGATTAAATTAGATAATACCTGCAAAGTGCTTACTTCAGTCCCTGTGGCCAAATATGTGCTCAGTAAAATTTATTGGGTGTCATTATACAAAGGAAGGCGATGAAGACAAACATGTCTGCCCTGCTCCAGGCACGAGACTGGGATTTTTCATACATTTTGTAACTTAATTTTCAGTGACTGAGACGTGAGTGCCATTTTCCTATTGCCACCTGAAGAGATTAGAGGAGTTCACTGAAGTCATGCTGGTAGAAGGATTTTGTCAAGCAGGACCTCAAGCAGCGGAGTGTTCCACTCCAAAGACCATACGGTTCCCATGGCAACATGCTGCTTCCCCCAGAACAGTACACAGGAGGCAATTCTAATTCTTATTTCACCTCTCACTTATGAAAAGCGAGGTTTTACTCCTTCTAAACTCCAGATCAGTCACCTGTAAAATGAGGATAAATCACTTGTGTGGAACACCGGAGCAAACTTTATAAAAATTAGCAAACTTGATCTTCATAAATACCAGGTCCAGCGAGATAAAATTTCTCGCTTATAGCATAGACTCCTGTAGGGTAAATTATGCTGTAACACAACATATGTGTCTCTACAAATGACAGGGCCATGCAAAGTGTATGTAAAAGCCATGGGACTTAGGGAAAAAGTGGGGGGCACAAAACTCAAAAACTTCATCAATGACACATGCTCACAAAGAGAGACAACTAATAAAAATGATACAGAGTGGTGTACACATTAAATGATGAAGATACATATGCATACCACAGTGAACCTGGCATTTTCCCTTGGAAAAGATTTGGAGTTTGCTGGTTGCCTGTGGGTGCTAGAGGGGACAGCCAGTGAGCTCTAGTGAAGTAGAGGAAAGAGGGTGATCAGCAAACAGAGAGCAGATATGCATACCAGTTGTGGCTGGGTGGGGTCATCATACATTCTGCCTTCCGCAGTAGCCAGGAGTGGTGTGAGGTCTGTGTGTTTTGCGTATTTCTACAGAGCTGGGTCAGCTGGATGTAGTTTCCTGCAGCTGTAATCATGCATACACAAACACAGATTCACATGGTGCTCCAAGTCTTCCCTAATGGATCAATCCTGCTGGAACAAATTCACATGTCAAAACAAGTGTTTTGAAACTGGTTGCTTTTAAATCCAAGCAGTTAACCAGAACAATAAGATGGAAGGGACCTGGGTCAGCACCCATGTGGGTGAGGCCGTCTCCTGAGTGGGTGAGCAGTGCCCTGTGAAAGCAGTATGCTGGGTTAATGAAAACCCAGTGTGCATTAGTAAGTGATAGAGCAGGACAAGAGCTGCAATAATACAAGTGTTTCATCTGTGCTGTCCTGTTGGGTCTCTTTCTTATCTTATTTCATGGTAGCTTATTGATTCCCCACAGTGCTGCTGTGAGGCATGGCTTTGCAGAAGAGATCATAGTGCATGGGTTTTACACCACTTGCCTCAAGTGCAGACAGGCTGGGATTTGACTCCGTCATATCCATGTCGCTCCTGTTTCTGAAGATGAAGAGCCTCTCTGGTTGCTCAGAGGTAAAGGATCCACCTACAACGCAGGAGACACACGTTCTATCTCTGGGTCAGGAAGATCCCCTGCAGAAGAAAATGTTAACCCACTTCAGTATTCTTGCCTGGGAAATCCCATGGACAGAGGAGCCTGGTGGGCAATAGTCCATGGGGTTGCAAGAGTCGGACATACTAAACTTATTGTGACTCTGAAGATGGTTCAGAAGACACTGGACAATCAATTTTATAGAAGAGATACAGGTGTACAGAAAAAAATCTATTTACATGTGCTCAGGTGGTTAAAAATAATAACAATTATCACATGTAAAAGCATCTTGGAAAATTTAGAACCTTCTTCACAAATGATATGATGGTTTTATTTTAGAAAGCATTATTATAACACTTTATATTTTGTTCTACAATGCTGTCTTATATAGCATCTTAGTTAAATTTCATAACAATTTGGTGAAAATCAAGTAGACACTCTATTCCCATTTCACAGATAAGGATCTGTGTGGGCAAGATTATGCTAATTTATTCAACACAACAAGTAGAATCTCTTCTGTGCCAGGTAGAGCCAGAACTATCCCCAGAGGTGATGCTGGTGTACTGTGAGGACATACCCCAAGAAATGTCACTTGCAAGAGCATGGATATTATTGTCTCCATTAATCCTGAGTTCAGGATTTAAGGCATGGAATCCTGGTCCAAGAACCAGGATTTCTATTAAATGATGCTGCTTCCAGTATCATCTGGTGAGAGAACCTGTATCCTTTCCGGTTTGTTGAGTATAGTTCAGTTCAGCTCAGTCGCTCAGTTGTGTCCAACTCTTTGCGACCCCATGGACTGCAGCACGTCAAGCTTCCCGGGCTATCACTAACTCCTGGAGCTTATTCAAGCTCATGTCCATCAAGCTGGTGATGCCATCCAACGATATCATCCTCTGTCGTTCCCTTCTCTCGCCTTCAATCTTTCCCAACTCGGTGTGTGCTGTGTGCTTAGTCGCTCAGTCGTGTTTGACTCTTGTGACCCCATAGACTGTAACCTGCCAGGCTCCTTTGTCCATGGGATTCTCCAGGTGAGAATACTGGAGTGGGTTGCCATTTTCTTCTCCAAATAAGCTCATACTAAATGCTAAGCCAGGCCAACAGCCAAGGTGCACGCTCAGTCGTGTCCGACTCTTTGCATCACTTTGGACTGTAGCCCCCCAGGCTTCTCTGTCCATGGGATTTTTCAGGCAAGAATACTGGAGTGGGTTGCCATTTCCTCCTTGAAGGGATCCTCTCAACCCAAGGATCAAACCTACGTCTCCTGCATTTCCTGAATTGCAGGTGGATTCTTTGCCTAATGCTCAGGCTTCTCTAAATGACTAACCAGGCCAGACTCTCTTGGGCAGAATGAAATCATTTGGACTTAGATGCAGCATGGTCTATATCTAGATATCAATACTTTGGACTAGAATAAACCCAAGGATCAAACCTACGTCCCCTGCATTTCCTGAATTGCAGGTGGATTCTTTGCCTAATGCTCAGGCTTCTCTAAATGACTAACCAGGCCAGACTCTCTTGGGCAGAATGAAATCATTTGGACTTAGATGCAGCATGGTCTATATCTAGATATCAATACTTTGGACTAGAATAAAAAGCAATGTGATTTGAACTCTGCATTCGTTCTGCAGAAGCTCTCCATGTTCTCCACACCCACCCTCTCAGATGTACCCCTTCTTCTCTGTAAGTGCAAAGCTTCCTTCTTTACCTTGTGCTGTCCTTGTTCTTGGACCACCCACCTGTCTCCCTCACTAGCTCAGAGCTTCCAGGGAACAGAAATCAATCTGCTGTGTTCATCGCAGGATCACAGGCTCCAACCTCAGGCTTAAAGACAAAATTCTGCAGAAGCTCTCCATGTTCTCCACACCCACCCTCTCAGATGTACCCCTTCTTCTCTGTAGGTGCAAAGCTTCCTTCTTTACCTTGTGCTGTCCTTGTTCTTGGACCACCCACCTGTCTCCCTCAGAGCTTCCAGGGAACAGAAATCAATCTGCTGTGTTCATCGCAGGATCACAGGCTCCAACCTCAGGCTTAAAGACAAAAAGCACCCAGTGTCAGCTCCATGAGGACCTGGGCCTTGTCCCGGAGGCCTGTCGTGTCTTGGTCTGTCCCTGGAGGCACACATAAACATTGGTTGCCTAACTATATGATTGGTTTCATTAAACCAAATAATTAAATAAAAAACACATCTGTACAAAATTCTGTGATCAATCCAAGAACTTTTTAATGACATGGGGAGATTTGCAGAGTATAATGTTGAGTGAAAAAAAAAATCAGGCTTAAATATGCAGATTCGATATGACTCTTTTTATGTTAAAGAAATGACCTCTGTTTTACAGTGGCTGTTCCTGGCTCTTAAGATTTGGGGTGACTTTTTATTCTCGGCATTATATCTTTAGGTCATTTTCTCCGCAAAGTATCTAAAATAAATTTGCCTTACTTTGAAAATCGAAATCATTTTAAGAACAAATAATTTCAGGTAATACTTTTACATGCTGAGTCCTTTCAGTTGTGTCCGACCCTTTGCAACCCCATGACCAGTAGCCCACTAGGCTCCTCTGACCATGGGATCATCCAGGCAAGAATACTGGAGTGGGTTGCCATGCCCTCCTCCCGGGGATCTTCCAAACCAGGGATTGAAGCCACATGTCTTACATCTCCTCCCTTGCAGGTGGGTTCTTTACCATGGAACGCTTTAGATGGTATGTTTATTCATTTGGATGCTTTTAGGGCCAGGATTGGGGTCTTCCTTTGTGGCTCAGCAATAAAGAATTTGCCTGCAGTGCAGGAGACACAGGAGACTCGTGTGACTTCTGATAAGGGAAAATAGAACAAAATTGTTTTCTTTTCTTGGCTTTAAGAAGTCCAAACTATTTTTCAATTTAGTGAATTGGAATTCTCACAATTAACTGGTGGTCACCACAGTGGACTCTGCCTGAGATGGGGCATCTTTATTTCTGGGTTTCTATGACAGAGGCAAGAAAGAATCTAGGAACACCAGAGCCTTCCAGCTTTGTTTCATTTTGCTTTGTTTATTCTAATTGTGTGGGTTTGTTTCAGTGCCTGGGGGTGGTGCAACATTAAAATACATCAGCATTGACTAAACTGACAATGATTCTCAGTATTTTTTTTTTTTTTTAAGTCTCTGAGTAGTCTATGGAAAAATTGTTGAAAACCTTAGTCTCATACCTTTATTTTTATTTCATCACAATATATGCCACTTTGAAAAGAAAAAGAACATTGCTGTCATAAATATGTCTTTTTCACAATGAAGCAATCATTCTATATTATTCAAAAAAAAAAAAGAGGTCAGCATAATATCCTAATATTCAGATTTGGCATAGGCCAAATCTGGCCCACAGCCTGTTTCTATTTGGCTTGTGAGTTAAGAATGTCTTTCGCATTTTTAAATGATTGAAAACAAATCAAAAGCCAAATAATGTTTCATGACATGTGGGAAATCTATGAAATTCAAATTTCAGGGTTCATAAATATAGTTTTATTGGAATGGAACCACACCCATCCGTCTGCCTATTGTCCTCTGTGGGTCTTTCTCAACAAAGCAGTCAGGTGGTTATGATAGAGATCACATGGCCCACAGGCCTGGAATGTCAGCTCCCTCCCCCTCCACAGAAACCATTTGCTGACTCCGACTCTGGTATCTGACCTAAGTCAGTGGTGAAAGGAAACTTGGACTGATTTCAGCCTCTGTAAAGGGGCAAGGAGATCAGATTTTTAAAAAGACTCAGAGTTTTTTTTTTAATTTATTTTAATTTTTTGCAGTTATATACTTTAACTCACACAAGATTTTTTTTTTTAATTGAAGTATAGTTTATTTACAGTGTTGTGTTAGTTTCAGGTGTAGAGAGTAAAAGTGATTCAAATATATATTCTTTCTCAGATTCTTTTCTCTTACAGGTTATTACAAAATACTGAGTATCGTTCCCTGTGCCATATAGTAGGACTTTGTTGATTATCTATTTTATACAGAGTAGTGTGTATAAAATTAATCCCCATCTTCTAATTTATCACCCTACTGACCTCTGCCTCATTACCCCCTTTGGTAACTGTAAGTTTGTTTCCTATGCCTGTGAATCTATGTCTGTTTTGTAAATAAATTCATTTATATTGTTTGGTTTTAGATTACACATCTAAGTGATATCATATTATATTTGTCTTTCTCTGTCTGAAAAAGAGATTCTGAATTTTGAGTTGGCAGAAATTGAGAAAACATATAGAGCCCCACAGAGACTTGGTTCAGACCTTCCTCCTCTCTCACCTGAATGGTTCCAGAAGCTTCTCACCTTGACCTCCACACTGCACATCCACCATCTAACCCACCCCTCCCCACCGCCCTCCACAACTTCACCATACTCATCTTCCCAAAGGGAAAATGTGATCACACCATTCTTCTGTTGGAACCCCTCCCAAGTATCCCAATACTCCTTGGCAGATCTTCACTCTGCCTTGAGGAGCCCTGGATTTTCCTGGAGGAACACAGAAGGTACAGAGATGGTGTCGGAGGGTCTGTTGTATGGGCAGATATTTGGTTCCTCCTTTCTGGATTCTCACCTCAGCCAGGAAAGCTCTGCTTTTGCTGTATTTATATACAGCATTTTATTTGAAGAAATAAATCTGATTTTTTTAAAATAGCTTGCAAACCCCTACTGGATGAAGCTGAAGCTTTTGGCAATGGTCCTCTGTGATGTGCTGTGCTAGTTGGATGATGCTCACCAAACATGTTGTGTGCTCCTTTCTGTTTCCTGGTCTTCCTTGCACAGAACAGGGTTATGTGACAAGCTCTTGCCAATGACCTGTGAGTAGAATTGACTCCAGTCATTCCTGGGCTGAGACACCTAAGGGCCGTCTCTCACCCATCTCTTTTCCTCTCCCTTGGTGACCTGGCAGGCCACTGGTTCAGGACGCTATAGCTAAAAGATGGCCAATCAGCCTGAGTCCATGAATGACCACATGGAAGATTATCCTTCACTCTGACCTATATTTATACATGTACATTAAATGGAAAGCAGACTTTTATGGCAGAAAGCCTCTGGAATATTGAGCTGTATTTATTAGTAGGGAATAACATCCCTAGCCTGACAAATACATCTGGCTTTGTATATACATCATTTGCCATTGGTTGGTTGATGTATTGGTTGCTTAACTGATTGATTCACTCATTCATTCGACAACAAATACATATGAGTAGACTAATATGTATTATGTCAAGTGCTAGGGATATAAATATATATCAGCTACAGCTCAAGTTTTGTAACCCAAGCCCTAGCGCTCTATAGACCCCAAACTTCAATCATTCTGAACCATTAGTATATGCTTGAACTTACGAAAGTCTCACATACGTCTGTGTCCTTTCCTGCATTGCTTCTCTTCAATATGTTGAAAATCCCCTGGATCTGAGCAACGAATACCATAACCTGGCTAAAACACACTATAATATTTCCCATTGTTCACAAATCTATTAAATGGTTATGGAAGAAAGTAAGCATAAAGTCTAGCTAAGTCTACTTGGCCTAAGTCAATTGGCCAGTGGACCATGTGATCCAAGGAAGAGTGAAAATTTCCCCTGTTCCTTGTGGTGCCTTCGTTTCATGATGCTCAATATCCAGACATTAAGAAACACACATGGAGCCCTCCTGCCTAGAATGACGGGGATGCTCTCCATCGACTCTGGCAGGTCTGGCAGCCAACAGCCACATGTGGCTATTGAGCAATAAAGACGGGGGTGATGTGACTAAGGAGATGAATTTTTAACTTCAACCACTTTTGATTACGGAGAAAGCAGTGGCACCCCACTCCAGTACTCTTGCCTGGAAAATCCCATGGACAGAGGAGCCTGGTAGGGTGCACTCCATGGGGTCGCTGAGAGTCGGACACGACTGAGCTACTTCACTTTTACTTTTCACTTTCATGCATTGGAGAAGGAAATGGCAACCCACTCCAGTGTTCTTGCCTGGAGAATCCCAGGGACGGGGGAGCCTGGTGGGCTGCCATCTATGGGGTCGCACAGAGTCGGACATGACTGAAGTGACTTAGCAGCAGCAGCTTTTGATTATTCAAAATGTAAATAGGCCCATGTGGCTAGCTGTCACCTTTTTAACATGGCACTCTGGAAAATATTTGTATCTTGTTGTCAAAAATTTTTTTGTCACTATAGCCTCTATATGTAATTTAAACACACACATACACACACACACACACACACAGACATAAACTGTAAACACATTAAGAAATAACCGAAGAAAAGTTGTTGCTGGTTAAACGCTAAGGCTTAATTGTTTCCACCAATGCTTTTTCAGGCTTCTTTTGGCCTTTCTCTCAATTACAGTTCTTGCCTCTAACTCAGGGCACTAGACCAAAATCCAAGGTTGCCAGAGACAAAAGAACCCTTCAGTTGCTGACACCTCACTCTGAGGCTGTCTTCCAGAAGAGCAAAGGAATGACATTGAATTACTCAACTACATTCAGTAGTAACACTGAAAGCATTCAAATAAAGACGTTTTTTAAAATGTTTATGCATTCTATCAACAATAAAAAAATATTAGAAGCCAAATATATGGCGGGCAATACTATTTTAGACATTTGGGATATAGAAGTGAACAAAGCAAGGAGATCAAACCAAGTCAATCCTAAAGAAAATCAACTCTGAATATTCATTGGAAGGACTAATGCTGAAGCTCCACATGGAGCTTGGCCACATGATGCAAAGAGCTGGCTCATTGGAAAAGACCCTGATGCTGGAAAAGATTGAAGGCAGGAGGAGAAGGAGATGACAGAGGATGAGATGGTTGGATGGCATCACTGACTCGATGGACATGAGTTTGAGCAAGCTCCAGGAGTTGATGATGGACAGGGAGGCCTGGCGTGCTGCAGTCCTTGGGGTCACAGTGAGTCAGACATGACTTACTGACTGAACAACAAAGTGAACAAAACAGAAAAAGATCCCTGACTTTCTCATGCTTATGTTTTAGTAGAGAGACCCAGTCAATAAAGAGAAATAAATAGAGTATGTAAGTAGCATCAGAAGTACTATTTGGAAAGAAGCATAGCAGAATATAGGCTTCCCAGGTGGCGCTAGTGGTAAAGACTCTGGCTGCCAATTTAGAAGATGCAAGAGGCGCCGGTTTGATCCCTGGATTGGGAAAATCCCCTGGAGGAGGTCATGGCAACCCGCTCTAGGATTCTTGCCTGGAGAATCCCTTGGACAGAGGAGCCGGTGGGCTACAGTCTGTGGGGCCGCAAAAAGTCAGACAGGACTGAAAAGCAGAGGCAGTGGCAGGATAAGGAAGGGAGCAACAGTGGTATTTGAGCAAAGACTGAAAGAAAGTGAAAGTGACATCTGAGTCTGGGGGAGGAGCCTTCTAGTTACAGCTTCTCTGAGAAGCAGTATGGCCTGCTCAGGACGCACGAGAGGGTCAGGCACATTCCTAGGAAAAGTCCGGAGAGGGTTGGGTAGGGTGCCTCTATGCCTCCGTGGACTGAATAGGAAGTCTGAATTTTTCTAGGTTGATGGCATGTTCATATTCAATGACATTAACCTTTCCCCATGTATCTCCTCACTAACAGTACAGCCAAGTAGAAAAAAGGCACACCCCCAGGGCCAAGGCTTCTTAGTCAACCCCTCCCATGTAAGAATGGGAGGAAGATTCCAGATATTATTTCCTCATGAATCATGAAATGATCACTCTGAGTGATTTCTGTGGGTGCCCTTCCCCTGTCACAATCTTTCACTTCCAGGACCGTTCAGTTCAGTTCAGTTCAGTCACTCAGTCGTGTCCAACTCTTTGCGACCCCATGAATCGCAGCATGCCAGGCCTCCCTGTCCATCACCAACTCCCGGAGTTCACTCAGACTCACGTCCATCGAGTCAGTGATGCCATCCAGCCATCTCATTCTCGGTCGTCCCCTTCTCCTCCTGCCCCCAATCCTTCCCAGCATCAGAGTCTTTTCCAATGAGTCAACTCTTATGCTGAAGCCTGGCTTAGAGAATTTTGAGCATTACTTTACTAGCGTGTGAGATGAGTGCAATTGTGCAGTAGTTTGAGCGTTCTTTGGCATTGCCTTTCTTTGGGATTGGAATGAAAACTGACCTTTTCCAGTCCTAGGCACTTCCAAAAGGTATTCATTTTCCAGAGCCCCTGTAACAAAGTACCACAGGCTGGACAATTGAAACAGTGGAGATGTAGTGTCTCAGTGTGGAGGCTGGAGGTCCTAGATGAAGATGCTGGTGGGGATGGGTCCCTTCCCAGGGCTCTGAGGGAGCCCCCTCTCTGAGGGAGCCCTGGGAAGGGACCTCAGAGCTTCTTACCTGGCTTCTGGTGTTTTGCTGATGATTTGTGGTGTTCCCCGGCTTGTTACAAGCATCACTCTAATCTCTGCCTTCATCTTCCCTTCTCCTTGTGAACATGTCTGGGTAAACATTTCCCCTTTTTATAAGGACATAATCATGTTGGATGTCGGCCCCTTCTACTTCACTATGACTTCATCATAACTCATTATATCTGTGAAGACTCTATTTCCAAATAAGTCCATGTTCTGTGGGACTAGGGGCTGATACCTCGACACATGAATTTGGGGAAGATGCGACTCAACCTGTAACACAAGATCGTCACTAAGTCGTGTCTGACGCTTTGCAACCGCATGGACCGTTTCCTTTCCAGCCTCCTCTGTCCATGGGATTTTCCAGGCAGGAATAATGGAATGAATTGCCATTTCCTCCTCCAGGGGATCTTTCTCACCCAGGGATCAAACCCATGTCTCTTGGGTCTCCTGCATTGGTAGGCGGATTCTTTACTACTGAGCCCCCTGGAACACAAGGTTGCTGCTGCTGCTAAGTCGCTTCAGTCGTGTCCGACTCTGTGCGACCCCACAGATGGCAGCCCACTGGGCTCCGCCATCCCTGGGATTCTCCAGGCAAGAACACTGGAGTGGGTTGCCATTTCCTTCTCCAGTGCATGAAAGTGAAAAGTCAAAGTGAAGTCGCTCAGTCGTGTCTGACTCAGCGACCCCATGGACTGCAGCCTACCAGGCTCCTCCGTCCATGGGATTTTCCAGGCAAGAGTACTGGAGTGGGGTGCCATTGCCTTCTCCGGGAACACAAGGTTAAGAGTGTGAAACTGAAAAGCCTAGAGCGCTTGGCTAGACCTGGTCCATATTCTTTGCCCAGACATGAGCATCTCGACAGATTTTTTTTTTTCCCCAAAAGAGACTTGCCTCTATACCAATGGGTGGTCATGACAAGAGGGACTTATAGAACAGCTTCAAAATTCATACTGACCTGAAAGACACTGATATTCTAATGATTTTTAATGTTAAAGAAAAAGAATCTTATTTGGATCTCTTTTCTTCTAGAAGTGGATGTCTATTTTCAAAATATTGCACTGGCAGCTTCAGCAGAAGCAATCTATTGCCCGCAAAGGGGGAGCTGAGCCAACATTTGCATGCAGATATCAATACAAGCCTAGAGGAAGCACAGGGAGAGCCCACAGGGAGCCGGGCAGCCTGCCACTCAGGCGCTCTCTCATAAAAGGCAGTGTTCCGTTTCCCTGACAAAATACGCCGGGGTTATGCTTGATATTCACGGAAGCCGGGGCAAAAGAAGCCGCTAGTCTATTTGGAGAAGAACTCGCCGTTGACATGGATCTAGCTGGAGAAATCGCAGTTCTCTAGTTTTCAGAACTGATTGAGGTGGTGTGTTCTTACCGTAAACCAGGGAATGTTGTGTTTTGACTTCTATTTTATAGATCAATAAACAAAAGGCCTCAGGGACTTATTCCAGGGGGCACTGCTTTTCACAGCAGAGCTGGGATTAAAAATGGTTGCTTCACAGGGTCACAGAATTCATATTCTTTCCATTACCTACACTGGTTCCAGACTTGAAAACTGGATTTGAAATCTAAAAGTCAAAAGGGAGAAAACAAAAAGATGCTCTAAGAGCAATGCATGTCTAATTAAGAAAGGTACAACAAATCAACTCAAAACCTTCTTAAAGACATGAAGATTAAAAAAAAAAAAATCCGCCTGTGTGAACGTTTGATTACAGGATTAAGAATATTGAAGGGTCTTACAGTTTACTAAGTGTTTTCACACATAAGATCTCATTTAATCCTCAGATGTTTATGGGAAGGTGACTTGTTTTACAACAAGGAAATTGAGGCCTAGGATGGTAAAGGATGAATTTAATATGTCACTGACCGTATAGAGCTTAGTTGAACACAAACCTATATTTAAAGCAAAGACAAATGTTAATTCATTTAACCTACTTTTACCTCTTACGGTTTGCTTTGCTTCTGCCCCTTTAACGAAGCAGGCAGACCAGTGAAGGAAGCTTAGGAGGACCCATCACAGCCCCTCTCTGTGCTATCCATCATCTGGTGTCCCCTTTCTCATATTGCTTTCAGATTCATGTGGCTGATGACATTGTAGGCTCTTCCAGGGTGGGGGTGCTGGGTACAGGATTGGGGTGCGTGGGCCAACCCCTTCTCTGGCTTAGCTGCCTTGCTCCATTTTTCTCCAGCCCTTTAGCTTTGGTTAAGAGACAGCCCACCCAACTGGCCCAGTTGCCTCCAGTGCCCCTCAGCCTCCAGCCTCCACGCTGGGTGGGAACAGGGGCATTGGCTGGGTGGCCAGGAGACCCCAAGCTCACATCTGTCTCTCCCTTGTCAGGCTCGGCACAGACTGGATGAAGTCTTCCCTCAGGGCTCACATCCACACTTCAGAGAACTCAAACTGGGGCTCTGTGACAATCTCGACGGGTGGGAAATGGGGGGAGGAGGGCTGGAGGTAGAAGAGGGAGAGGAAACGTGTACACCTGTGGCCAATTCACGTTCATGGACATCAGAAAAGAAATCAATATTGTAAAGCAATTCAGTTTAACTCAGTTCTGTCACTCAGTGTCTGACTCTTGGCGACCCCTGGACCGCAGCAAGCCAGACCCCCTGTCCATCACCAACTTCCTGAGTTTACTCAAACTCATGTCCATCGAGTCGGTGATGCCATCCAACCGTTTCATCCTCTGTCGTCCCCTTCTCCTCCTGCCTGCAATCTTTCCCAGCATCAGGGTCTTTTCACATGTCAGCTCTTCATATCAGGTGGCCAAAGTATTGGAGTTTCAGCTTCAGCATCAGTCCTTCCAATGAATATTCAGGACTGATTTCCTTTAGGATGGACTGGTTTGATCTCCTTGCAGTCCAAAGGACTGTCAAGAGTCTTCTCCGACACTGAAGTTCAAAAGCATCAATTCTTCAGCACTCNAGGTGGCCAAAGTATTGGAGTTTCAGCTTCAGCATCAGTCCTTCCAATGAATATTCAGGACTGATTTCCTTTAGGATGGACTGGTTTGATCTCCTTGCAGTCCAAAGGACTGTCAAGAGTCTTCTCCGACACTGAAGTTCAAAAGCATCAATTCTTCAGCACTCAGCTTTCTTTATAGTCCAACTCTCACATCTGTACATGACGACTGGAAAAACCATAGCTTTGACTAGATGGACCTTTGTTGACAAAGTAATGTCTCTGCTTCTTAAAATGCTGTCTAGGTCAGTCATAACTTTTCTTCCAAGGAGCAAGCATCTTTTAATTTCATGGCTGCAGTCACCATGTGCAGTGATTTTGGAGCCCCCAAAATAAAGTCTGTCACTGTTTCCACTGTTTCCCCATCTATTCGCCATGAAGTGATGGGACCAGATGCCATGATCTTAGTTTTCTGAATGTTGAGATTTAAGCCAACTTTTTCACTCTCCTCTTTTGCTTTCATCAAGAAGCTCTTTAGTTCCTTTTCACTTTCTGCCATAAGGGTGGTGTCATCTGCATATCTGAGGTTATTGATATTTCTCCCGGCAATCTTGATTCCAGCTTGTGCTTAATCCAGCCCAGCATTTCTCATGATGTACTCTGCATATAAGTTAAGTAAGCAGAGTGGCAATATGCAGCCTTGACATACTCCTTTCCCAGTTTGGAACCAATCTATTGTAGCATGTCCAGTTCTAACTGTTGCTTCCTGACCTGCATACAGATCCTTCAATTAAAATTTAATTAAAGAAAAGAAAAGGGACCTAAAAAAATGCTTATTTACATGGGAATTCTCTGGAGGTCCAGTGAGTAAGATGTCACACTTCCACTGCAATGGGGGAGATGGAGCAGTTTGATCCCTGATGAGAAAATTAAGATCCAAACTAAGATCCAGCTGTGTGGAATGGCAAACAAAACAAATCACATAGGATTCAAACAAAAGGAGGTAGTAGAACACTCTGTGTGTCCTGGTCCTTCAGCGTCTGCCCACACCCCCCACCCCCTGCCAGGGGGAGGTGGAGCAGTTTGATCCCTGATGAGAAAATTAAGATCCAAACTAAGATCCAGCTGTGTGGAATGGCAAACAAAACAAATCACATAGGATTCAAACAAAAGGAGGTAGTAGAACACTCTGTGTGTCCTGGTCCTTCAGCGTCTGCCCACACCCCCCGCCCCCTGCCACCGCCCCGCTGTCCTGGGCTGGCCATGCTTTCCATCTCTGCAGGACATCTGGAGTCCATGTTTCTTTTCCCTGGAAGCCAGGACCTCCCTGCTTTTTCCTGTTTGGATGTTTAGCATCTAACACTAACAGAGACTTGGGGATATTTTTCCCAGTAAATGTGTGAATGGATCTGAAACTGAATGGGTGGATTCTGTGATGTTTGGCCTGTTGAACAGGTGCTATTGGAAATCTTTTGAGTTGGAAAGCAAGGTGACATGGAGGGAGCTGGTATAGTGCACAGAGAAATATAAGAGGAGTCTAGAGATGCGGGTTGTCCTCAGGGTCTGGAGGACTGAGCAGGTAAATCCATTTCAGAATTTATTGTTACGGGAAAACAAAACAAAACTCCTCTCCCCCAAGAAAAAGTTATGTTTTTCTTTTTAAAGATAATAAAAAAATATTATATCCATCATCTATTTCTCTCATCATTTTGCCTTATAAAGTATGGTGTTTAAATTCACATAACTAGTTAGTTCATTTTAGGGCATAGAAGTGAGAAGAGAATTTATCGTCCCAGTCTGCCTAAGGGCTCTTTTTTTACCTTAAATACATTATAAAGATTCTTTTTTTTTGACTATCCTGTAAGGCTTATAGGATCTTAGTTCACTGATTAGGCATTGAAGCTGGGCCCTAGGCAATGAAAGCACTGAAACTACTGGACAGCCAGGGAATTCCCCAAAATTCTTAACAATATATATAGATAGATAGATAAATAGATCATTGTATATATTGTAGTGTTATATACGTTATAAAAATGTGTTATATACATTATAAAAATCCTTAAAATATGTACATATTTACCAAAAAACCCCACATATACACACATACACACACACGTGTGTGTTCTCAGTTGCTCTGTTGTGTCTGACTCTTTTTGACCCTGTGGACTGTAGCCTGCCAGACTCCTCTGTCCATGGGATTTTCCAGACAAGAATACTGGAATGGGTTGTTGTTTTCCTCTGACCCAGGGATGGATCCTGTGTCTCCTGCATCTCCAACACTAGAGGTGGGTTCTTTACCACTGAGCCACCTGGGAAATCCAGTACGCACACACACACACATACATACATACACCTCAAAGGGCATTGAACAGTTTACTGTGTTTTCACACTTAAGATCTCATTTAATCCTCGGAAGTTTCTGGGATGGCTATTTTTTTTTTTCCCAATAGGAAAATCAAGATCTGGGATTATAAAGGATGGATTTAACATGTCACTGATAGGATGTGGCTTAGCAAACCTCAAACCTGTATTTGTATATGGTAGCTCAGATGGTAAAGTGTCTGCCTACAATGTGGGAGACCTGGGTTCGATCCCTGGGTCGAGAAGATCCCCTGGAAAAGAAAATGGCAACCCACTCCAGTATTCTTGTTTGGAAAATCCCATGGACCGAGGAGCCTGGTAGGCTACAGTCCATGCGGTTGCAAAGAGTTGGACACGACTGAGTGACTTCTCTTCATATATATATATAACATAGATGAGTTGGTGGGTATTTCATTGATTGAGCTCTTTCCCACCAAGGTCTTAGACTCACAAGCTCAGGGGTGGAAGGCTTGTCTCCACTAAATATATCATTTCAAACGTTGGTTTGCAGCCCCCTGACGTCAAGATAGGCACTGCTTCCTGGAACTGCCTGTCTATAAGTATTAGGAAGGTTATACTTTAGACTTGGAGGAGGAAATGGCAACCCACTCCAGTGTTCTTGCCTGGAGAATCCCATGTACAGAGGAGCCTGATAGTCTACAGTCCATGGGGTCACAGAGTCGGACATGACTGAGCACACATACGTACCTTAGACAGAGCCTTTCTTTATCTCTCTCCAGATTCGTCATCTGCACTCGGGGTTGACACATAGCATCACACAGAAAATTCTTTTATCTTTACTACATGGTGTCCTTGTGGGTGTGTCTGGGTCTATTCAATTCAGTTCAGTCACTCAGTTGGGTCCGAGTCTTTGCGACCCCATGAACTGCATCAGGACAGGCCTCCCTGTCCATCACCAACTCCCGGAGTTCACCCAGACTCATGTCTATTGAGTCGGTGATGCCATCCAGCCATCTCGTCCTCCATCATCCCCTTCTCCTCCTGCCTTCAATCTTTCCCAACATCAGGGTCTTTTCAAATAAGTCAGCTCTTCACATTAGGTGGCCAAAATATTGGAGTTTCAGCTTCAACATCAGTCCTTCCAATGAACACCCAGGACTGATCTCTTTTAGGATGGACTGGTTGGATCTCCTTGCAGTCCAAGAGACTCTCAAGAGCTTTGTCCAACACCACAGTTCAAAACATCAATTCTTTGGCACTCAGCTTTTTTTATAGTCCAACTCTCACATCCATTCATGATCACTGGAAAAACCATAGCCTTGACTAGGTGGACCTTTGTTGACAAAGTAATGTCTCTGCTTTTTAAAATGCTTTCTAGGTTGGTCATAACTTTCCTTCCAAGGAGTAAGCGTCTTTTAATTTTATGGCTGCAATCACCATCTGCAGTGATTTTGGAGCCCCCCAAAATAAAAGCCTGACACTGTTTCCACTGTTTCCCCATCTATTTCCCATGAAGTAATGGGACTGGATGCCATGATCTTCGTTTTCTGAATGTTGAGCTTTAAGCCAATTTTTTCACTCTCCTCTTTCACTTTCCTCAAGAGGCTTTTTAGTTCCTCTTCACTTTCTGCCATAAGGGTGGTGTCATCTGCATATCTGAGGTGATTGATATTTCTCCCAGCAATCTTGATTCCAGCTTGTGCTTCATCCAGCCCAGTGTTTCTCATGATGTATTCTGCATAGAAGTTAAATAAGCAGGGTGACAATATACAGCCTTGACGTACTCCTTTTCCTATTTGGAACCAGTCTGTTGTTCCATGTCCAGTTTTAACTGTTGCTTTTTGACTTGCATACAGATTTCTCAANGTTTCTCATGATGTATTCTGCATAGAAGTTAAATAAGCAGGGTGACAATATACAGCCTTGACGTACTCCTTTTCCTATTTGGAACCAGTCTGTTGTTCCATGTCCAGTTTTAACTGTTGCTTTTTGACTTGCATACAGATTTCTCAAGAGGCAGGTCAGGTGGTCTGGTATTCCCATCTCTTTCAAAATTTTCCACAGTTTATTGTGATCCACACAGTTAAAGTCTTTGGCATAGTCAATAAAGCAGAAATAGATGTTTTTCTGGAACTCTCTTGCTTTTTCAATGATCCAGCAAATGTTGGCAGTTTGATCTCTGGTTCCTCTGCCTTTTCTAAAACCAGCTTGAACATCTGGAAATTCATGGTTCACGTATTGCTGAAGCCTGGCTTAGAGAATTACAGTAACATTTAACCTGTGCAGAATTATCACCCTTAGATGGGATGGTTTTGAGTTCTTTCTACATCTTTTTACACTCCCCAAATGTATTTCAGTTTGTCTGTATGTTTGGGCACTGCAATTACTGTTTATTTTTATTCTATGCTTTTCCAAGTTGGCTAAGTATAGATTGGCAGTGTTTTTGAGTGAGACTCGTAGTGGGAAAAACTTATTATAGCATCCATAAATCACATGGGAGAAGAAACTGAGGCTTCAGAAGGAAGGGGATGGGTGAGAGGTCATGCAGCCTGTTAGAGGTAGTGCTGGGCAAAGAGCTGAGTGCTCTGCCTTCTCTGCTCCACTCTCTTCCAATCACAGGCAGCACCCCCCAGGGCCTTGGGGAAGCTTCCCTTCTCAGGCTGTGAAGATCCAGGACTCTGTCTCATCAAATAGGCCATCTTTTCATTCTCACTATTACTCACACATTTTCCCCAGATCCCCACCAACCAATACTTAACTAGCACCAGACCCTGACAGAGCATCTGTTTAGATATCATCTCACTTAGTTTGACAACAGCATCGTGGATTCAGCATCTTTCCACTTTGCTAACGAGGAAACTGGAGATTCGGGAGAAAAACTGGCATTCCTCAAATCACAGTTAGGAAATAGTACATCTGTAATGCAAATTCAGGTCTGTTTTTCACTCATGGCATTGAGGGTTCANCTGTTTAGATATCATCTCACTTAGTTTGACAACAGCATCGTGGATTCAGCATCTTTCCACTTTGCTAACGGGGAAACTGGAGATTCGGGAGAAAAACTGGCATTCCTCAAATCACAGTTAGGAAATAGTACATCTGTAATGCAAATTCAGGTCTGTTTTTCACTCATGGCATTGAGGGTTCAATGCCAGGGACCGTGACCTCTTCCCACGTGAAACACAGTTCCTGGTTTTATACCTTGAGTTTTGGTTTTTAAGTACTGAAGTAACACAGTAGACATANTGATTCTTTTTAATGGTGTCTGGGATGGGGCACAAGGGGCTTTTGACTATTTCCAGTGTTTGTTTCCTATCTGGCTGACCTTGTGAAAATTCATTGAGCTGCTAGGACTTGCATATTTTTCTGCATTTATTTACATCTTTTTTAAAGTAAAAATTTTTAAGATGTATTTGTCTGGGTTCTAAGCATTTGGTCCTCATCTTTTGTTCTTTCTACCTCTATGGACAATGTTTACTGTTTGCTACTGTGTTAAGTTTTTAAGTTGTGTCTGACTCACAAAGAGTCAGACACAAAGAGTCATGGATTGTAGTCCGCCAGGCTGAAACTCCAGTACTTTGGCCACCTCATGCGAAGAGTTGACTCATTGGAAAAGACTCTGATGCTGGGAGGGATTGGGGGCAGGAGGAGAAGGGGACGACCGAGGATGAGATGGCTTGATGGCATCACTGACTCGATGGACGTGAGTCTGAGTGAACTCTGGGAATTGGTGATGGACAGGGAGGCCTGGTGTGCTGTGATTCTTGGGGTTGTAAAGAGTCGGACACGACTGAGCGACTGAACTGAACTGAACTGAACTGAGGCTCCCTATCCATAGGATTTCCCAGGCAAGAGTCCTGGAGTGGGTTGCCATACCCTTCTCCAGGGGGTTTTCCCTCCCCAGGGATTGAATCCACATCTCTTAAGTCTCATGCACTGCCGGCGAGTTCTTTATCACTAGCAGCACCTGGAAGTTAATTCAGTTTCTGGACAACAGACAACCAGGAAACCGACACTTAAACAGTCAGCTCTGCAACATGCCTATGTTTGAATAACGCTTTACAGATAAATCCATTTCATTGCTTGGCCTCTATTGCATTTATTTTTATAACCCTGCTGGGTGTATGTTAAATTTCTCTGTTAGCAGAGAAAACTGAGTTTCAGCACAAACAAATCTTTCACCAGGAGTCAGGATTTGAATTCAGGATTTTTTGTCATTGTTGCTCTCTGTTGGTTTGTTTTGGTTTCTAAAGCCTATTTTTTAATCCCTTTCTGAACCAGCACAATAATGGCTGCTTTTCCATCCAGAGAACTCAAAAAAACTGTAAGCCAACATTTATAACGAGAGTAAGTCACCACTGTCTGTGACATTTTGTTCCAAGCTGTGACACCAATTTGCAAGCTTTGACGCTGGTAGGTCATTCTTCAGTGAAGACTATTTACTTCACAAATATCAAAATAATGCCTTACTATTTCTCTTTTTGTACACTCAAATGGCTTTTTTAAAAAATTGCTGAATTATAACATAATCTCCTTGAAGATATTTTCAAGGCAGTTAAACTCAGCATGTGGAATGCTAATAATATATCCATAGACTGAAATGGTAACGGTGCACACAGCTTTGACCCCACATTGGCCACAAAGACAGCTACATCACAACTGCCACCCCCTGGCTAATAGCAGTTTAACATACATTTTGATTTCACAGATTTGCAGTTTGCTGGTTTGACAATCAGTGGGTCTGGCAACCAATGATAAAATGTTTACTGAGTTGTAAAGTTGAAAGAGAAAGGAGGAAGGGAAAGAGGGAAGGAAGGAAGGGAGAGAAGGAAGGAAAACAATAAGGAGAAAAGAAGAAAAATAGAAAGAGAGGATGAAAACAAAGAAGAAATCTGTCAATAATGACTAAATCTTAAGTAACTGGATTGGAAAAATGCTGTATTTATAAAGGCAATGCTGGCTCTCTTCCAGATCTTGCAAGTTCCAGAAAGTTCTCTAAACACCAGGTTTTGAAAACCCAAAACAGCTCCACGGCCACCACTTGTTTTCAAGAAAACAAAGAAGAAATCTGTCAATAATGACTAAATCTTAAGTAACTGGATTGGAAAAATGCTGTATTTATAAAGGCAATGCTGGCTCTCTTCCAGATCTTGCAAGTTCCAGAAAGTTCTCTAAACACCAGGTTTTGAAAACCCAAAACAGCTCCACGGCCACCACTTGTTTTCATGGTCTTGACCAACAGAAGATTAATGAATAATACAGTTGCTCATCAGCTTCCCAGGTGGCTCAGTGGTAAAGAATCTGTCTGCAAAGCAGGAGACATGAGTTGGATCCTCTGGGTTGGGAAGATCCTCTGGAGAAGGAAATGGCAACCTGCTCCAGGATTCTTGCCTGGGAAATCCCACAGATGAGGAGCCTGGATCACAAAAGAGTCAGGCATGACCTAGAAACTCAACAGCAACAAACAACAGTTGCTCATGGTGAGCTGAGGAAATCAGTACCCAGGAAAGCATCTCAGTGGTCAGCTATGTGAGACAGTACTGCCACTCCCCCGACCAGAACTAGTTACAGGGAAAGCATAGGCTTAAACTGGTAACTTATTAAGAAATTAGGTGATGAGACTCCCAGGCAAGGGCTTTCCAGGTGGCTCAAAGTATCCACCTGCCAAGAGAGGAGATTCCTGGGCATAATTTATCCGACCCATGAAATACTTAGGCTCAATCATTAATCCCACAGAACAGGTGGGAATACTCCTTTCAAGAGGAAGATGAGTTCTGAGAATTTTAACTAAGATCCAATAAAATGGGAGATAGGGGCAGGAGTTGGGGGGGAGATTATAATCAAAGGCTAACATTTTCTTTCTTGTTAGTCTCCTTATTCAGTCATTCTTCTTCTCCTTTCACTTCTGGTTGTACTTCTCATGCAGGTCAGAAAGATCTTGATATGCAAAAATTGTGATCCTGAAAGTATTGGAATATGGGCCAGAAAGCCAGGTTCTAGCCTGGGTCTTGTTACTCAACAAAGACTCTCTCCTTGCCAAAACTCCAGCCAGGCTCCTCCAAGCCTTCTACTGGCCTCAGCCTCTAGATCTCAATCTTGGCCTAAGCAGACTTGAACAAATACTGACATTGTTTCTCATGACTCAAAGCTAGATCCATAGGATGACACCAGCTCCCTTAAAGTGTCTTCTTGAGAAATCTCAAGGCCGCTGAAAAAACTGACTGTGTATTCTAGCCATACTGAGTTCAGTTCAGTTCAATTCAGTTGCCCATGTCTGAGTCTTTGGGACCCCATGAACTGCAGCACGCCAGGCCTCCCTGTCCTTCACCAACTCCCAGAGTTCACCAAAACTCATGTCATTGAGTCGGTGATACCATTCAACCATCTCATCCTCTGTCATCCCCTTTTCCTCCTGCCCTCAATCTTTCCCAGGATCAAGGTCTTTTCCAATGAGTCAGCTCTTTGCATCAGGTGGCCAAA
>SJYT01083921.1:6841-37265 GCA_006410635.1 Cephalophus harveyi
TAAACTGTGGAAAATTCTGAGAGAGATGGGAACACCAGACCACCTAACCTGCTTCTTGAGAAATCTGTATGCAGGTCAGGAAGCAACAGTTAGAACTGGACATGGAACAACAGACTGGTTCCAAATAGGAAAAGGAGTACATCTGGGCTGTATATTGTCACTCTGCTTATTTAACTTATATGCAGAGTACATCATGAGAAATGCTGGACTAGGAGAAACACAAGCTGGAATCAAGATTGCTGGGAGAAATATCAACAACTTCAGATACGCAGATGACACCACCCTTATGGCAGAAAGTGAAGAGGAACTAAAACACCTCTTGATGAAAAGAAAAGAGGAGAGTGAAAAAGTTGGCTTAAAGCTCAACATTCAGAAAACGAAGATCATGGCATCTGGTCCCATCACTTCATGGGAAATAGGTGGGTAAACAGTGGAAACAGTGTCAGACTTTTTTGGGGGAGCTCCAAAATCACTGCAGATGGTCTTTGCAGCCATGAAATTAAAAGATGCTTACTCCTTGGAAGAAAAGTTATGACCAACCCAGAAAGTATATTCAAAAGCAGAGACATTACTTTGCTGACTAAGGTCCGTCTAGTCAAGCCTATGGTTTTTCCAGTAGTCAAGTATGGATGTGAGAGTTGGACTGTGAAGAAGGCTGAGCATCGAAGAATTGATGCTTTTGAACTGTGGTGTTGGAGAAGACTCTTGAGAGTCCCTTGGACTGCAAGGAGATCCAACCCGTCCTTTCTGAAGGAGATCAGCTCTGGGATTTCTTTGGAAGTACTGATGCTAAAGCTGAAACTCCAGTACTTTGGCCACCTCATGCGAGTAGTGGACTCATTGGAAAAGACTCTGATGCTGGGAGGGATTGGTGGCAGGGGAAAGGGGATGACAGAGGATGAGATGGCTGGATGGCATCACCGACTTGATAGACGTGAGTTTGACTGAACTTCTGGAGTTGGTGATGGACAGTGAGACCTGGAGTGCTGCTATTCATGGGGTCACAAAAAGTCGTACACGACTGAGCAACTGAATTGAACTGAACTGATCCAGGTATTTAGTTTAAAAACAGAAGGAAGAGAGGACATAGCATCCTCATTGTTAAGAAATATAGGATCTATTTAGAAAGATGTTCAGATAAGTTCCAGATAATAAATTGGGCACAAATTCTGGGTGTATATAAAGTTATGGAATAACCAGAGTGGTATGGGATTATTCTATAAACTAGTCTTGACAGAAATTTTAAAACTGGGCATACAAATACGTTGTGTGGTTATATTTTTATACTTTTTTGTTGTTAAATCCTGTTCCCCCCCCCATTTTGAAAATGACTGCCAATCAATGAATCTTACCCACATTTCCTCTGAGTTTATTACTTAGTTTAGAAATCTATAGTGTTTCTTCATTGCACAGATAAATCTCAGCTACTCTTTTTCTCTCTCTGCTGAAGACATCTGCCAGGACAATACAGAAAACTTTACTCTGCACACTCTAATTATTTCATTCCTAGGTCCAAGCCTGATGTGAAGCTTTCTGTTCAGAAAACCTCTTCCTGGAATGCTAAATTGTTGACCTTTAGGAAAGCTTCATTATTTAATCTTCTTCTAGTTCTTAAAAAATCAGTAGAGGATTCTATTCAAAATGCAACCCCAAATATGCTGGCTTATGTTTTCTGAACATTGAACGTTTTGTTTCTCCCATACAATGGAATGATTGTATTTTTCTGATTTTTGCATGATCTCAATAAATGTTTAGTTTTATTAATATTGATTATTTTACATTATATTTTATAATGAGGCAGCACCTGGCATACTATTGCATAAAAGTACACAATAATTCCAAATACTATCATTGTCATTACACATATTGCATGTTGAGTCTCTTTCCCTTTTCACTATACCTAGAAATATATTAAAATTATGAATAATACATGTCAACTAACAAGTAATTAAGAAACATAAGAAAAGTATACAACTTCAGCTATGTACTTAAGCTTTAGTGTTAATTGTCTTACTCTTCATGGCTCTGAAGGATAACACAGCATGTAACATGCCAAAGAAAAACTACTGCCAAATCATCACTTGGTAGCAACATGCCAGAGCCTGTGCTAAGTGCTCTTTGTATTCCTTTTTATTTTCACTTTCACATTAACTCTACAAATAATTAATCTGCAACATAAATTTCTTTTCTAGAAAGTTAGTGAAGATCAAGGCATATTTTTGATAGCAACTGATGAGAAACATCTTTGTAAAAAATTAAAAGTACTTACGGGAACCAGAAATTTTTTAATCTCTTCCAATGCATGACTCATACGTGAATAAGCCTCCCCTGGTGGAGCAAACACTTCAATTAATACATGAAGTTCATCACTCAAGTGGGCATACTTGGCTTCCCCACTTTTTCTTAATTCTTCTTCCTGTGAAAAAAGTTATTTTTATAAATACAAATCCACTCATTTTACATCGATTTAACATTTACTGAGGAGATGACAAAAGCATATAATCTGAGCAAATTTTCCCCAAGTGGAAAGTAAAATTCTGGCATAAGTCATTTAAATATTTCAAAATAATTTTTAAGAGTTTGAATTTTTTTTAATCTAGCATAATTAGCTGCACATTTTAATCAGCTAAATGAAAAATACTAAATCCCCAAAAAGAAGCAACAGAAATGCCATTAACTCCATGGGAAGAAAATATTGCTTTTGTGTCTGACAAGTAATCATGTTCAGCCAATGAACACACGATGCCACTGTTCTTTAAGAAAACCAGGATTTTATAGATAGTTTTTGAGAGGTGGTGAAGTGGTTACTTGTTCTCCATGAAATAGCAAAACAGAGGCTTCTCTCACAGGCTTCTCTCACCTGTTCTCATTCCCATGGGAACAGGTCCTACCCATCATTCTGCTATCATTTGCCACCTCATACAGGAGTAAGTTAAAGCAATGGCTGTTAACCATTATGTTGGTCTTCATTCAGAGTGAACTGCATACCCAAGATTTTTGTGAGCACTGTACCTGAGCTATTACACATGACTGATAAGTTCAGTTCAGATTCTTCTGACTTTACTTATGTGTGCAAAGTGTTTTACTCATGTTTTCTCTAATCTTTCAATAACATTGCATAGCATTCACATAATTCAAATTAGGATATTGAGTTTAAAAGACTGAAGTAACCTCAGCAAAGTTGGGATTCAAGTCCAGCTCATTTTGCAAGGATTTCAGGGAAGTAATTTCAGTGAAAAATTAACACATGCTTGCTCAGTCGTGTCTGACTTTTTGCAATCCATAGGTTGTATCCCACATGGCTCCTCTGTCCATGCCTGAGACTTTCTAAGAAATAATACTAGAGTGGGTTGCCATGCTCTGCTCCAAGAAATCTTCCTGACCCAGGGTTCAAACCTGAGTCTCCTTTATTGTAGGTGGATTGTTAATCTGCTGAACCCCTTGAGAAGTTCAAAAGTTACCATACATAATATTAATTTTATTTTACTTTTATTGACTCTCCTCTCCCAAACTAGCAATTGATTCACTAAATTTCAAAGGATAAAAAAGTAAAAATTAGGATTGCTGCTGATTCCTGCCTCTTGGCTTCACATACAATGACAGCATCACTTCAGGACCGTTTATATCAGACAAGCTTTCTGAGAAATCTGAAATAATTCTCATTTTGAACTTACAAAGAGATCAAGCCCTGAGTGTTTTGAGTGGGAGAACTGACTCCAAGACCCCAGACTACCAGAGAACTAACCGTAGGGAGTATCAAATAGTGAGAACTCACATAAAGGAAACCACTTGAATACAATATCTGGTATCACACAACGACCTGTGCAGGACTCCTCATCTAAACAACAAACAAAACAAAAATACAAACCCAATCATCAGTAGACAGGATTACCACCTCACTCAGCCTTGTCCATCAGAGAAAAAAAACCCCCCCCATTTTGAAAATGACTGCCAATCAATGAATCTTACCCACATTTCCTCTGAGTTTATTACTTAGTTTAGAAATCTATAGTGTTTCTTCATTGCACAGATAAATCTCAGCTACTCTTTTTCTCTCTCTGCTGAAGACATCTGCCAGGACAATACAGAAAACTTTACTCTGCACACTCTAATTATTTCATTCCTAGGTCCAAGCCTGATGTGAAGCTTTCTGTTCAGAAAACCTCTTCCTGGAATGCTAAATTGTTGACCTTTAGGAAAGCTTCATTATTTAATCTTCTTCTAGTTCTTAAAAAATCAGTAGAGGATTCTATTCAAAATGCAACCCCAAATATGCTGGCTTATGTTTTCTGAACATTGAACGTTTTGTTTCTCCCATACAATGGAATGATTGTATTTTTCTGATTTTTGCATGATCTCAATAAATGTTTAGTTTTATTAATATTGATTATTTTACATTATATTTTATAATGAGGCAGCACCTGGCATACTATTGCATAAAAGTACACAATAATTCCAAATACTATCATTTTCATTACACATATTGCATGTTGAGTCTCTTTCCCTTTTCACTATACCTAGAAATATATTAAAATTATGAATAATACATGTCAACTAACAAGTAATTAAGAAACATAAGAAAAGTATACAACTTCAGTTATGTATTTAAGCTTTAGTGTTAATTGTCTTACTCTTCATGGCTCTGAAGGATAACACAGCATGTAACATGCCAAAGAAAAACTACTGCCAAATCATCACTTGGTAGCAACATGCCAGAGCCTGTGCTAAGTGCTCTTTGTATTCCTTTTTATTTTCACTTTCACATTAACTCTACAAATAATTAATCTGCAACATAAATTTCTTTTCTAGAAAGTTAGTGAAGATCAAGGCATATTTTTGATAGCAACTGATGAGAAACATCTTTGTAAAAAATTAAAAGTACTTACAGGAACCAGAAATTTTTTAATCTCTTCCAATGCATGACTCATACGTGAATAAGCCTCCCCTGGTGGAGCAAACACTTCAATTAATACATGAAGTTCATCACTCAAGTGGGCATACTTGGCTTCCCCACTTTTTCTTAATTCTTCTTCCTGTGAAAAAAGTTATTTTTATAAATACAAATCCACTCATTTTACATCGATTTAACATTTACTGAGGAGATGACAAAAGCATATAATCTGAGCAAATTTTCCCCAAGTGGAAAGTAAAATTCTGGCATAAGTCATTTAAATATTTCAAAATAATTTTTAAGAGTTTGAATTTTTTTTAATCTAGCATAATTAGCTGCACATTTTAATCAGCTAAATGAAAAATACTAAATCCCCAAAAAGAAGCAACAGAAATGCCATTAACTCCATGGGAAGAAAATATTGCTTTTGTGTCTGACAAGTAATCATGTTCAGCCAATGAACACACGATGCCACTGTTCTTTAAGAAAACCAGGATTTTATAGATAGTTTTTGAGAGGTGGTGAAGTGGTTACTTGTTCTCCATGAAATAGCAAAACAGAGGCTTCTCTCACAGGCTTCTCTCACCTGTTCTCATTCCCATGGGAACAGGTCCTACCCATCATTCTGCTATCATTTGCCACCTCATACAGGAGTAAGTTAAAGCAATGGCTGTTAACCATTATGTTGGTCTTCATTCAGAGTGAACTGCATACCCAAGATTTTTGTGAGCACTGTACCTGAGCTATTACACATGACTGATAAGTTCAGTTCAGATTCTTCTGACTTTACTTATGTGTGCAAAGTGTTTTACTCATGTTTTCTCTAATCTTTCAATAACATTGCATAGCATTCACATAATTCAAATTAGGATATTGAGTTTAAAAGACTGAAGTAACCTCAGCAAAGTTGGGATTCAAGTCCAGCTCATTTTGCAAGGATTTCAGGGAAGTAATTTCAGTGAAAAATTAACACATGCTTGCTCAGTCGTGTCTGACTTTTTGCAATCCATAGGTTGTATCCCACATGGCTCCTCTGTCCATGCCTGAGACTTTCTAAGAAATAATACTAGAGTGGGTTGCCATGCTCTGCTCCAAGAAATCTTCCTGACCCAGGGTTCAAACCTGAGTCTCCTTTATTGTAGGTGGATTGTTAATCTGCTGAACCCCTTGAGAAGTTCAAAAGTTACCATACATAATATTAATTTTATTTTACTTTTATTGACTCTCCTCTCCCAAACTAGCAATTGATTCACTAAATTTCAAAGGATAAAAAAGTAAAAATTAGGATTGCTGCTGATTCCTGCCTCTTGGCTTCACATACAATGACAGCATCACTTCAGGACCGTTTATATCAGACAAGCTTTCTGAGAAATCTGAAATAATTCTCATTTTGAACTTACAAAGAGATCAAGCCCTGAGTGTTTTGAGTGGGAGAACTGACTCCAAGACCCCAGACTACCAGAGAACTAACCCTAGGGAGTATCAAATAGTGAGAACTCACATAAAGGAAACCACTTGAATACAATATCTGGTATCACACAACGACCGGTGCAGGACTCCTCATCTAAACAACAAACAAAACAAAAATACAAACCCAATCATCAGTAGACAGGATTACCACCTCACTCAGCCTTGTCCATCAGAGAAAAAAAAAGCACACACACACACACACACAACTCAGCACGAAGCTCACTCTATACAAAGTTTACACAAACAACTGAACCAACCTTAGGAAATCAGAAATAAAAAGGAAGAAATAATTCATCCTTGAAGCCTGAGAAAAGGGGACCTCAAACACAATAAGTTTAAAATAAATGATGAATAGTCAGAGAAATACTACACAAATGAAGGAACAAACTAGAAAGAAAGAAGTCCAAATAAATGAAGAGGAAAAAGGCAAACTATATGAAAAATAATTCAGAATAATGAGAGTAAAGATGATCAAAAACCTTAAAAAGAGAATGGAGGAAATGGAAGAATCAGTTAACAAAGACCTAGAATAATTAAAGAAAGGGTGCACAATTGCACTCATCTCACACGCTAGTAAAGTAATGCTCAAAATTCTGCAAGCCAGGCTTCAGCAATACGTCAACTGCTAACTTTCAATGTTCAAGCTGGTTTTAAAAAAGGCAGAGAAACCAGAGATCAAATTGGCAACATCCGCTGGATCATCGAAAAAGCAAGAGAGTTCCAGAAAAATATCTATTCCTGCTTTATTGACTATGCCAAAGCCTTTGATTGTGTGGATTACAATAAATGTGGAAAACTCTGCAAGAGATGGGAATACCAGACCACCTGACCTGCCTCTTGAGAAAACTATATGTCGGTCAGGAAGCAAGAGTTAGAACTGGACATGGAACAACAGACTGGTTCCAAATAGGAAAAGGAGTACCTCAAGGCTATATATTGTCACCCTTCTTATTTAACTTCTATGCAGAGTACATCATGAGAAACGCTGGGCTGGAAAAAGCACAAACTGGAATCAAGATTGCTGGGAGAAATAATAACCTCAGATATGCAGATGACACCACCCTTATGGCAGAAAGTGAGGAGGAACTAAAAAGCCTCTTGATGAAAGTGAAAGAGGAGAGTGAAAAATTTGCCTTAAAGCTCAACATTCAGAAAACTAATACAGTGGCATCTGGTCCCATGGGGAAACAGTGGAAACAGTGTCAGACTTTATTTTTTTGGGCTCCAAAATCACTGCAGATGGTGATTGCAGCTATGAAATTAAAAGAAGCTTACTCCTTAGAAGGAAAGTTATGACAAAACTAGATAGCATATTCGAAAGCAGAGACATTACTTTGCAAACAAAGGTCCATCTAGTCAAGACTATGGTTTTACTAGTGGTCATGTATGGATGTGAGAGTTGGACTGTGAAGAAAGCTGAGCACTGAAGAATTGATGCTTTTGAATTGTGGTGTTGGAAAAGACTCTTGAGAATCCCTTGGACTGCAAGAAGGTCCAAAGAGTCCATCCTAAAGGAAATCAGTCCTGGGTGTTCATTGAAAGGACTGATGCTGAAGCTGAAGCTCCAATACTTTACTACCTCATGTGAAGAGTTGACTCATTGGAAAAGACTCTGATGCTGGGAGGGATTGAGGACAGAAGGAGAAGAGGACGACAGAGGATGAGATGGCTGGATGGCATCACCAACTCAATGGACATGAGTTTGGGTGGACTCCAGGAGTTCGTGATTGACAGGGAGGCCTCAGTTCAGTTCAGTTCAGTTCAGTCGCTCAGTCGTGTCCGACTCTTTGCAACCACATGAGTCACAGTATGCCAGGCCTCCCTGTCCATCACCATCTCCCGGAGTTCACTCATGAAGTTACAAAGAGTCAATCACAACTGAGCCACNAGGGAGGCCTTAGTTCAGTTCAGTTCAGTTCAGTCGCTCAGTCGTGTCCGACTCTTTGCAACCACATGAGTCACAGTATGCCAGGCCTCCCTGTCCATCACCATCTCCCGGAGTTCACTCATGAAGTTACAAAGAGTCAATCACAACTGAGCCACTGAACTGAATTGAAACATAAAAAGACAAACAAAATAATTACAGAAATTAAAAATACTCTAGAAGGAATCAATAGCAGAATTTCTGAAGCAGAAGGACAAATCAGTGAACTGGAAGATAAAATGATGGAAATAACTTCTGAAGAGCAGAATAAAGTAAAAAGAATGAAAAGAACTGAGGACAGATTCAGAGACCTCTGGAACAAAATCAAACACACCAACATTCAAATTATAGAGGTTCAAGAAGAATAAGAGAGAAAGATGGTGTATGAAAAAATTTTGAAGAGATTATAGTTGAAACTTTCCCCAACATGGAAAAAGAAATAGTCAATCAAATTCAAGAGGGACAAAAATCCCATACAGGATAAACCCAAGCAGAAATATCCCAAGAGCCATATTAATCAAACTAGCAAAGACTAAACACAAAGAAAGAATATTAAAATCTTCAAGGGAAAAGCAACAAGTAAAATAATAGTAAAACTTCATGTTTAACAGCTGATCTTTCAGCAGGAACTTTTCAGGCCAGAAGGTAATGGCAGGATATATTTAAAGTATGGGGAAAATGTACAACAAAGATTACTGTACCCAACAAGAATCTCATTCAAAATTGACAGAGAAATAAAAAGTTTTTCAGACAAGCAAAAGTTAAGAGAATTCAGTACTAGCAAACCAGCTTTACAACAAATGTTAAAGGGACCTATATATAGTCAAGAAACACAAGAGTTAGAAAAACATCTGCAAAATCAACACAAAACAATTAAGAAAATGGCAATAGGAGCATATATATCAATAATTACTTTAAATGTAAATGGATTAAATGCTCCAACCAAAAGACACAGGCTGGCAGAATGGATACAAAAACAAGACCCATACAAATGACGTCTGCAAGAAACACACTTCAGACCTAAAGACAGATATAGACTGAAAGTGAAAGGATGGAAAAATATATTCCATGCAAATAGGAAGCAAAAGAAAGCTGAAGTAGTAATCCTCATATCAGACAAAATAGACCTTAAAATAAAGAAGATTATGAGATAAAAAAAACAAGACCCATACAAATGATGTCTGCAAGAAACACACTTCAGACCTAAAGACAGATATAGACTGAAAGTGAAAGGATGGAAAAATATATTCCATGCAAATAGGAAGCAAAAGAAAGCTGAAGTAGTAATTCTCATATCAGACAAAATAGACCTTAAAATAAAGAAGATTATGAGATAAAGAAGGAAGCCACATAATGATCAAGGGATCAATCCAAGAGGAAGACATAGCAATTGTAAATATCTAAGACACCAACATTGGCGCACCTCAATACATAAGACAAACACTAACAGATATAAAAGGAGAAATTAACAGTAACACAATAATAATCAGTTCAGTTCAGTTCACTCAGTCATGTCCGACTGTTTGAGACCCCATGAACCACAGCATGCCAGGCCTCCCTGTCCATCACCATCCCCTGGAGTCTACCCAAACCCGTGTCCATTGAGTCGGTGATGCCATCCAAGCATCTCATCTTCTGTCACCCCCCCTTCTCCTCCTGGCCTCAATCTTTCCCAGCATCAGAGTCTTTTCAAATGATTTACTCCTTCCAATCAGTTGGCCAAAGTATTGGAGCTTCAGCTTCAACATCAGTCCTTCCACTGAACACCCAGGACTGATCTCCTTTAGGATGGACTGGTTGGATCTCCTTGCAGTCCAAGGGACTCACAAGAGTCTTCTCAACACCATAGTTCAAAAGCATCAATTCTTCAGTGCTCAGCTTTCTTTATAGTCCAACTCTCACATCCATACATGACCACTGGAAAAACCGTAGCCATAACTAGATGGCCCTTTGCTGACAAAGTAATGTCTTTGCTTTTTAAAATGCTGTCTAGGTTGGTCATAACTTTCCTTCCAAGGAGTAAGTGTCTTTTAATTTCATGGCTGCAATCACCATCTGCAGTGATTTTGGAGCCCTCAAAAATAAAGTCAGCCACTGTTTCCACTGTTTCCCCATCTATTTGCCATGAATTGATGGGACTGCATGCCATGATCTTCGTTTTCTGAATGTTGAGCTTTAAGCCAACTTTTTCACTCTCCTCTTTCACTTGCGTCAAGAGGCTCTTTAGTTCTTCTTCAGTTTCTGCCATAAGGGTGGTGTCATCTACATATATGAGGTTATTGATATTTCTCCCAATAATAATAATAATAGGAAACTTTAAAACCCCACTCACACCAATGAACAGATCATCAAAACAGAAAATTAATTAAAGACACACAAGTCTTAAATGATGCACTAGATGAGATGGATCTCATTGATATCTTCAGGACATTCCATTCAAATGCAGAAGACTACACCTTCTTCTCAAGTGCACATGGAACATTCTCCAGGATAGATCACATCTAGGGTCACAAATGAAGCCTCAGTAAAATTTAAGAAAATTGGAATTGTGACAAACATCTTCTCTGACCACAACGCTATAAAAGTAGACATCAACTACAAGAGAAAACCTGTAAAAAATAAAAACAAATGGAGATTAAACAATACATTTCTAAATAACCAATGTGTTGCTGAAGAAATCAAAAGGGAAAACAAAAAATGTCTATAAACAAATGAGAAGGAAAAGACAACAATTCAAAACCTATGCAGCAAAAGAAGTTATGAGGGAAGTTTATAGCAATAAAATCCTACCTCAAGAAATAAGAGAAACATCAAATAGACAACCTAACTGTACACCTAAAACAACTGTAGAAAAAAGAACAAGAAACCTCAAAATTAGTAGAAGGAAAGAAGGCATAAAGAACTGAGCATAAATAAATGAAAATTAAATGAAAGCAAAAATAGTAAAGATTAATAAAACTAAAGGCAGTTCTGCGAGAAGATAAACAAGTGACAAACATTTAGCCAGACTCATCAAGAAAAATAAAGAGAAGAATCAAGTCAACAAAATTAGAAATGAAAAAGGAGATGTTACAACGGGCAACACAGAAATACAAAGGATTGCAAAAGACTATTATGAACAACTATATGGCAATAAAATTGATAACCTGGAAGAAATGGACAGATTCTTAGAAAAGTTCAATCTTCCAAGACTGTACCTTGAAATAGAAATTATGAACAACCCAATTACAAGCACTGATATTGAAGCTGTGATTAAAAATCTCCCAAAAAACAAAAGCCCGGAACCAGATGACTTCACAGAATTTTATCAAATATTTAGAGAAGAGCTAATGCCTATCCTAAAACTCTCTTAAAAAACTGCAAAGGGGGGTACTCTTTCTGCCCCCTTCTGATGCCTATGTCAGAAGCTTTCTCTATCTCCTTTATACTTTAATAAAACTTTGTTACACAAGAGCTCTGAGCAATCAAGCCTCGTCTCTGGCCCTGGATTGAATTCTTCTCCTCCGGGGGCCAAGAATCCCAGCGTCGTAATTCAACAACAACCTTTCATCTTGGGGGCTCGTCCGGGATCCTTCAGGACAAGGTAAGGAAAAAAAACTGCAAAGGAAGGAACACTTCTAAACCCATCCTATAAGGCCACCATCACCCTGATACCAAAACCAGACAAAGATAACACAAAAGAAGAAAACTACACGCCAATATCAATGATGAACATAGATGCAAAAATCCTTAACAAAATATTAGCAAACGGAATTCAGTAAGACATCAAAAAGCTCATACACCATGATCAGACTGGGTTTACTCAAGGGATGCAAGAATTCTTCAGTTCAGTTCAGTGGCTCAGTGGTGTCCAACTCTTTGTGACCTCATGGACTGCAATACACCAGGCTTTCTTGTCCTTTACCATCTCCCTGAGCTTGCTCAAACTCATGTCCATTAAGTCAGTGATGCCATCTAACCATCTCATCTTCTGTCATCCCATTCTCCTCCTACATTCTTTGTTCCCTGGCATCAGGGTCTTTTCCAATGAGTTGCCTCGTCACAGCAGGTGGCCACAGTATTGGAGCTTCAGCTTCAGTATCAGTCTTTCTAATGAATATTCAGGATTGATTTCTTTTAGGATTGACTTCTTGGATTTCCTTGCAGTCCAAGGGACTCTCAAGAGTCTTCTCAAGGACCACAATTTAAGAGCATCAATTCTTTTTTAAAAAAAATTTATTTTACTTGGAGGCTAATTACTTTACAATATTGTATTGGTTCTGCCAAACATCAACATGAATTCATCACAGCCATACACGTGTTCCCCATACTGAACTCCCCTCCCATCTCCCTCCCGGTACCATCCCTCCGGGTCGCCCCAGTGCACCAGCCCCAAGCATTCTGTATCAAACCTGGAGTGGCAATTCATTTCTTATATGATATTATACATGTTTCAGTGTCATTCCCCCAAATCGTCCCACCCTCTACCTCTCCCACAGAGTCCAAAAGACTGTTCTATACATCTGTGTCTCTTTTGCTGTCTTTGGTGTTCAGCCTTCTTTATGGCCCAGCTCTCACATCCATACATGACTATTGAAAAAAGCTAATTATTATTAAATTAATTTAAATGTACTACTTTACTCCAAGAGATCATATATTTGAAAATTACTCTAAGCCAAAGAGTTCATGTGTTTCCGAATAAGAAAAAAAAAAAAAAAAATTAAAATCACCACATCTACGTTCTTGAATTTTAACTTTCAAATGATTCATATGGCATGTCAAATGGATGATATAACTCTGAAAGAACACATGTCATATTAGCTTCAACAGTCCAGATTCTGATCATGGGTCAGTTCAGTTCAATTCAGTGGCTCAGTCATGTCCGACTCTTTGTGACCCCATGAATCACAGCATGCCAGGCCTCCCTGTCCATCACCATCTCCCAGAGTTCACTCAGACTCACGTTCATCGAGTCTGTGATGCCATCCAGCCATCTCATCCTCGGTCATCCCTTTCTCCTCCTGCCCCCAATCCCTCCCAGCATCAGAGTCTTTTCCAGTGAGTCAACTCTTCGCATGAGGTGGCCAGAGTACTGGAGTTTCAGCTTTAGCATCATTCCTTCTAAAGAAATCCCAGGGCTGATCTCCTTCAGAATGAACTGATTGGATCTCCTTGCAGTCCAAGAGACTCTCAAGAGTCTTCTCCAACACCACAGTTCAAAAGCATCAATTCTTTGGCGCTCAGCCTTCTTCACAGTCCAACTCTCACATCCATACATGACCACAGGAAAAACCATAGCCTTGACTAGACAGACCTTAGTCGGCAAAGTAATGTCTCTGCTTTTGAATATACTATCTAGGTTGACCTGCTAATAAATACTTTCCAAAGGAAATGTGGAACATAAGAATTGGATCTTATAGATGTTGTCACTTTCCCTTTCTGTCCTTCATATTGTTTTAGCAAAAGTATTCTTGATAATATATAAAAGGAAATTTTCTTTTATAGACTAGACAAAAGAATAGAGAGAGTGAAGATATTTCTATTTTCTCCAAATAATTCAATTACATGGAAAGACTATATTTGTAGTAAGTGAATGCTAATTTTTAAATTTTTTATTTCTGATGAGTTTATCTCTGTTTCATTTGTATAGACTTATAAAATGTTCTATCAGTGCTGGGAAATAGAAACTGAGCACAGAACCTCTGAAACACATCAGAATCAAAGCAGAGTGGAGGGAGTGTGTACACATAACTCTGGAACTGACTTCCAAGTGCTGAAGTTTACTAGGAATCTGAGCTTGGATGTTTGGCAGTGATGCAACTATAAAACTTCTCCTGGATGTGGAAAGTTATTCTGCTTTTTTTTTTTTTCTTAAAGTCTGTGAAATCAATGTTTTTGGAAAAGCATAAGGAAAAGTAAGGAGCTCAGGACCTAGACTTGGACTGCTTGTGACACTTTATATTGATTAAGGTTTGTTCTGCTTCTTAACACAGAATATGTCTTTTCCAGGAGAGGAACTGTCCCCTCACTAATCCTGACAGTTGTTGCTTTCATGGTATTGTCTGAAAATTTTCAACATCACCTACGTACACTTAAATGAATTTAGATTCACTCTTTCTTTACGTTAGGGCAACAAATATTTTTGGATGCTGCATAAACAGAAAAGTGGAGTCATAATAGTTTGATGTACTAGTGTTTGCCCTATAGCACTGGTACAGGATGTATATAAAATATGAATAGAATCTGTTAATCCAAAGTATTAACCCAACCTCTTATCACAGTCCTCTCTCTGTCCCTGCTGGTCCAAGAGCAAGGATATGGAGTTAGCAAGGATCGAAAAATTTAGAGAACACAGGTCAATACAGGGAGGCTACAATGGCCCTCTAATCTTTCAACCACACACACACACACATACAAACCACACACACACACAAAACATATTGTGTACTGAAGTAAGAGTATATATTCAGCTGTCTTGCCCCAGTGCTAACACTGCTAGGCTCATTGGGGAACAAAACAGAACATATATTGACTGACCACAAGGTGCCTGGGACTATACCAAGGATTTTCCCATCTGTGATTTAGTTAAGCTGCATCATGGGTTTGGCTTCCCAGGTCACTCAGTAGGTAAAGAATCTGCCAGCCAATGTGGTAGACATAGGAAATGTGGGTTTGATCCCTAGGTTGGGAAGATTCCCTGGAGGAGGGCATGGCCATCCACTCCAGTATTCTTGCCCAGAAAATCCCATGGATAGAGGAACCTGGCAGGCTACAGTCCACAGGGTTGCAAAAAGTTGGACATGACTGAAGTGACTTAGCACGCACCTCAATCTCTCTCTTAAAATTTAAAAACTATCAAATACATCCCAAGTTTCAGCAAAGCAGATAGCACACTGTTTTCTATGAATGAAGAATCACTACAGGAATCCATTTAAAGTTGAGGATACAAAATCGCTTTGTATTGATTGGGGCTCCTCTTCTGTAACACTATGATTAGAAATGCTGCACATACCAGAAAAAGTTAAACACATTTCAAAATAGCATATACTTTTGAGAGAGTAATACAAAAACGGAAACTCCTTCCATCCAGTGCCAAGGAATGGACATCTCTTGGGACAACTGGCACAAGTGCTGTAAGACTGGGGGCAAGAGAAAATCCTACCACAAGAAGCGGAAGTATGAGCTGGGATGCCCCGCTGCCAACATGAAGATTGGACCCCATGGCATACACACAGTCTGTGTGTGGGTAGGCAACAAGAAGTACCGGGCCTTGAGGCTGGATGTAAGGAACTTCTCCTGGGGCTCGGAGTATTGTACATGCAAGACAAGAAGCAATCTATAGATTCAATGCAATCCCTATCAAGCTACCAATGGTATTTTTTCAGAGAAGTAGAACAAATAGTTTCACAGTATGTATGGAAATACAAAAAACCTCGAATAGCCAAAGCAATCTTGAGAAAGAAGAATGGAACTGGAGGAATCAACCCGCCTGACTTCAGTCTCTACTACAAAGCTACAATCATCAAGAGAGTATGGTACTGGCACAAAGACAGAAATATAGATCAATGGAACAAAATAGAAAGCCCAGAGATAAATCCACACACCTATGGACACCTTATCTTCGACAAAAGAGGCAAGAATATAAAATGGAGAAAAGACAATCTCTTTAACACGTGGTGCTGGGAAAATTGGTCAACCTCTTGTAAAAGAATGAAACTAGAACATTTTTTTTTCATTTAAATTTATTTATTTTAATTGGAGGCTAATTACTTTACAATATTGTATTGGTTTTGCCATACATCAACATGAATCTGCCACAGGTGTACATGTGTCCCCCATCCTGAACCCCCCTCCCACCTCCTTCACCGTACCATCCCTCTGGATCATCCCAGTGCACCAGACCCAAGCATCCTGTATCCTGCATTGAACCTGGACTGGTGATTTGTTTCTTATATGACATTATACATGCTTCAATGCCATTCACCCAAATCATCCCACCCTCTCCCTCTCCCACAGAGTCCTAACACCATACACAAAAATAAACTCAAAATGGATTAAAGATCTAAATGTAATACCAGAAATTATTAAACTCCTAGAGGAACACATAGGCAAAACACTCTCCAACATAAAGTACAATAGTATCCTCTATGACCCACCTCCCAGAATATTGGAAATAAAAGTAAAAATAAACAAACAGGACCTAATTAAAATTAAAAGCTTCTGTATTTACATACAAATTATGAAATTAAAACCTCGAATAGCCAAAGCAATCTTGAGAATGAAGAATGGAACTGGAGGAATCAACCTGCCTGACTTCAGGCTCACCACAAAGCCACAGCCATCAAGACAGCATGTTACTGGCAGAAAGACAGAAATATAGATAATGGAACAAAACAGAAAGCCCAGAGATAAATACATGCACCTATGGACACCTTATCTTTGACAAAGGAGGCAACAATATACAATGGAATAAAGACAATCTCTTTGACAAGTGGTGCTGGGAAAACTGGTCAACCACTTGTAAAGGAATGAAACTAGAACACTTTCTAACACCATACACAAAAATAAACTCAAAATGCATTAAAGATCTAAACGTAAGAACAGAAACTATAAAACTCCTGGAAGAGAACATAGGCAAAACACTCTCTGACATACATCACAGTACGATCCTCTATGAGCCACCTCCCGGAATATTGGAAATAAAAGCAAAAATTAAAAAAAAAAATGGGACCTAATTAAACTTAAAAGCTTCTGCACAACAAACTAAACTATAAGCAAGGTGAAAAGATAGCCTTCAGAATGGGAGAAAATAATAGCAAATGAAGCAAATGACAAACAACTAATCTCAAAAATATGCAACTCCTACAGCTCAATTCCAGAAAAATAAATGACCCAATCAAAAAATGGGTCAAAGAACTAAATAGACATTGCTCAAAAGAAGACATAAAGATGGCTAACAAACACATGAAAAGATGCTCAACATCACTCATTATCAGAGAAATGTAAATCAAAACCACAATGAGTTACCATTTCATGCCAGTCAGAAAGGCTACAATCCAAAAGTCTACAAGCAATAAATGCTGGAGAGGGTGTGGAGAAAGGGGAACCCTGTTACACTGTTGGGGGGAATGCAAACTAGTACAGCCACTGTGGAGAACAGTGTGGAGATTCCTTAAAAAACTGCAAATAGAACTGCCTTATGACCCAGCAATCCCACTGCTGGGCATACACACTGAGGAAACCAGAATTGAAAGAGACATGTGTACCACAATGTTCATCACAGCACTGTTTGTAATAGCCAGGACATGGAAACAACCTAGATGTCCATCAGCAGATGAATGGATAAGAAAGCTGTGGTACATATAAACAATGGAGTATTACTCAGCCATTAAAAAGAATACATTTAAATCAGTTCTAATGAGGTGGATGAAACTGGAGCCAATTATACAGAGTGACATAAGCCAGAAAGAAAAACATCAGTACAGTATACTAACGCATATATATGGAATTTAGAAAGAGGGTAATGATAATCCTGTATGTGAGACAGCAAAAGAGATGCAGATGTATAGAACAGTCTTTTGGACTCTGTGGGAGAGGGAGAGGGTGGGATGATATGGGGGAATGGCATTGAAACATGTAAAATATCATATGTGAAATGAATTGCCAGTCCAGATATACTAATGCATATATATGGAATTTAGAAAGAGGGTAATGATAATCCTGTATGTGAGACAGCAAAAGAGATGCAGATGTATAGAACAGTCTTTTGGACTCTGTGGGAGAGGGAGAGGGTGGGATGATATGGGGGAATGGCATTGAAACATGTAAAATATCATATGTGAAATGAATTGCCAGTCCAGGTTTGATGCATGATACAGTGTGCTTGGGGCTGGTGCACTGGGATGACCCAGAGGGATGGTACGGGGAGGGAGGGGAGTGGGGGGTTCAGGATGGGAAACACATGTACACTCATGGCAGATTAAAGTCAATGTATGACAAAACCAATACAATATTGTAAAGTAAAATAAATTAATTAATTAATTGAAAAAAGAAATCACAATATAAGTAAAATTTCTTATGATTTAATTTTAGTTATCTATGTCCTATATAGCAATAAATATGAGATTTTATAAAATCATTTAAAGATAATACCTTATGCCAGAGGGAATTGAAGGCAATTAAAATTTTATGACAAAATCATTTTGAGAATTTAGTATACCTGCTACTTCCTAACACCCACTCACATGTAAACGCTTCATGGATAAACCTAAGATATATAAAACCTCCCTTTGCTTTTTGACTAAATTACAGACATTTTTCTCTGACTTTCTAAATTATTTTCCTTTGTATTAGTCATACTGTAAATTAAGCCAAGAGTCCTTGTCTATCTTAATAGCACTGTCTCCAAGTATTTGTTAATTAAAAAATTACCAAATGTATTAAAATATAAAGGCATTAACAGCAAAGCAAAATCATGTCATAAAAGAAATTTCTCCAATCCAAAATGAATAAAAAAATTAAGAGAATGAATTCAATGGAACACTTAGCTTTCTAGGGCACTAGCCCTCCAACCCATCATATTATCATTTTAAATAGTTTTTGGATATCCGAAAGTTGTTTGCTTTGGTAATATGAAGGCTAATATACTAACAACATAAAATTTCACTCTGTAGCGAGTAACTTTTCCAGATATTGTCAGGTAATAAAATAATAGTCATTCTGGCAGATTCACTGAGCTAATATGTATATTTATTAGTATTGAATGTCTATAATACAACATTCATAGCACTAGCCCTATTCTCCTCTGACCAGAACTCTCTATAAAAATTATATTAAAACTTTCCATGTAGCTATGGAAATAGAGAGCACAAATTAAAAATTAACAATAAGAAAGGCAAGATTTAGTAAATGTTGATGGAATTAATGTTTGTTGATGCTCTTTCCTGTTTAAAACAATCTATCATTTGTTAGGATGTGTTCATAGCAGAATATATCACTGTTCCTACAATACCTCACTTTTCTACTTTTTCAATTAAATCAACATTGCCAAAGCAGAATTATTATGACTATTAGACAAAATAAAGCTTCTTCTAACACAATGCATACACTTTGTATCCACATAAGTGTAGTTTATGTGGTAGAAATAGAAAAGAAAAAAAAAATCACTTATCCAGTGAAAATATCATTCTTATTAGCTAAACCAAAACTATTTGAGTAGAAAGTCTTTCACATCCAGGGTTGAGAATTGTGTCTGTTTTTATTATTGTTATTGAGGCAAAGGCAAAATACTTTCATTTTCAAAATTCACTTAAGAGGTTTGATGATCTGGTCACAATTTCTTAATGTTATTGGGAGACATTGATGGCAAAAGGAGAAGGGGGTAGCAGAGGATGATTTGATTAGATATAATCACCAACTCAATAGACATAAATTGAGCAAACTCCAGGAGATAGTGAAGGACAAAGAAGCCTGACAAGCTGCAATCCATGGGGTCTCAAAGAGTCAACACGATTTAGTGACTGAACAAAAACAGCAATGTGAATAAACCTGATAGCAAGGTTCTGTCTGCAAATATAATAAATCGTTCAACCCACTCTTTTCCCTAACCAATAAAAGTAACATTTGTAATAACTTCCACTGATTCACATTGTTGTTATTATTAATATTTTCACTATTTCTACTACTTGCCATTGTCATTTGAAGCCACAACAATACTCTATGCATTTTATAAAAAGAAAGATTAAAATTCATTTCTACTATGAAAAATAAAACAGAATCATCTCAATATCCTTTGACAGTATAAAGTAATAGTTACTTTGAAGAACTGCCTCCCTAAACCATGAGTTGTCTTCATAAAAATAAAAGCAGACATAATCAATACATTTATATACTTAGTAGAAGAGAAAATTTTAATTACCGAAAATTGAATTCAATTAAATATTGAAAATATACAAAACAAAACAAACTTCCTGAGACCTCAGGGGAGAGGCATTCACTTTTTGTTTTCCCTTACACTCTTATGCCAGGATCTCTTAGAGGACACTCATATACACATCTGGAGCCCTAGGTTTTATGTCTGGTACATGGTTTTTTATAGCTTCTTCCCAGGACATTACGGGTATTAGATATTTGCATTCTCTAAAAGATGCTGTATGGGGCTCTAGTTTCCAGTTAGTCTAAATCTGGTCACTAACTGAGATCCTACCCTTTGCACATTGACTGTCTTAAGCATACCCTTAACTACTGGTAGTTATTAAAATAAAATAGGCTGTTTGGACAATCACATAGGTTTGAGAGACAACCAATAGCTAGTGCAGGGTTGAATGAGAAGTTTCATCTTTTACATAAGGCCAGTTCTACAAGCCTTGTTGTTTCATTTAATGCATAGAAACAAACACAGAGAGTCAAGAAAAATAAAGAAAGAAGTATATGTTCCAAATGAAAGAACAAGATAAAGCCTCAGGGGAAAAAAAGCCTTATTGACATGGAGATAAGTAATTTGCCTGATAAAAAATAAAAGTATAGCCACAAAGATGCTCAAATATTGGTAGATAAAAACAGTGAAAATTTTAACAAACAGATTAAAATCAAGAAAATAGCAGACAGAAGCTACAGAGCCAAATAATACAATTAGTGAACTGAAAAATACACAAGAAGGGTCAGAAGCAGACTACCTAAACCAAGATAAATGATCAGTGAATGAAAAATCAGGGTAGAACTCACCCAATTACAGCAGCAAAATAAAAAGAAATGAGTTTTTTAAATAAAGGTAACTTAAGAGACTTATAGAGTAACAAATGAACTAACATTTGCATTACAGAAGTCTTAGAAGGAAAAGAGAGAGACAGAAAGGGCAAGAAAACTTATTCAGAAAAAAAAAAAAATTCTGAAAACTTCCCTAAACTGTTGGCAATTTGATCTCTTCTTCCTCTGCCTTTTCTCAAACCAGCTTTAACATCTGGAAGTTCACGGTTCATGTATTGTTGAAGCCTGGCTTGGAGAATCTTGAGCATTACTTTACTAGCATGTGAGATGAATGCAATTGTGAAGTAGTTTGAATATTCTTTGACATGTTAGAATCAGTTCAGTTCAGTTCAGTTGCTCAGTCGTGTCTGACTCTTTGCAACCCCATGAATTGCAGCATGCCAGGCCTCCCTGTCCATCACCAACTCCCAGAGTTCACCCAAACACATGTCCATCGAGTCGGTGATGCCATCCAGCCATCTCATCCTCTGTAGTCCCCTTTTCCTCCTTCCCTCAATCCCTCCCAGCATCAAAGACTTTTCCAATGAGTCAACTCTTCGCATGAGCTGGCCAAAGTACTGGAGTTTCAGCTTTAGCATCACTCCCTCTAAAGAACACCCAGGACTGATCTCCTTTAGAATGGACTGGTTGGATCTCCTTGCAGTCCATGGGACTCTCAAGAGTCCTCTCCAACACCACAGTTCAAAAGCATCAATTTTCCATTGCTCATCTTTCTTCACAGTCCAACTCTCACATCCGTACATGATTACTGGAAAAACCATAGTCTTGACTACATGTTAGAATAGATAAAGTTAATTGACATACACATAATGTTCTATCCAAAAGCAACAGAATATACATTCTTCCAAATGATATGCAAGATTATCCAGGATAGATTATAGTTATGCCAAAAAATGTGTTAGCAAATTTAAAAGTTTAAGATCATATTAAGAATCTTTTCCAACAACAGCTTTATGAAACTAGAAATCAAATACAAGAAGAAACCTGAAATATCAATATGTAAAGATTAAGCATAATGCTACTGCACAGTTCAATGAACAAATGAAAAGAGATATTAAAAAGATATTTTGAGACAAATGAAAATGAAAAACACCAATTAAGAGGAAACTTCCTGAAATAAATAACTACCTCAAGAAAGAAGGAAAATCTCAAATAACAAGCCAACTCTATACCTCAAAGAATTAGAAAAAGGTGAATAAACAAAGCCCAAAGTCAGTATAAAGAAGGAAATAGCTAAAAACAGAGGAAAAATAAAAGAAATACAATGTAAAAAGATAATAGAAAAGATCAATGGTTACTTAGATCTGGTTCCCTGAAAATATCAAAATGTCAAAAACCGTTTAATGAGACTCAGAAAAGAGAGAGAACTCAATCAATTCAATAAACTCAGAACTGAAAGAAAAGACGTTACAATTGTATTGCATAAATACAAAGGACCTAATAGACTATGAAAACGTTGGATAAACTGAAATAGACGCAATCCTAGAAACATAAACATCTAAGTGTGAATCATGAAGAAAAAGAAAATCTGAACCAGACTGATTAACAGTAAGGAGATTAAATCAGTCATCAAAAACCTCTCAACATATAGAAGTCTGTTACCAGAGATCTTCACTGGAGAATTTAATCAAATGTTCAGAGAATCAATAGCAGTCCTTCTCAAACACTTTCAAAGCACACAAAGAAAGAAGGCACTTTCAAACTCACTTTAGGAAGCCAGTACTACTCTGATATCAAAATCACACAAGGGCATCACAAGAAAATAAGCTTATAGGCTAATATTCCTGAGAATATGGATGCAAACATCCTCAACAAAATACAGTAAATTGAATTCAGCAATATTTCAAGAGGATTATAAACCATGATTAAGTTTGATTTATTCTAGGGATGCAGGAAATATATCTCAACATGGAAAAGGCCATATACAAATTCACAGATACCATCCTCAATGTGAAAATCTGAAAGCTTTTACCCTAAGTTCCAGAAAAAGACAAGGATGCCCATTTTTCCCATTTTCAGTTAACATACTATTGAAGTCCTGGTCAGAGATATTAGACAAGAAAACATTCAAATTTGAAAGGGATAAGTAAAACTATTATTATTGATAGGTGATACATACAGAAAACCATAGACTCCACCAGAAAGCTATTATAATTAATAAATTTTTTTCAGTCAAGTTGCAGGATACAAATTCAGTTGGTTACAGCCACTGGGAAAACAATATGAAGGTTTATCAAAAAGAATTAAAAATGGAATGACAATATAATCCAGCATTTTCACTGCTGGCTGTGTATCTGACAAAACTAAAAAAACTGATGTGAAAAGTTGTATGCACACCATTCCAATTACAGGTTTATTTATAATAATCAATATATGGGAGAAAGAAAGAATTAATTTGCTGGCTTGCTTAGATTGGAGAGTGGAAACAAGGCTTCTGCTGGGAAAGATGACTCAAGAGGAAAAGAAGTCAAGATGGAAGAATAGGAGGATGTGGATATCATATCTCAAAAACATCAAGAAAACATCTACAAAAGAAACATTTCTCAGGGAGCACATGCTGAACATTAATGGAAGACTTCAGACACCTAAAAGGACAAGAAAAAAACCCTCAGAAGCATGTAGCATGAAAGAAGGGTGGGGTGAAAAAAGAAAAGAGGGATTAAAAAAAAAAAAAAAAAGGCACTAGCAACACCAGTGGGAAACTGAAGGTGAGGAGAGATCACTACATTCAGAAAAGCCATCTTATAGTGAGGAAATAAGATGATACAGAAAGGGAGCTTAGGGAATTGAAGAATAATGTAGCCAATGGCCTGTGGAAGAAAGGACAAAATAAGAACTGTGCAAATTGCTGCATATTGAGTGCAGCACTTTAATAGCATTATCTTATATGATTTGAAATAGTTCAGTTGGAATTCCGTCACCTCCACTAACATTGTTTGTAGTGATGCTTCCTAAGGCCCACATGACTTCACAGTCCAGGATGTCCGGCTGTAGGTGAGTGCTCACACCACTGTGGTTATCTGGGTTATTAAGATGTTTTATCGTATAGTTCTTCTGTGTATTCTTGCCACATCTTCTTAACCTCTTTTGCTTCTGTGAGATCCATACAATTTCTGTCCTTTTTTGTGCCCATCTTTGCATGAAATATTCCCTTGGTATCTCTGTTTTTCTTGAAGAGATCTCTAATTTTTCCCATGTTATTGTTTTCCCCTATTTCTTTGCATTGATCACTTAGGAAAGCTCTCTTATCTCCCCTTGCTATTCTTTGGAACTCTGAATTCAGATGAATATATCTTTCCTTTTCTCCTTTGCCTTTTGCTTTTCTTTTTTTCTTAGCTATTTGTAAGGCCCCCTCAGACAAATATTTTACCTATTGCATTTCTTTTTCTTGGGGGTGTTTTTGATCTCTGCCTCCTGTATGATGTTGTGAACCTCTGTCCATAGTTCTCCAGGCACTCTATCTATTCAATCTGATGCCTTGAATTGATTTGTCACTTCCACTGCATAATCATGAGGGATTTGATTTAGGTCCTATCTGAATGTTCTAGAGGTTTTCCCCACTTTCTTCAAGTTAAGTCTGAATTTGGCAATAAGAAGTTCACGTTCTGAGCCACAGTCAGCTCCTTGTCTTGTTTTTGCTGACTGTATAGAGCTTCTGCATCTTTGGCTGCAAAGAATATATTAAAACTGATTTCAATATTGACCATCTGGTGATGTCCATGTGTAGGGTCATCTCTTGTGTTGTTGGAATAGGGTATTTGCCATGATCAATAAGTTTTCTTGGCAAAACTCTGTTAGCCTTTGCCCTTCTGCATTTGTACTCCAAGGCCAAATTTGCATATTACTACAGGTATCTCTTGTCTTTCTATTATTGCATTACAGACCACTATGATGAAAAGAGGTAGTTCCTCTTGGCCGCCACCCCTCGGGCATGGGGTCCTCTGACCTCAGACGTGGGATAGCTCCTCTCGGTGGTGCTTGAGCACTGTCACAGCCATGCTCGCTTGGGTGGTGGACGGGAGGAGCTACCCCCGCCTGAGGTCAGGGGCAGCACCCGAGAGGAGCAACCCCACATCCAAGGAGCGGTGGCTGCCCGGGTGCAGGAGAGCCTAGAGGAGCTACTCCACGTTCAAGGTCAGGAGGGGGGGCAGTGAGTAGATACCCCTCATCGAAGGTAAGGAGCAGTGCCTGCGCTTTGCTGGAGCAACTGTGGAGATACCCCACGTCCAAGGTAAGAGAAACCCGAGTAGATGGTAGGTATTGCAAGAGGGCATCAGAAGCAGACACAGTGAAACCATACTCACAGAAAACTAGTCAATCTAATCACATTAAGACCACAGCCTTGTCTAACTCAGTGAAACTAAGCCATGCCCTGTGGAGCCACCCAAGATGGGCGGGTCATGGTGGAGAGGTCTGACAGAATGTGGTCCACTGGAGAAGGGGATGGAAACCACTTCAGTATTCTTGCCTTGAGAACCCCATGAACAGTATGAAAAGGCAAAATGATAGGATACTGAAAGAGAAAGTCCCCAGGTCAGTAGGTATCCAATACCACTGGATATCAGTGATCTCCACTGGAGGTCAGTGGAGAAATAACCCCCAAAAGAATGAAGGGATGGAGTGAAAGCAAAAATACCCAGTTGTGAATGTGACTGGTGATAGAAGCAAGGTCTGAGGCCGTAAAGAGCAATATTGCATAGGAACCTGGAATGTCAGATTTTTGAATCAAGGCAAATTGGAAGTGGTCAAATAGGAGATGGTAAGAGTGAAGGTCGACAGTCTAGGAATCAGTGAACTAAAATGGACTGGGATGGGTGAATTTAACTCAGATGAACGTTATATCTACTACTGCGGGCAGGAATCCCTTAGAAGAATTGGAGTAGCCATCATGGTCAACAAAAGAGTCTGAAATGCAGTACTTGGATGCAATCTCAAAAACAATAGAATGATCTCTGTTCGTTTCCAAGGCAAACCATTCAATATCACAGCAATCCAAGTCTATGCCCCAATCAGTAATGCTGAAGAAGCTGAAGTTGAACAGTTCTATGAAGACTTACAAGACCTTTTAGAACTACCACCCCAAAAAAGATGTCCTTTTGATTATAGGGGACTGGAATGCAAAAGTAGGAAGTCAAGAAACACCTGGAGTAACAGGCAAATTTGGCCTTGGAATACAGTATGAAGCTGGGCAAAGGCTAATAGAGTTTTCCCAAGAGAACGCACTGGTCATGGCAAACATCCTCCTCCAACAACACAAGAGAATTCTCTACACGTGGACATCGCCAGATGATCAGCACCAAAATCAGACTGATTATATTCTTTGCAGCCAAAGATGGAGAAGCTCTATACAGTCAGTAAAAACAAGACTGTGGCTTGACTGTGGCTCAGATCATGAACTCCTTATTACCAAATTCAGACTTAAATTGAAGAAAGTAGAGAAAACCACTAGACCATTCAGTGACCTAATCAAATCCCTTATGATTATACAGTGGAAGTGAGAAATAGATTTAAGGGACTAGATCTGATAGATAAAGTGTCTGATGATCTGTGGACGGAGGTTCATGACGTTGTACAGGAGACAGGAATAAAGATCATCCCCATGGAAAAGAAATGCAAAAAAGCAAAATGGCTGTCTGGGGAGGCCTTACAAATAGCTGTAAAAAGAAGAGAAACAGAAAGCAAAGGAGAAAAGGAAAGATATAAACATCTGAATGCAGAGTTCCAAAGAATATCAGGAGAGATAAGAAAGCCTTCCTCAGCAATCAATGCAAAGAAATAGAGGAAAAGAACAGAATGGTAAAGACTAGAAGCTCTTCAAGAAAATTAGAGATACCAAGGGAACATTTCATGCAAAGGTGGGCTCGATAAAGGACAGAAATGCTATGGCCCTAACAGAAGAAGAAGATATTAAGAAGAGGTAGCAATAAAACACAGAAGAACTGTACGAAAAAGGTTTTCATGACCCAGATAATCACGATGGTATGATCACTCACGTAGAGCCAGATATCCTGGAATGTGAAGTCAAGTGGGCCTTAGAAAGCATCACTACAAACAAAGCTAGTGGAGGTGATGGAATTCCAGTTGAGCTATTTCAAATCCTGAAAGATGATGCTGTGAAAGTGCTGCACTCACTAAACCAGGAAATTTGGAAAACTCACCAGTGGCCACAGGACTGGGAAAGGTCAGTTTTCATTCCAATCCCAAAGAAAGGCAATGCCAAAGAATGCTTAAACTACTGCACAATTGCAATCATCTCACACGCTAGTAAAGTAATGCTCAAAATTCTCCAAGCCAGGCTTCAGCAATACGTGAATCGTTAACTTCCAGATGTTCAAGCTGGTTTTAGGAAAGGCAGAGGAACCAGAGATCAAATTGCCAACATCTGCTGGATCATGGAAAAAGCAAGAGAGTTCCAGAAAAACATCTATTTCTGCTTTATTGACTATGCCAAAGCCTTTGACTGTGTGGATCACAATAAACTGTGGAAAATTCTGAAAGAGATGGGAANTTTGGCCACCTCATGTGAAGAGTTGGCTCATTGGAAAAGACTCTGATGCTGGGAGGGATTGGGGGCAGGAGGAGAAGGGGACGACCGAGGATGAGATGGCTGGATGGCATCACTGACTCGATGGACATGAGTCTGAGTGAACTCCGAGAGATGGTGATGAACAGGGAGGCCTGGCGTGCTGCGATTCATGGGGTCGCAAAGAGTCGGACATGACTGAGCGACTGAACTGAACTGAACTGACCTGCCTTTTGAGAAACCTATATGCAGGTCAAGAAGCAACAGTTAGAACTGGACATAGAACAACAGACTGGTTCCAAATAGGAAAAGGATTACATTGAGGCTGTATATTGTCACCCTGCTTATTTAACTTATATGCAGAGTACATCATGAGAAACCCTGGGCTGGATGAAGAACAAGCTGGAATCAAGATTGCTGGTAGAAATATCAACCTTAGATATGCAGATGACACCACGCTTATGGCAGAAATTGAAGAGGAACTAAAAAGCCTCTTGATGCAAATGAAAGAGGAGAGTGAAAAAGTTGTCTTAAAGCTCAACATTCAGAAAACTAAGATCATGGCACCTGGTCCCATCACTTCACAGGAAAAAGATGGTGAAACAGTGGAAATAGAGTCAGACTTTATTTTGGGGGGCTCCAAAATCACTGAAGATGGTGATTGCAGCCATGAAATTAAAAGACGCTTACTCTTTGGAAGGAAAATTATGACCAACCTAGATAGCATATTCAAAAGCAGAGACATTACTTTGCCAAGAAAGGTCTGTCTAGTTAAGGCAATGGTTTTTCCAGTGGTCATGTATGGATGTGAGAGTTGGACTGTGAAGAAAGCTGAGCACCGAAGAATTGATGCTTTTGAACTGTGATGTTGGAGAAGACTCTTGAGAGTTCCTTGGACTGCAAGGAAGTCCTACCAGTCCATTCTGAAGGAGATCAGCCCTGGGATTTCTTTGGAAGGAATGATGCTAAAGCTGAAACTCCAGTAGTTTGGCCACCTCATGCGAAGAGTTGACTCATTGGAAATTACTTTGATGCTGGGAGGGATTGGGGGCAGGATAAAGAAGGGGACGATAGGGGATGAGATGGTTGGGTGGCATTACTGACTCGACGGACGTGAGTCTGAGTGAACTACGGGAATTGGTGATGGACAGGGAGGCCTGGTGTGCTGCAATTCATGGGGTCACAAAGAGTCAGACACGACTGAGCAACTGAACGGAACTGAACTGATGGTGAAAAGGACATCTTTTTTGGTGTTAATTCTGGAAGGTTTTTGTAGGTCTTCATAGAACCATTTAACTTCAGCTTCTTCAGCATTAGTGGTTGGTACACACACTTGGATTACTGTGATATTGAACAGTTTGTCTTCACAACAATAAGAGATCATTCTATCATTTTTGAGATTGGCCCCAAGTACTGCATTTTGGACAGTTCTGTGGACTTTGAAGGCTACTTCATTTCTTCTAAGGTGTTCTTGCCCACTGAAGTAAATATAATGGTTATCTGAATTAAATTTGCCCATACTGGTCCATTTTAGTTTACAGATTCCTAAAATGTCGTTAATTCAGTTCAAAAATAGAATGGATTCATGGATCAAGAAATATTTACCATGACCTAGAAGAACTAATGAGCAACCTAGATAGCATATTCAAAAGCAGAGACATTACTTTGCTGACTAAGGTCCGTCTAGTCAAGGCTATGGTTTTTCCTGTGGTCATGTATGGGTGTGAGAGTTGGACTGTGAAAAAGGCTGAATGCCAAAGAATTGATGCTTTTGAACTGAGTCTCTTGGACTGCAAGGAGATCCAACCAGTCTATTCTGAAGGGGATCAACCCTGGGATTTCTTTGGAAGGAATGAGGCTAAAGCTGAAACTCCAGTACTTTAGCCACCTCATGTGAAGAGTTGACTCATTGGAAATTACTTTGATGCTGGGAGGGATTGGGGGCAGGATAAAGAAGGGGACGACAGGGGATGAGATGGTTGGGTGGCATCACTGACTCGATGGACGTGAGTCTGAGTGAACTCCGGGAATTGGTGATGGACAGGGAGGCCTGGTGTGCTGCAATTCATGGGGTCGCAAAGAGTCGGACACGACTGAGTGACTAAACTGAACTGAAATTGTTTCATCTGATTGTTGATTGTCATTTATAAATTTATTGATACTTCTGTCCTGGGTATTCCTTTGCAAATGGTGTATGGATTCATTGCATATTCTAAGATATTGTCTATAGATTATAAAATAAAGTCAAGCATGTATGTGCTGATATGTTTTAAGTTGACTTGTTCTTATACTTAGAAATGTCTCTCTTTTTTTAAATTAAAATTTATTTATTTTAATTGGAGGTTAATTACTTTACAATATTGTATTCTTTTTGCCATACATCAACATGAATCCGCCACATGTGTACACGTGTTCCCAATCCTGAACCCTGCTCCTACCTCCTTCCCCATACCATCCCTCTGGGTCATCCCATTGCACCAGCCCCAAGCATCTTGTATCCTGTATCAAACCTAGACTGGCGACTCGTTTCTTATATGATATTATACATGTTTCAATGCCATTCTCCCAAATCTTCCCACCATCTCCCTCTCCCACAGAGTCCAAAAGACTGTTCTGTACATCTGTATCTCTTTTGCTGTCTTGCATGCAGGATTATCATTACCATCTTTCTAAATTCCATATATATGCATTAGTACACTGTATTGGCGTTTATCTTCCTGGCTTACTTCACTCTGTATAATCAATGCCAATTTCATCCATCTCATTAGAACTGATTCAAATGTATTATTTTTAATGGCTGAGTAATACTCCATTGTGTATATATATGTACCACAGCTTTCTTATCCATTCATCTGCTGATGGACATCTAGGT
>SJYT01083929.1:0-64858 GCA_006410635.1 Cephalophus harveyi
GACCCAGGGATTGAACCCGGGTCTCCCGCATTCCAGGCAGACGCTTTAACCTCTGAGCCACCAGGGAAGCCCCACAAGCTATAAGGTGTGGCCAAAACTTGTGTATCAAGAGTTATCATCAGGCTCAGTGTCCATCATTTTCTCTGTGCCTCAGGTTGCTTGATTCTATCACCAGGGGAAGGATTCAAAGATGATTCACTGATTTTTTTTCATTCATTTGCTCAACACATTTAACAGTTATCCTGTGTCCCAAGCTATAGTGTAGTGAAGAAAATGGATAAATAAACACAGCACAGTTTAAGAACTGCTACTAGAGCATATCTAAGCTGGCCTGAGATGGGTCAGGAAATGCTTCCAGGGCAGAGGATGTCTCAGCTAAGCATTGACAGGGAACTAATATTCACCAGGGAAAGAAGTAGGAAATGTCCTCCGGGCAGAAGGAACAGTGTGTTCAAAGGCTCAGTGGTGAGAAGAGAAGGTGACCCAACCAAGAGACAGAAAGATGTTCTTTTGGCTGAAGCATCAAGTTCATCAGGGAGTGTGTCTCTCACCAGAGCTTTGAGAGATGGCTGGTGCTCAGGAACACCTCCTGGGGGAGCTGAAGAGTCTGACTTGCTAATCTGAACACAATGAGGATTCTGAGGAGGGAACTAGCCTGATAAAATTTGCATTGGAGGCCTTTCCTGGTGATCCAGTGGTTACGATTCCGCCTTCCAATGCACAGGTCATGGGTTCAATCTCAGGTCTGGGAACTAAGACCGCACGTGCTGCAGGGCAGCTAAGCCTGTGTGTGTCACACTACTGAGCCTGCACACCACTGGTGTCCGTGTGCCACAGTGGAAGATCCTGTGTGCTGGAACCAAGACCCAGTGCAGCCAAATAAACAGATACATTTTAAAATTTGCATTGGCATCCACATCTGTTGGCTCACGGCCAGCTGGGAGGCCAAATGATGAAGTGGAAGGAGTGCTGACTGGGACTCGAGTGGCCAGCTTCTTACCTTTTAATCAGCCATGTAGTCTCTTGGATGGAGTTAAGTTTGGGCTGGACAAATGGGTTTCAATCAACCGCTGGGGACATGGACAATGTCTGGAGACAGTTTTGGTGGATATACCTGGGAGAGGGCTGCTTCTGGTATCTAGAAGGTATAGGCCAGTAATGCTGCTGAACCTCCTATAATGCACAGGAGAGGGGCCCTCAGTGAAAGAAAGTGAAAGTGAAAGTCACTCAGTCATGTCCGACTCTTTGCGACCCCATGGACTATACAGTCCATGGAATTCTCCAGGCCAGAACACTGGAGTGGGTAGCCATTCCCTTCCCCAGGGGATCTTTCCAACCCAGGGATCGAACCTAGCTCTCCAGCATTGCAGGCAATTCTTTACCAGCTGAGCCACAAGGGAAGCCCAAGAATACTGAAGTGGGTAGCCTATGCCTTTTCCAGGGGATCTTCCTGACCCAGGAATCGAGCCGGGGTCTCCTGCATTGCAGGCGGATTCTTTACCAACTGAGCTCCCCCAACACAGCCCCAAATGCGAGCAGTGTGGACCATGGCCAGCAGCACTGGCATCACCTGGGACTTTGTTAGAAATGTAGAATCACAGGCCCCAGACCTACTAAATCCAACTCTGCATTTGGATGACCTGCCCAGATGCTGTGAGTACACATGCAAATTGAGAAGTACTTATTTAATTGAGCCCTAATGCCCCTTCCCCCTGGATGCCCTGGATGCCAAGGGTCTGGGAAAGGGTGGGGAAGGTGTAGCAGTCCCACATGTAGCTCTGCTGATGATGGTGTTTGTCCCCAGATGTGTCTTCAGCGAACGCTGGAACTCCACGACACCTACGGCGTGCACTACACCTTCGGCTTGCCGGGTCTGCTTGGAGGGATCGTCACCATCGTGCTGACGGCGCTTGAGGCCCAGGGAACCGATAAGTCCACGTGGGTCACTTGACTCAGCCCCCTATCACCCCATCCTTCCTGAGAAGGAGTGTGCCCAGAGTCCTTGGCTGGGGGTGAGGGGCATACATTCAGGGCCAGGCAGTCAGAAGGCTTCAGTGAATATCTGTTGGCCAGTTTATTCCAAAATTCCAGATAAGTCCCCACTTTGTATGGACTTCTCACCTGTCCAGGTCACTTCTTTCTAAAGCAGTTAGCTTAAGTGAGAGGAAAAGCTGATAGTCCTGAGGCCTCCCCAAATGAAGACGGAGGAGGCAGTCAGGCCCACACCAACTGAACCCATTTTTCGGCCACTGGTGATTTTGGTGGTGGTGAAATAACCATGAGGTCTTGACCTGGGCCATGCTACCTAACCTCTCTGAGCCTCTGTCTCCCCATGGCAAATGAAGATAATGATAGTACTTCCCTGCATAGGGGTGTTGGAAGCTAGGCACTGTGTGGTTAAAGGATATGATATGTGATATGTTCATGTAGGAAAATGCTGAATACTGCTCATCCCTGAGACCCAGAGAGGGAAAGGGTGTGGTTAACGTCTCAATTGTGAGGGAGGAATGTAAGTCCCTGGACCAGAATCAGGTCCTATGCCCCCCAGGCAATAGACAGCAATGATCAGAACTCTGACCATAGCTTTCTGAAAGTTGTTATCTTCTTGTTCCCGCTTTCTGGGTTTTTCTTTTGAACTTGTTTATTTTCTGAATGTGGCTCACACATAATGAAAAAGTGACTTGAGCGTGATACAGGAATAGATTTTTTCCAGATGAACCCATATAGTGATAACAACAATAAAATTACTGATGACAATCAGTACTATTTATTGACTGTTTCTAAGTACTAGGCATTAAGCTAAAATCATTAAGTGCATCATCTTATTTAATCCTTACAACTACCTGGTGAGGTGTTATTAGTTTTTCCTAAGAATTGATACCTTGGGGGAGTTAGCTGTCTGAAGTCATGTGGCTTCCAAGCTGGCTGTCGAGGTGGTGATCACCAGCGGCGGGTGATGAGAAACTGTGTTTGGAAGCATCTCAGAGAAATCGTGGAGAGCTAGGTTCCTTATAATTCCAACAACAGAGACAGCCACAGCCCCAGATTATAGGAATCCTCTATGAGCAGATGAGACATACATCCTTGAGCTGCTTAGGGATGAGGAGGATCCCATTTGGGGATGAGAAGAGGATGGTATATGTGAACCTAGACATCTCAGTAACGGACTCCAAAGGTGTTCCTGCCGCTGTTTTAATAACTGTGTGACTATCGGCAATCTCTTTCCTCTCTCCAGGACCCTGAGTCCCCCTCCGTAAAACAACGGGTTAATCTAGCAGGGTCCTACACTCAGATGCCTGTAGGGGCCAGACTGGTAAGGTTAAAAGTGAGACCAGCAAGGGGAGGAAACCACGGGCATTTGTTCTTCAGTGCCCGGCAGCTTAAACCATCCAGAGACTTGGGATCAGGATTGCCAGATCTAATGACTTTTTAAGAGAAGGCAGAAATCCAGAGTTATGCACATACTCCCCCAAGTACTGCAAAAGATTCAAAATCATTAGAAACACGTGCGTGCTAAGTCGCTTCAGTCGTGTCCAACTCTTTGCGACACCATGGACTGTAGCCTGCCAGCCTCCTCTGTCCATGAAATTCTCCAGGCAAGGATACTGGAGTGGGTTGCCATTTCCTTCTCCAGGGGATCTTACCGACCCAGGGATCCTACCTGGGTCTCCTGCATTGCAAGCAGATTCTTTACCATCTTGGCTACAGGGAAATCCCCCATTAGAAACAATGTGTGGACCAAATTCTGCTCGTGGGCTGCTGACCTGGAACTTCTGAATCACTTGCCCTCCCGTCCCCCGAATTCTGTGATTCTCTGGCTCTCCCAGAACAGTGGTTCTCAACTGTTCTCAATTCCCAGGAGATACTGGGACTTGTTAAAAATGCAAATCCTCCCCTACCCCAGACACACACAATTAGAAACCTGGCGGTGGGACCCAGCAGTCTGCTTTCTCAAGTCCTATATGTGCTTCTCCTGCAAGTTCAGGTTCGAGAACTATTGGCCTATAGCAAAAAATAGAAACAAAGCAAAACAAACAACCAATCTGCTGCTAAAGGATTAACAGCCGGCTTTCTGGTGAAACTAAGCCCTGACGTAGAGCATTTACTGATTTCTCTGGTGCCAATACTCTCACCATGGCTGATTTCAAGCCATCAAAGTGATACTCCCAAACGTGGAGTTGAGAGGAGATGAGAGCTGTCGTCCTGCGCGTCTGCGTGAGCCTGACTCCAGCACCGTCTCCAAGTCAAGTCTCATCAGGATGAGACAGCTGAGGAGCAAGTATTAGTCTTCTCTCCTCTGCAGGAACTTGGCAAAGGGAAGGGCACAGTGACAGCAACGACCTCTCTCGGGGTGGCCTCTGGTCTGCTGGAAGTAAAGGGCACAGGCTTCGGGGACAAATAGAGCAAGGTCACACTTAACAGTTGTGTGACTTTGGGTGAGGTATTCAAACTCTCTCTAAAGTCTCAGTTTTCTATCTGTAAAATAAGATGATAAGATGCATGTCCCAGGGCTGCTGTGAAGATTCACCAACATATAAGAAAGGGCTCAAGGCTTCCCTAGTGGCTCAGACAGTAAAAAATCTGCCTACAATGTAGAAGACTTGTGTTCAATCCCAAGAGGAAATGGCAGCTCACTCCAGCATTTTTGCCTGGAGAGTCCCGTGGACAGAGGAGCCTGTTGGGCTACAGTCCATGGGGTCACAAAGAGTCAGACACCACTGAGCAACTGACACTTTCACTTTCTTACAAGAAAGGGCTCAGGACAGTGCTTGGCACGTAGTAAACACTCAACACACGGCCCCTTTCTTTAGGATAGTTACTGATGCTGCTGCCTCTGTAAGAAGAGCATCTGGACATAATGGAAAGATGGCAAGAGGACTGAGCTGGTCGTCAGAGCACTTCCCAGGAAGTGTGGATCAGCTGCTTTAGTAACTCTGTGTCATTGGACACGTCATTCCAAAGAATGACTCTTCATTCCACGAACAGTATTTGCCCATTTCCCTATTCAGGTGAGTGCGTGTAAATGAGTCAGATGCTGTGCTTGGAGCCTGGATGGAGTGTTTTTCACAAATTGTGGGATTTTAAGTGGTGTGAAGACACACTGGAAGAGCACCGGATCACACAGTGCAGACGCCCTTTTGCAGTTCTCATGCAACCTGTTGATTACATCAGGGAAAAGGCTCCCCTTAGGGCTGAGTGTCTCCACACTCTTCCCACCCTCGCTGACCTCCAACTTCAACAGCAGCAGAGGAAACCTCAGTCTGAGATTTGCCCCAGCTGCTGCATCTAAAGGAGATTAAAGCAATATTTTTTTTTTCACTGTATCTTGGTTACCTCCTATTTCTCTTCCATTTAAGCTAGTGACACAAAGTTCCTTATAAATAGGTTTATTAAAAAAAAAAATTTTTAAGTTTACTTAAAAATATATGGGCTTCCCTGCTGGCTCAGATGGTAAAGCGTCTGCCTGCAACACGGAAGACCTAGGTTCGATCCCTGGGTCGGGAAGATCCCCTGGAGAAGGAAATGCCAACCCACTCCAGTACCCTTGCCTGGAAAATCCTATGGACGGAGGAGCCTGGTAGGCAATAGTCCATGGGGTTGCAAAGAGTCAGACACGACTGAGCAACTTCACTTTAAAGAAAAATATTAAAAACAAAATAGTATTCCTGGGACTTCCCTGGTGGTTCAGGAGTAAAGAATCCGCCTGCCAAGGCAGGAGATAAAATCCGCATGCGAGGTGGATCCACTAAGCCCGAGCGCCACAACTACTGAGCCTGTGCTCTGGAGCCCAGGAGCCGCCACTGCTGAAGCCTCGCGCTCTCGGCCTGTGCTCCGCCACAAGAGAAGCCGCTGCAACGAGAGGCTGGAGCACCGCAACTAGAGCAGCCGCCGCTCGCCACAGCTGGATCAAGCCCACACTCAGCAATGAAGACCCAGCGTGGCCATAAACAGACACGTAAATAATAGCATCCCTGGAAAGCAGATCTGGCCAAATCTGAGCAGGGAGCCCACCGATGCTGAAATTTGGCCACTTTTGTGGGTAGACAGAACTGCCTGGTTTGAATCCCTAGAAACACCCATTCCAAGCCACATGGCAATGGGACCCCTGGTTCACTTTCCTAACCTGCACCTCCCATTTGGTAAACCGTAGAGGCTGAAGCCCTGGCACAAGGCCCACCCTGTGTGGGGAATGTTAACACAGCCATTTCTGCCTCATCCATTTCTACTCTCAGATGGCAGCAGGGTAGAGCGAACTTGGGTTGTAAGTAGCAGATTTGGGTTTAGCCTTTATTCTACATGCAATGCAGGAGACCCTGGTTCGATTCCTGGGTCAGGAAGATCACCCGGAGAAGGGAATGTCTACTCACTCCAGTATTCTGGCCTGAAGAATTCCATGGACTATTCCATGGGGTCGCAAAGAGTCGACACGACTGAGTGACTTTTGCTTCTCGCTTTTATTCTACCACTTACTACTTTTTTAAGAAACTTTTTTCTTGTAATACAGTCTACTTCCAGAATAGTCAAGAATCATAAGGGTTGGCTTCCCTGATGGTCCAGTGGTAAAGAATCCAGCTGCCAATGCAGGAGACACAGGCTCCATCCCTGGTCCAGGAAGATCCCACATGGCACAGAACAACGAAGCCTGTGCTCCACAGCTATTATGCCAGCGGTCTAGAGCCTGTGCTCTGCAAAATAGAAGCCACTGCTATGATAAGCCCACATACTGCAACCGGAGAGCAGCCTCCACTTGCCGCAACTAGAGAAAAGCCCACGCAGCACCAAAGCCCCAGCACAGCCAAAATAAACAAAAATTTTTAAAAATGTATCATAAGAATACCACTTAATGACTTCTGACACAGCCAATAACCAGCACACAGATATCTGTGTCCTGTCCCAGGGCAACCACTAACCTGACTTCTAAGAGCAGCAATCAGTCTTGCCTGGTTTTGTCCTTTAAATGCATAAAATCATACAGGAGGTCTGTTCTTGTGTTCTTCTTGACTTCTTTTACTCAACTTTGAAGTGAGATCCATCCATGTCGTTGAGTATCTCTGTAGATTGTTCATTTTCATTGGAATATAGCATTGATTTGTGCTTGGGCTTAATTGATAAAGGCAACTGAATGACAACATGGAGAGGTCAATGTCATTGAATGGAAACTTCATTGTTCCAGTTGCCCTGGAAATGAGAGGCATGACATACCTTGCAGGGACACGTGAAAGCTTACCACATGCAGGGACCAGGCAGTAGAGGGAGACGGGAGCAGAGACTATGTCTTTAGGACTAGAGTGGCAGGGGAGGGACACAGGGGTGTCCCCTATAGTCCGAAGTGAAAACACAAATGTTAGAGCTTGCAGTTGGCGGCTTGTAATGAAAGTTGACTTATGAGAGATCAAGGTAAACCATGTTGACACTTAGTTTGGCCCTGCAATAAATGAGTGGCAAATACAAAATTTAAGAAAACATAGACCAGAGCTCCATTATATGAACATAGCACAATTTACCCCTTGTCAATGAGCATTTGGGTAGTTTCAAGTGTGGAGCTAGTAATAAGGGTTGGCTTCCCTGATGGTCCAGTGGTAAAGAATCCAGCTGCCAATGCAGGAGACACAGGCTCCATCCCTGGTCCGGGAAGATCCCACATGGCACAGAACAACGAAGCCTGTGCTCCACAGCTATTATGCCAGCGCTCTAGAGCCTGTGCTCTGCAAAATAGAAGCCACTGCTATGATAAGCCCACATACTGCAACCGGAGAGCAGCCTCCACTCGCCGCAACTAGAGAAAAGCCCACTCAGCACCAAAGCCCCAGCACAGCCGAAATAAATAAACAAAAATTAAAAAAAATATATCATAAGAATACCACTTAATGACTTCTGACACGGCCGATAACCAGCACACAGAAATCTGTGTCCTGTCCCAGGGCAACCACTAACCTGACTTCCTAGAGCAGCAATCAGTCTTGCCTGGTTTTGTCCTTTAAATGCATAAAATCATACAGGAGGTCTGCTCCTGTGTTCTTCTTGACTTCTTTTACTCAACTTTGAAGTGAGATCCATCCATGTCGTTGAGTATCTCTGTAGATTGTTCATTTTCATTGGAGTATAGCATTGATTTGTGCTTGGGCTTAATTGATAAAGGCAACTGAATGACAACATGGAGAGGTCAATGTCATTGAATGGAAACTTCATTGTTCCAATTGCCCTGGTAATGAGAGGCATGACATACCTTGCAGGGACATGTGAAAGCTTACCACATGCAGGGACCAGGCAGTAGAGAGAGATGGGAGCAGAGACTATGTCTTTAGGACTAGAGTGGCAGGGGAGGGACACAGGGATGTCCCCTATAGGCCGAAAGTGAAAACACAAATGTTAGAGCTTGCAGTTGGCGGCTTGTAATGAAAGTTGACTTATGAGAGATCAAGGTAAACAATGTTGACACTTAGTTTGGCCCTGCAATAAATGAGTGGCAAATACAAAATTTAAGAAAACATAGAACAGAGCTCCATTATATGAACATAGCACAATTTACCCCTTGTCAATGAGCATTTGGGTAGTTTCAAGTGTGGAGCTAGTATTGTTGTTATGAATGTTCTAGTACTTTTCTTTGAACCTATAAATGTGCTTCTGTTGAGTATATGCCTAGAAGTTGAGCTGTTGGATCATACAGTTTTCATGCAATCTGCTTCAGTGGATACTTTCAGTTTTCCATTGTGGTTTATACAGTAGAAACTGAGAGTTTCCTTTACCTAATATATAATTTAGACATCAAACTTACTGTTTTAATTTTCATTTCCTTGATGACTACTTAAGCATTTGAATACCTCCTCTTTGGAAATGTCTGTTCAGTTTCTTTTGCCTACTTAGACATAAAACTCTTCTTTTTCTTGCCCCGAGAGACATAAAACCTTTCTCTTTAATTGCCTAATGAGGAAACTCAGGACTCCAAGGTTAANCATTTGAATACCTCCTCTTTGGAAATGTCTGTTCAGTTTCTTTTGCCTACTTAGACATAAAACTCTTCTTTTTCTTGCCCCGAGAGACATAAAACCTTTCTCTTTAATTGCCTAATGAGGAAACTCAGGACTCCAAGGTTAAATGCCTAGGGTCACACAGCTAGTGACAGCACTGGGACTTGAACTTGGGTTTTCTGACTTCTGGTCTAGTTCATTATCCATGAACTAGAGTAAGCCAAAGAGGATCTTGAAATCCCTTCTTCCCCTTCTACGTGTCTGAGCAGCTTTGCAGGAGAGCGATGGGAAGGTACTGCCTGGGGAGGGGGCATTTGTTCTCCTGGCGGCCCTTGCTGACAGCGTCACTACTGATGCACACAGTCCTTTTGGTCCCCAGTGACCTTTGCAGCCTGATGCCCAAACGTGACCACCTCTGCTTTGTCATTTCTAGGCTCGGCTACCAGGTACTCATCGACTTCGGGGCGTTGGGCTTCACCATCATCATGGGTGTGACCTCTGGTCTCTTGACAGGTCAGTGTGAGACCACGCTTCTTCCACCATTGTCCAGGCGCAGGGTATGGGCTGAGATTGCAACTGCCCCATGGTTGGACATGTATGTGCCCATCTCCCTCCCCATGAACCCAGCCTCCTCAGCTCCAGCCAAATGAGACGAAGGGCTCATATCTTGATTTAAAAAAAACAAATGAACACAGAATCACAAAATTTCAGAATTGGGAAGGCCCTCAGAGGTCACCTGAACACTGTAGCCTCTTGAGCCCAGGACTGGTGATTTCACCGAATTTTGTACGGAAGACTAAGGAAACCCTGAGGCTTACAGAGCTTACCTTTTATTCCCTGATAACACCTCAACTGCTATTTTGTTCAGCAAATAGACCAGGTACTAGGGACACAGCAGTGAACAAACCAAATTCCCTGGTCACACCGAGTTGATATTCTAGGTGGAGAGGGAGCTTTCACCATAAATAGGAAAAAATATGGTACATCAGATGGTGATAAGCACTATGAAGAGAAATAAATCAGGGTAGGGAAATGCAGAGTCCTGGTGAGAGTGGGGTGCTCTTTAGGAAGGATAGTAAGAAAGTCCTATCTAATGAGGTGACTTTGAAGCAAGGACTTGACTGCAAAGAAGGAGGGAGCCATACTGTGTATTTATTTGGGAGAAGAACTTTCCATGAAAAGGGACAGCAAGGCCAGAGGCACTGAGGCAGGAGCATCCTTTGCCTGTTCGGGGAATAGCAAGGATGTCAGTGTAGCTGATGTAGCTGGAGAGATGGGGAGAGGGGAGGGGGTTGGAGACAGAGTGGTAGTAAGGAGCCAGATCATTCTGAAGATGGGAGGCCATTAGAGATCTGTAGGCAGAGGACTGAAGTATGTTTTTACTTCTGCAATGTGACAGAAGAGCAAAGAATCTTGTGAATGTGACTGTGAAAGTCGCTCAGTCGTGCCCAAATCTTTGCGACCCTGTGGACTGTAGTCCACCAGGCTCCTCTGTCCATGGAATTCTCCAGGCAAGAATACTAGAGTGGGTTGCCATTCCCTTCACCAGGAGATCTTCCTGACCCAGAGATCAAACCTGGATCTCCCACATTGCGGGCAGATTCTTTATCATCTGAGCCACCAGGGAAGCCCCTAAAACACATATGGCATGTGGGATCTAGTTCCCTGACCAGGGATCAAACTTGAAGTGCAAGTCCTAGCCACTGGACCACCAGGGGAGTCCCAAAAGAATCTTGGGGAGACATCAATTTGCCTGTCTTACTTATACGCAGTATGAAAACATGCATCGCTCCAGAATTGTTCACTGTTATTCTACAGGTAAATATCTTTTCTTGGTTAGACTCTCACATATTGTGTCTCTAAGCAGGGAGTGAATGCCAAATAAGAGATAAAATAGCCAAAGCAGACACTAAAGAATGGTGTGACCTTGGGTGAATGGTGTGACCATGTCACTTTACTCTTTCTGGGCATTGGCTGGCTTTCTGTAAAGTGGATGGATTATAGTAACTAATCATTTGGCATCCTTTCAGCTCTAAAACATGTATATAGTACTTTTTTGGGGCCGCACGGCATGGTTGGATGGCATCAGTGACTCAATGGACATGAGTTTGGGCAAACTTCGGGAAACAGTGAAGGACAGGAAAGCCTGGCACACTGCAGTCCATGGGGTGACAAAGAGTCAGACACGACTTAGTGACTGAACAACAATGGCATGGGGAGTCTCGGTTCCCTGACCAGGGATTGAAGCCACATCCCCTGAGTTGGAAGCACAGAGTCTTAACCACTGGACTACCAGGAAAGTCCCGAAAGTACTTTCTGGAATTTTCAAGAATGAGATTGGCTAGAATTGCTTTAATGTACCAATTGGCCTCAGCTTTCAACAGAGTCTGAGACGACTGATTAAATGCAGATGAGAACAAGGCCTCCTGCCATAAGTTTACATTCTATTGGTGGTGGCAGTCCAACCCTGAAGAGAGTTGCCAGATTTAACAAGTGAAAACACAAGGCACCCAGCTCAGAATCCAGAGTTAACTGAGCATCCTGCATTTTCTCTGGGAGTCCTACACCTGGGCTCTCATGCCACTCGCCACTGTCAGCAGTATAGACAGATGATGCTGAGTGGTGCTGTCTTGCAGAGCAACTCAGAGGGCTTCCCAGGCTTCACCGAGATCAAGAAAGAGAATAAAGACACCCCTATTATTCCTTTAAGAGTTCAGAACAATGAGCTTTCATCTTTACATGTTGCTTTCTACTTGAGGAAACTGGTGATTAAAAAGTACTTGGACGGGATTTCCCTGGTGGCCCAGGGTTAGGACTCCACACTTCCACTTCAGCGCTGCAGGTTCAATCCCTGGTCGGGGAACTAAGATCCTGCATGCCACTTGGCCAAAAAAAGAAAAAGAAAGACAACCTTCCATGTGTTGTGCACCATAAAGACATTCCCTAATATTTCCCCAAATTAAAAAAAAAAACTTACTTGGACAATGTAAGGGGAAAGAGGCCTCCAAGAAGCCAGGATGGCACCAAATTGACCCACTAAAATCAAGCATTTTACCACGAAGAGACCCCTTTCTGCGAAGCCCTCCTATAGGCACTTAGGTAAGAAACAATCTTGGCGACTTCCCTGGTGGTCCAATGGTTAAGACTCTGTGCCTCCACTCCAGGGGCACAGGTTCCATCGTGGTCAGGGAAGTAGGATCTCACATGCTGTGTGGTACAGCCAAAAAAAAAGAGAGAGAAAATAAAAGGAAACAATCTTATCAAGCATGGTAAAGGGTTTTCCCAGTTCAGGCAGATTAAAAATAGCAGATTAGAGTTAGGTTTCAAGAGGTAAGACACACTGGTGGAAGTTAGCAGTGAGAGCAAAGATCCTAGCAGGAGAAAGTAAATTCTTAAAACCAGACATGAGAACATGAGAAGCTTGGGCTGCCAGAGAACAGGCCAGTAACTTCAGCAGCTGTGGCCCTTCTCCATGTTATACTGCTGCTGCTAAGTCACTTCAGTTGTGTCCAACTCTGTGCGACCCCATAGATGGCAGCCCACCAGGCTCCCCTGTCCCTGGGATTCTCCAGGCAAGAACACTGGAGTGGGTTGCCATTGCCTTCTCCAATGCATGAAAGTGAAAAGTGAAAGTGAAGTCGCTCAGTCGTGTCCAACTCTTAGCGACCCCATGGACTGCAGCCTTCCAGGCTCCTCCATCCATGGGATTTTCCAGGCAAGAGGACTGGAGTGGGGTGCCACGTTATACAGTGCCTTTGATAAATGGATATTCCTATCAACAACTCTAATTTTTTAAAAAAAGTCTAAATGTGTTCAGTGTTGTCTCATAAGACAAGAAAATATATTTTAGATGGATTTTCATCAGTGATGAGTAAGCCTCAACTATCTGAAAAATATATGTAGGCAACAGAGGTTCATTTATGAGTAATTCTAGCTAAATGAGGTGTGTCGATTACGCTCTCCATGCCAGTATCAGTTAAAGGCACACGCTGTAAGAGGCGAGTGTGAATGAGCACACGCCTACTCTTGTTAATCTTACTATTTAATACATTGGGATGGATCATCATTAAAAATACACAGATAAGTCTATCAGTGGCATTTCCCTGCTTCACATGAAAGGTAAGCACGACTTTATGTGCCGGAAATTCCACTCGGAGCAGCTGGGGGAATGCATAGGGCCCTAGCTCTCTGGGCAGAGGTGGGATGGTTGACAAGAACAAGCACAGGAGCACATGTTATTACCTGCTTTCCAAACCAGTGGAATCTGGAGCTGAGATCACTGTGAGTTTCTTGGAACCAGGGAGGATGAACCTGCAAGGGTGGCTGTTTGAGTCGCTCTCCATGGTAGCTCTTGTGTTTAAATGAATCAGCTTTTAAGTGGGGCTTTGTCCAACAGGGTCCTTCTTCTCTGTCTTGGGAAGCATGTTAGATCCATGACTATCATATACCTCTCAGTGTAATCTAAATCCTTTGGATATAATTTTTCTTAAAGTGAAGTGAAGTGTAGTCGCTTAGTCGTGTCCGACTCTTTGCGACCCCATGGACACCAGGCTCCTCCGTCCATGGGATTTTCTAGTGGGTTGCCATTTCCTTCTCCAGGGAACTTCCCAACCCAGGAATAGAACCCAGGTCTCCCGCATTGTAGACAGATGCTTTACCATCTGAGCCACCAGGGAAATCACGAGGGCAGTCTAATTACTCTAAGACATGTCTATATTAGATAGGTCAACAAACATTAATATCAGGTATTTAATACTGAATATTTCCCAGTTCACATGAACCTGGAATTTATTGTTTAATTCAGAATTATTTGATTTGTAAGTGCTTACCTTTTCTTAAGCCAAATAAATAGAGCTTATTTACAAATTAACATCAAAAATATTACCCAGAGACAAAGACATACCAAGACATATTTAGACAGACACAGTGCAAGATCTAGCTTCATTTTCTAAGTTTAGTCATGAATTAGATATTACAATTGTTCTTACCAGTTCCTTTTAAAAGATCTCTGTAGAATTAATGAAACTGGTCCAGCAAGGACAGTGCTTCAGTGTGTCTATCTCCTGGTTGTGGAAGATAAAAGGATTTTTGCTGAGTTATCATAGGTGAGATATGATCATCTGATTAACTTTGAGATAAATGCAATCCTCTAAATGTGTAACATTTATTTATGAACTTAAATAGGTTTGCTCTTAAACCTCAACATATGGAAATCAACTCACAAGGTTCACTACTTTGACGACCAATCTTTCTGGAAGGTAAGATTTTTAACCTATTAATGTCATAAGTTTGGAGTGAATGGACTTAAAAAGATCCCTGGGGTATGTATGTTAACTTGGTGTTTATGGAGAGTAAAGTAAAAAACAAATGAAAATGAAGTAAGGAGCCCTGGAGGAGAAGCAAATCCTTGATACGTGTGTGCATGTGTGCATACGTGTGCGTGTGTGCGTGTGCATGTGTGCGTGTGTGTTGGTGGGGGGTGGGGAGGTAGTAGATGTCCCCATTTCCCTGATGCCTCAAAGTCACTGAGGGTCAGGGATGTGGGAGCTGACACTGGCCATGTCTCCTCCCCATCTGGAGTCACCAAAGTGGGCTAATAGTTCGATATGAAGGTGATAGAATCCTGCGCTGCAAACGCCAGAAGACCCACAGGGGCCAGCAAGTCCAGTCCCCTCATTGGCTGGACTTCCAAGCGGAGTCATGACTGTCTAAGTTCTGAGGGAAGAGCGGGGTAAATTACAGCCAGTGGACACGAGAAAACTTGTAGTATAGGGATCCGGGGTCAGTGAGTCAAGAGACATAAGGCTCGAATAATTCAGCGACCACTGACAGTCTAGGCGACATTGTAGGGCTAGGAAGGAGGTCAGGGCTCATTCCCTGAGACCCCACTGCCTTCCTCCCTTTGACCTGCACTCGCAGTTCACAAAGTACTGATACGTGTTGCCTTAGGTAATCTTCCAACTGATGCTGAGGTTGGCTTTCTCACCCAGCAGGCAAGATACTGACCACTAGGGGGACACAGAACCAGCCTTATTATGGACCTTGGTATTCAGCTCTGTAGGGGCCAAACTGAGAGAACTTAGAGAAAACCCACCTCTTCTCCTTTTCCTTTATCTCTGTGCTCCTCTTCCTCTTGAAATAGCTTTCTGGAGGTATCAGTTCAGTTCAGTTCAGTCGCTCAGTCATGTCTGACTCTTTGCGACCCCGTGAATCGCAGCACGCCAGGCCTCCCTGTTCATCACCAACTCTCGGAGTTCACTCAGACTCACGTCCATCGAGTCAGTGATGCCATCCAGCCATCTCATCCTCTGTCGTCCCCTTCTTCTCCTGCCCCCAATCCCTCCCAGCATCAGAGTCTTTTCCAATGAGTCAATTCTTTGCATGAGGTGGCCAAAGCACTGGAGTTTCAGCTTCAGCATCCTTCCCTCCAAAGAACACCCAGGGCTGATCTCCTTGCAGTCCAAGGGACACTCAAAAGTCTTCTCCAACACCACAGTTCAAAAGCATCAATTCTTCAGCTTTCTTCACAGTCCAACTTTCACATCCATACATGACCACTGGAAAAACCATAGCCTTGACTAGACCGACCTTTGTTGGCAAAGTAATGTCTCTGCTTTTGAATACGCTATCTAGGTTGGTCATAACTTTCCTTCCAAGGAGTAAGCGTCTTTTATGGCGGAGCCCAGTGGGCTGCCGTCTGTGGGGTCGCACGGAGTCGGACACGACTGAAGCGACTTAGCAGCAGCAGCAGCGCCTTTTCTCTAACTTAACGTGAATGGAACCACATGGCGTGTACTCGTCTGGCTTCTTTTACCAAGTGTAATTATCCTGGGATCACCCACGTGGTCGTGTATAATCTGCCTCATCTTGAGCCAGCTTCTCTCTATAGCCACTGGCTTCTCCCAACAGCCAGTCTCTCCCAGGCCCCTGCAAGTGCTCTTGTCCCTTTAGCAGAAGCAGGGTAATCCAGTGAAAGGACTCAGGAAACTAGTTTAATCTATCCATTCATTCCACAAGTATTTATTGAGCAACCATTATATATGAAGCACTCTGCTCATGAAGATACCACAAATAGGACAAACATCCACCTCAATTATTTGAGCTGCAGTAAATACTTGCTGAACAAATGAAGGGAAACTGGGGGACCCCATCTAACACTAGCCCCTGTGGGAGCAGGTGAAACAGTGTGTGCCCCTGGTACAGTAAGACCTGGATTCTAGTCACCGCTCTGCAAGGTCTGATGTAGGCAAGACCTTTGACTTCTCTCACTGGTTAAAAAAAGAACAGTAACCTTTGTTCTGCCTCAGGGGGTTGTTCTGAAAGTCAAATGAGGTCATGATATCTGTGACTATTCTGTCTAATGCAAGCCACTATGTGATTGTGAAAGTTTATGACTAGGGGTTTAGACAACCACAATGGAATGTGTTAAGTCTCACAGCTATCGCTTACTGCAAGCCTACCGTTTCCGAGTCTGTGCTGGATGCTTTTCAACATTATCTGAATTTATCAGCACAAAAACCCTGCGTAAGAATGTCTCCCCATCTAAAGATGAGTCACTTGTCCAAAATGACAGAGCTAGTAAATGGTACAGGAGGAAGCTGAATCGGTGTCTGTCTGGCTCCAGAGACACATGTGTGTGTGTGTCTTATGTGTTATGGTCAGCTACTAGAGAATGGCTATTTCCCCCTCATCTTCTGATTTTTTTTTTTAACAGCTGAGTAGAACCATTTTTTTAGCAGGATAATACTTATAGCTTGCATTTGAAATTCAAGAATATGAACTTCCCAAGCTGATAAATCCAGGAATTATTTTTTTGTAAACTATCCAAAAAAGCCATCTTAAACATTATAAAAGGCCCTTACCGTATGTCATAGAAGCAGACTACTAGAGGTTACAAAGGACATTCCTTCACTGATTGCCCAGACCATGCTCAGCGCTTCCTAGGGTGGGACACTCACCAACCCCAAGGATACCCTTCTCATCCTTGGATGACAGAGGACACTATTGGGTTGGCCAATGAAGTTCATTCAGGCTTTTCCATAAGATGTTATGGAAAGAACTACTTTACATGGTGATGAGTCTCCTTCACTGGAGGTGTTCAAACAAAAGCCAGGTAACCATGAATGATCCATGTAAAGAGCTGTATGAAATGAGATTCACCCAAGAGGTCTTCCAATACAGATTTTTTTAAAGAACTTTGTGATAAAGTAACATTTTGGGCAACATAAGTTTCAAAAGGTCAAATTAGAATCAATGTGTGTGCAATATTGTGTAAGAGTTCATCTGTAATAAAAAGTTTGGTTTCCTTTTACAGTTTCCACGTTTGGCTATTGGATATTAAGGGAAAGCATCCAAGAGAAACAAGGCCTGTTTGAAAACAAGACAACTTTTCACCATTGCCCATTTGTGTGTGTGTGTGTGTGTACAACCACTTAGTATAGCAAAGTCTCCTTATGTATAATGAGACAGGTCAGAGATAGATTTGATACTAAAAATAAAAGACTGAAAATTTAATAATCTTATAATGATTTTAAATAATTTAGCTTCATGAAAGATGATGCTATCAATACCGTCTTGGGTACAGACACATGGTGGTGGTGGGTTAGTTGCTAACTCGTGTCCGACTCTTGCGATCCCATGGACTGTAGCCTGCCAGGCTCGTCTATCCATGGGATTCTCCAGGCGACAGTACTGGAGTGAGTTGCCGTTTCTTCCTCCAGAGGATCTTCCCGACCCAGGAATCGAACCCAGTTCTCCTGCATTGCAGGCAGATTCTTTACTGATTGAACTATGAGGGAAGACATTAAGGTTTTGGTTCAATTTTATTGACAATTCCTAGATTCTTTCTTGTGCTTAATAAAAGTATTAAGCTACACAGCTAACTCACCTATATCAGCAGAGCAGCTGATATAAAACAGGGAAAAAACTGAAGACTCAGATTTAATCCTTGCCGACATTATGCTTTTACTCCAGTGGTTTTACAAGGAGTTCTTATTCCTTGAACACATCCTGAATTTAACTGTAGGGAAGACATCTGTGATCCAACGTGGAGACAGACTGCCTCAAGATTTAAAAACTAGTCCTATGACCCTGAGGATATCATTTAAATCGCCATGGTCTGGGTTCCCTTATTTGTAAAAAGAGAAGGTAAACTTCAATCCCTAAGATCTCCTCCAATTCTCACACCTGTGGATCTAAAAAAACAGTGATTTGATGGTGAGATGACAGTGATACAGTCATTTCCTTGAGTAGCTGATGACCAGGCAACATTCAAAACATACACAGTAGGGACTTCCCTGGAGGTCCAGTGGTTAAGACTCAGGCTTCCAATGTAGGGGGGGTGCAGGTTCGATCCCTGTTCAGGGAACTAAGATCCCACATGCCACACAGTGTAACCAAAAACTAAAAAACAAATACAATAAAACATACACACTGGGAGAAAACTGTGGCCGACATAGAAAGGGTACCACAGTCCAAATCATCTGAGAGGTATTTGGTGGTTAATGAACAGCTGCTGATTGTTGCAAGCTTTATTAATATGACAGAACATTTCAAGCTTTAGTTCCGAAGAACATGTACCCACACAGTTAGCTAGCTCATTTAAGAAAAAAAAATTCCCATTTTGTCAAAGTGGGGAGCCTGGGGGACACAAGAATTCCAAAGAGGGACAGACTACGAGCTCCCAGCAGCCGGACACTTGTCATCATAACTGACCTCACTTGGTCTATTTTGAGCTCAGTGGTTCAGCAGAGGTACAACAAAATGGAATTCAATTTATTATCAAACCAACAACAAGAGAGTCAGTCACTGGAGTAAAAGGCGAGTCCCTGTCCGCTTCCTCTTTCCTTCCATGGTGGCTGTGGAGTGACGGTCAGCGTCCCACCAGGCCCGGGGTCACGGCTGAGTCATTACCCCTGCCCTTCCCCGCGATCAGTGGCACTGAAGGGACACTTCTGAGGAAACTGGTGGCTAGATTATGGGACTTCTCTCTTTCAACATATTCACTCACCTCTTGGGAGACCCTCCATTATTACACTGAAATACTTACAGAATTTTGGGCAAAACCAAACACAAAGGATAGTGAGAAAGAATTCTGACCACTCAGTATTTTTTAAAAACAAGAACATGTTTATATTTCATCTATTATTTGACACAGAACAGGCCACATTTAAATAAACACACTAAATCTTCAGAACATTTTAATTGAAGTTTTGGACCTTGGATACGACAAATACTCATATAAGATGCTTCCATGATTTCTTTTGTGATTTATTTTTGTAAACATGATAAAATGTAATAAAAATTTCTCATGTGAAATACTTTTCTGCAACATTTTACAAGTTAATCAAATGTACTCAAATGTATATCACAATAGATTTTACTGTGGTTGTTGTTTAAAGACAGAGTTCGCATGATTTTATTATTATACAAATTTAAGTTGAGACTATACTCAGAAAGAAGTTTAGAAAATGGCATTACAAAAGACTGAGAGTGAGTAGTAAAAAAACAAACAAACAAACAAAAACAAAACCCACTCAGGGCTGCTGGGCAGTGACGAATCAGAAGCTTTCACTGCCATAAGTCTTCAGTGCGGCCAAACTTAAAAACGAGTCCTCTGTAAAAAGAACAAGAGATATCACATGACTGTGAGTGTGGGAAAAAAAGATGACGAGAGAGTCAGCATTGTGGGGAACTAGCGACCAAGAATAACTGATGAGCTGCATGGAAAAGACCCACGGGATCTATCAGAACAGAAACTGGTCGTTCCACGGTAGTAAGCTCTGCCAAAGTACTCAGCTGTGCTGTTCACCACAAGCTGTCCTGCACCCTGAACTTCTGTTGTCCCTCTTAAGACGTTAACCAGTGTTTAGCGTGTGACCACTGTATGTCTGATATTATCTAATTCCTTTAACAAGCCTTTTCTGAGTCAAGACGGCAGTGCAAGAAGCTAGGGTTATAAAGGTAAAGATGCAGTCCCGGCCTTCAAGTTGCTTATGCTCTTGATGATACGACGTGGTAAGTAAAGGGGGTCAGGGGTGGGGAGAGGCATATATACCCCATGTTAAGGGAGCAGAGAATGTATGGGGATTTTTTTTTTTTTTTAATATTTATTTATTTGGCTGTGCCAGGTCTTAGTTGTGATGTGGGATCTGGGATCTGGTTCTCAGACCAGGGACTGAACCCAGGTCGAACTCTGCATTGCAAGCGCAGTCTTAGCCACTGGACCACCAGGAAGTCCTGCATGGGGATTTATTTTGCCTGAATGTGTCAGGAAAGGACTTACTGAGGTGGTGATATTAGAAGAACATGGAAGGATAGCAGGAGTTTGAATGGCAGGGTGGGAGAAGCAGGAGCTGGTGGGATGGTGAAGATGTTTTAAGGGAGGAAACGGCAGATCAAAAGGCAAAGAGGAATAAAAGACCACGGGTCCTCAGGCAAAGCCCCAGAGGTGGACATGTCAGGAAACGCCCTCACAGAGCCTACAGTCTGGGTTTTATTTTGGGAAGTGTCTACAGCTATTTTTTAAGGCTTAAGAACACATAAGAACACACACGCACATGTTCGTTTGGGTTTTCCTGTATGATCTTATGGAAAAACCTGAACAAAGTTATTGGCTAATTCATATATACCTCGATATAAATACCTCTGGTGTAGTAGCAGGGGAGAGTCCCATATGGCTAGAGTATAGTTTAAGAGACAAGGAGAATGACAAATGGCGGCGGCCAGGATTTAGCAAGCCAATTGACCAGAGTGGCAAATTGCCCGCAAGGGCCTTCGGGAGCCTCAGATGAGTCAAGCGGGCGGGCCCCAGTCTGTGATCTACTAAAGGCAGCTCGGGCCCAGGCAATGCAGGAGCTGGGACTACGCAGAGACACATCTCCGGGTAAAAGGAACAACTTCGGCTCCAGACGATTGTTGCTGAACCAGGGCCCAGGGTCGGCAGATCCTCTAGTTTTTCAAGAATTCAGATTTTTAGGTAAAATACCTTCATTTTTAAATACCAGCTCAATAAAACAAAACACTACTGTTTTGAATTCTGCTGGATGGCCCCTAGTGGCAATCTCTTCTATCAGTCTAAGTCACTCAGTGGTGCCAAGCTTGTTTCTGACCTCATGGACTGCAGCCCATCAGGCTCCTCTGACCATGGAATTTCCCAGCAAGAATACTGGACTGGGCTGCCATTTCCTAGTGTTTTAGAAAGAACACTGATACAGGAAAACTGGACCCAAGAGAGATATCCGTCAAGAGTGTGAAGTGCTCATGAAAGGATGGGAACGACTGAACCTAACGAAGGAAATGGACACGAAGAGAAGAGGGTTACGACAAGTCAGGAGCAAACTCATCAGGGCTTGGAGGCTGGGGGGTAAGGCAAGGGGGAAATGAAAAACAGACACTACAATGGCTTCTGCTGGCTTTCATTTGTTTTCTCATCCGTTTTCCAATTTCCAGTGTATACTCAAAGATATACACTCAATCAAAATGGTCAATTTTAAAACGTTTCCTAGGAAATTCCCTAGCAGTCCAGTGGTTAGGACTCTGCACCTCCAGTGCAGGGGGCCTGGGTTTGCTCCCTGGTTGGGGAACTAATATCCTGTGAGCCGCTCAGGAGAGCCAAAACAAAATAGGTTTCACAGGCCTTTATAAAGGTAAGCACTTGTGTGTTTTTTGATGAAAAAGAAAAAAAGCAACCAGGAAGTCGTCTATACCCTCTCATGGAATTCTCCTTTATAAAGGATTTCATAAACCTCCAAAAAGTGATTGATCTGTGCTCTTCCAGGTAGTTTCATAACTACTGCTACAAAAAAAGAAAAACCAGAGTTGGGTATGAGGGGCCCCTACTCCACAGAGAGCTTAAAAGAGGCATGGCTTAATTTTAAACCCTAGTCACCAGATGCAATCTGCAACCTTAAGAGTTTCTTAGGCAAGAGTCAGTCCCTCTTGCATTGTCAGATGGTTACCTTTGGTACTGATTTCTGTTTCTGATTTCTGAAACAACAGTTTCTAAGTTTGTTGCTAAGAACTATTCTGTTATAAATCAAAAATGGTAGGCAATCTGCTACAACGATTCTGACAATGGTGTCTATTAGTTGGATTTAGCTTCTATTTGCTTACAGTATTTTCACAAAACCAAATTAAGTTTTGGATTTAATGAGTACAATAGCAATACACGAGAAATTAACCAAGCTTGTTGCATAGAAAAATAACGTTTTATAACTGACTTGAGACAAGCCAGCAACTGGTTTTTAAGGTTTTGTGAAATGTGATTAACTACTGTATGAACTTATGTGTTTCTTCCCTCATTGGAAAAGATGAAATTTTCCCACAAATCTCTCAATCCTCTGGCTCCTCCTCCCTGTTCTGACAGAGGAACTTCTCTGCCGGAAAGAGCATCTCAAGGTGGAACTTACTTTATCCTCCACCTCTGCTAGAGTAAATGATTATAATACAGAAGGCTGTGTTTGCCCTTCCCTGGCTGGTTCTTGGTAAGTCCCCTCCCTACCACTCTATCCTGAAGCTTTTCTGACCCCTGCCTCTGACCCTGTTACACTACTTTCCATTGGCTGAAGTTGTGGGACACTGAATTCCCATGAGCACCTCCAACCCTGTGGAGATTCTGGAGTACTGAGCTCAGATGCCTGGTCCTTCTTTAAAGATGCTCAAGCCTCAGGGCTATAGCTTGAAAGGAAAAGAAATTCTAAACATCAACACTGTCCCTCTAATAAACACATGCTATATAATACATCACCCGACAGAAGAACAAATCTACCCATATTTACCAAATTTACATAACTTGGGGAGTGAGGTTGGTTCACTTCCTATTTTTCAAGTAGAGTGTTACATTCGTTAAAAAAAAAAAGAGGGGGGGGAGCAGGAAGGAAACAGAACTAATATTAAGCAACTGGTTGAAAACTCAACAAAGGAGAAAATGTTAATTAAACTCATTTGAAATTCCATCCTCCTGGAGCCTGAACTTCAGAGTCAGATAGCCTGAATTTTAGCCACACGATCTCTGTGCCTATTTCTCACATATAAAATGATGGTAACAATGGAGCCACCTTCAGAGTTTTGGGAATCAACTGGGAGCACACATGTAACACACTAAGAATGGTGCCTTGCACATAAAAAGTGCTCAAGAAACTTTGGGCATTGTTATTTTCTGCACAAAAATCAATGGCTTAACATTAGGAAAAAAAAAAAAACTCTTGGGTTTTCTCCACTAGTTTCAAGATGCAAAGTATGACCCAAAGAGGCTGTATATCTTGCCACATGTAAATTCACATTTTTCTTATTTCTAAACTGGTTTTATAAAATTGCAAAAATGCATTGTGGTGGAATGGAAAAAGTGTGAATACCAACTGCTGGCTATCGTTAAAGGGTAACTATTAGCATTCCATGAGTAGTTCAAGTAGACAGGGGTTATCTATCTCCTTTCAAGAGATGGGTGGGAAGGGACAAGGAAGGGAAGGGACAGTTCTAGAATAGACTGTCCTAGAATATACAGCAGTTTTGTTTTTTTAAAAAAAGCTTTTCTGGATTAAGGACATTTTTGAAAATTTGATGAAAGCCATAGGCTCTCTTTCCAGAAATAAACAGAAAAACCAATGTCTTGCATGCAGACATGTCTGATGGTTCCCAATCTTTAGAAGCCTACCCATGGAATGGGAATTAAGCACTCCTGATACATAGGGTAGAGAAGTTTCTGTTGTTTTTTGGGAGGTGAGGTGAAGAGGGAGGCTAGGGAAAGAGGAAAGGGCATGCTCTATATGTCCAGAAAAGAATGAACATTAGAAAAGATTAGTGGTAAAAGTATTAAGGTTTTTAGGGTCTAAGTGATCTTTTAATTTGTCACTACATCAGAAGGATAAAAAAAGGTCTAGGCTTTACACCTCAAATACCACACACAAATTTTAGTGACACCAAGGACAGAAAGAACCATAAAATGCATCCAGAAACAAAATTTTAAGGAGAAATGGTTTTAAGCAGGCTTTCATGAAAAGCAACTGTTAGAGATATAAATTTTAAATGAACAGTGTCAGTGCTAGATAACTAAATCTACATGAATCACGATTCTGCATTAAAGGGGAGGTGGTAGCATTAAAAAAAAAATCAATGTATGTTTCCAAGGTTGGCAGTAAACCGACCCACGTATTAAAAATATCTGTCTCAGTCTCATTCTTCATATTTTATGACAATAACATGGGGAGAGGCATTAGACAGGGGGAAATTAAGCAACTAAATACAGTAAATGACATAAAATTAAGAATTATTTAAAAAAAAAAAGATAGGATGAAGAATGCAAAACAAACTTACCCAAAAAAGATGAAGGCATTTTGGAAAAATACAGCAATCCCTGGGTATACGATGGCTTTTTCTATAAAAGCAATTGTAGCAGTTAGAGGTGCATGATCTCAAAACATTCAGTTTCTGATAAACTGGTGAATATCAGTTTTCCTGCCTAACATAATCCATTTTTCTGGCAACTATGACTGGTGTGGTTATTAAATGACACAGTACATATGAGTGTAGTTCTGGTTTAATAAACGGCAGCTTCCTTCATTTATTTAATAAACACCGAGCACATATTGTGTACTAGTGCTGCTGAATGCGCTGAGGATGATGCAGTAAATAAAACAGGCAAAATGTTTGCCTTCGTGGAGCTAAACACTGTTGAGAGTAAGTAAAAAGAAAAAGTCAAGCAGGAAAGGTACTGGAAGTGTACTGAATGATAATATACAGGTGGCCAGAAAGACCTCATGGGAAGGTGACGCATGGAAAGGTATAAGGACACGAAGAAAGTGAGGCAGGAGCCGCGCAGAAGCAGCAGAACAGCAAGCGCAGAAGCCCCGGGGTGGGAGCTCGCCTAGTGCATTAGAGGAGTCGCCGCACGGGAAGAGGGGGAAGCGGGAGACGGTCAAGAAGGACGCGGCGCAGATCCTGCCCAGCTTCCCAGTCGTGCTGAGGACTCTGATTTTCAGTGTGGGTGAGAGGACAATCAATCTCTGAAAAGTGACTTGAGCTGCCACACTTCAGCAGATCTGCCTGCGGTGCTGACGGTAGACTGGGGGGAGGGGGGCGGCGAGGGTGGGGTGGGGACGCAAACGAGCTATTTTAGGAAATCAGGCCGCAGACTATCATGGATGGAACCAGGGCGGGAGCAACACAAGAGACAGAAAGTGGTCATATTCAGGATGTACTTGAATAGCAGAATCAACAGAATTTGTGGATGGATTAGGCTGTGAGATGTAAGACAAAGCGGTGTCACCTTTGACCACCCGTGTTTTGGGCCTACACACCTGGATGAAGAAAGTAGCCACGAAGATAGGGAAGACTGCCAAAGGACCATTTTGTCTCGATTTTATCCTGGACTGAAGCTGAAATTCTCATAAGTTTTACTATCGGAGCTGTCAATGATCACTCACTGACAAACCGAGGCGTGATAAATAGCAACTTTTCCTCCTAAGGGTTTTAAATTAATCTGACTACCATAATAGCTGTTTTGGATAGGCCCTCCGTACTATAAAGCCACATTAAATAACCATTATCACTAGAATGACTCATAAAGATTCTATATAAAGGCACTTCATAAAATTACAGATTTGCTGCTAATAATTCTCAAAGCATAACTTGGCTTCAGAGGCCTTTAGAAAAATAACTTCAAAGTCTATGAGATGAACACATTTCTACAAAAAGGGGCTCTGTATTAATAGCTGTTATCTAGGAAAGAAGAACTATCAGTAATTTTACTTTCCTCTTTGAGCTCTTTTATATTCTCAGTTTTCTACAATGAATCACAATTATGCAATTCACATGATAAAAAAGTAACATTTCTGTTTTTAAACTATGATGATGATAAATTTTGTAGCAGCAAGGGAATTTCATATGATAGGCAAAATATATCCTGTCTCTTATACACATCTTAGCAACATGGTTTTATAATAAATTACATAAATAAAAGAACTATAAATATTTAAAACTGCCTATCATTCCTATCTGCAAGATTTAAACAATTTGAATAAAAAAAAAATCAGAAAAACAATCACTTTAATCCAAGAAATTACATCTTATCCAACAAAGTGAAGTGTTAAAATATGAGCTAGATTAGATTTCTGCTGGTCGAGTTTGGCAAATCATTAATATTTTATTTTTTACTATGATAAGCATAGTTGATTTTACCTAGAACACTGAATGAATTTCATATTTTTCTGGGATCCCTCAAGGCAAAAATTCAACCAGGGACCTAAGAGTAGGTCTCTTCTTAGCTTGTCTCAAACTGATCTTATATAGCAGACATGCATTAAGTGTTAATTCGCTTTTTTATCTAAAAGAAGATGATGATATATTATCAAGGAGGCTGAGCTCAATAAATTTCAATTCTAGGATGTTAAAGCTTTGCTTGTATATTATTCAGCAAGTCAAGACTTGCCAAATAGCTGGACAAGATATGTGTTCTGCTTTTGAGGTTTCTGGAAGCCAAACAGAAACAAGGTATGGAGCTCTGTCCCATTCCTTCCAGGCTCTAGATGAGAAGAAAAAATATAGGAGAAAGGAATACTAAAAACACAGCAAACAAACAAATACAAATATAGATTAGGGAGGGGGGTTCCTGGACACAAATGCATTGCTAGTAGTTGGCTGAACTATACAAAGAAAACTTTATTCTAAAAAAAAAAAAAAAACAACTTTAATGCAAAATTTCAAAATTCCATTGAAGTAAAAGGTAAACCGCATTTTCTCTTACCTTTAGCAACATACCCTCCAAAAAGAATCCACATCGAAGCAATCAGAGAGCCAAAGGCCAACATGAAACCAATGAACAGCCAAATGCGAGCACCTTAAGAGAAATAATATTTTACCAGAATTGTTTCGTATATGGCAGCACTCAGTTCAATTAGCTTTTCAAAAGAAGTCAAAAACCCAGAGAGAAAAACATGTGCAGTCGCCATCAGAGTCTAAAGCAAAACAGTGGGAACTGCGCTAAGGGCAGTCAGTGTGGACGGCGGCCGCTCCCCTGTCGACTTCTGTCTTTACATTCTAAGTGCCTAGACTGCATTAAAATTACGTTAACAGGGAAAGACAATCAACTTACAAATCACACTTATATACTATTTATGAAGATTTACTATAAAATAAACAGCCATGGCATCCGGTCCCATCACTTCATGGCAAATAGATGGGGAAACAGTGGAAACAGTGGCTGACTTTATTTTTCTGGGCTCCAAAATCACTGCAGACGGTGACTGCAGCCCATGAAATTTTTTAAAAGATGCTTGCTCCTTGGAAGAAAAGCTATGACCAACCTAGACAGCATATTAAAAAGCAGAGACGTTGCTTTACCCAGAAAGGTCCGTCTAGTCAAGGCTATGGTTTTTCCAGTAGTCATGCATGGATGTGAGAGTTGGACTATAAAGAAAGCTGAGCACCAAAGAACTGATGCTTTTGAACTGTGGTGTTGGAGAAGACTTACGAGAGTTCCTTGGACTGCAAGGAGCTCAAACCAGTTAATCCTAAAGGAAATCAGCCCTAAATATTCATTGGAAGGACTGATACTGAAGCTGAAACTCCAATACTTTGGCCACCTGATGCGAAGAACTGAGTCACTGGAAAAGACCCTGATTCTGGGAAAGATTGAAGGTGGGAGAAGGGGATGACAGAGGATGAGATGGTTGAATGGCATCACCAACTCAATGGACATGAGTTTGAGTAAGCTCTGGGAGTTGGTGATGGACAGGGAAGCCTCCCGTGCTGCGGTCGCAAAGAGTCTGACACAACTGAGCAACTGAACTGATTGAAACAATCATTAGTTCACCTAAAGTGAATTCTGAGATGAGTTTATTTAATTAGAACAAATGCATTTTAATAAAAAACCCTGCCTTGCTCAATAAAGCACAGCAAGTAATATTATATGGAAATTTCTGATTTCATACCCAAGATATAAAACAATAGTTCTGAAATAATAAGCTCTTATTTATAGATGTGATATGATATACATACAACCAGCTCTGGACTCCCAGAGCTATGCTAACATTTATCTCTTCATTTAGATTTTATAAGGTCACAGTATATCAGTGTATCTGTATTGCTTCTACTTAAGTTCATCTATTGATAACAGAGAGTGAACCAGAGGGAGTCTGAAAACACAGACCAGAATTGACCACTGCAGTTCTTTGTATTTCATTAGGGCGGGGGAAAAAAAAGTCACCTGAAACTTGCCTACATTCAGGTTTATTTTTGTATGAAAATAAGTTTACCATTTAAAATGCTCAATAAGTATCTGTCTCCTCAAATCTTTGACTAAATTGGACCCTACAGGAAGCTGTGCTACAAACATCCTGTACTCTGCCTACCTTGGGCACATGGCCATGGGGTCCAGGGGACATGAGTTCCTTAGGGGAGAAAGGCAGGCCTGGGTGAATCTAAGCACTACGACTATTATCCTGTTCAGTTTTGCAAGATTAAAAGCGTTCTGGAGACTGGCTGCACAATAAAAATGAATGTACCTACTACTGAACTGTACACTTAAAAATAGTTAAGATAGTAAATTTTATGTTGTGTATTTTGAAACATGCAAAAAACTATGAATCTAAGCTGTATCAAAATGCTAATTCAATCAAGTAAGGTTGGCAAAAAAGGGAAGAGAATAATTTATATAGTAAAGCTTCAAGTACTAGAAAGTCTAATTTGCACTTGGCATAATGCATTCTTTATTATATACTGTTTTTTTACTATACACTGCATACATTTATATCTATACAGTACTATTATTGCACAGGGTTATATACTCAAAACTTTGTATTCTCAACTATTTGGCAACCATTGACCAAATGCGACTTTTACCTTAGGCCTTGGAACCTACACCCTCTCCTTTGACACATCTCCATCCTATCCTCCATCTGAAGAAGTCAGACAAGTGGCCCTTACATGTATAATTCTTATTTTAAGAGTGTACAGTAAGATGTTGTTTGCATCTATTTACCTGTTTGACCCAGGCAACCTTCACTGTAACTGTCACCTCGGACTTGTCCATTTGATACTGCATTAATCCTGTGTGAACAAAATAAAACCAAGAGATCAGGGTCTCTAAGAGGAAATTATCCATGACATCAAACTGCCAGGTACAATAAGCTGTTGTTGTTGTTGAGTCGCTAAGTCAGGTCCAATTCTTTGCCATCCCAATGGACTGCAGCATGCCAGGCTTCCCTGTCCTTCACTATCTCCTGGAGTTTGCTCAAATTAACGTCCATTGAGTTGTGATGCTATCTAACCATAGAGTTCTGCAAATTTAAGTTTTCAGGAGTCTTGAGTAATGGGTTCATACAACAATAGGCAAGGCCCCTCAATCAGTATCCTGTAAAGCACTGGATATAGTCCCTAGACCAGCAGAATCAGCATCACCTGGACATGCTTTAAAATGAGAATTCCCTGGTTCTACCCCAAGTTTACTGAAGCAGAAATTCTGGGTTGTAGGGCCCAGCAATCTGAATTTGAACAAATCCTTTAGATGATTCTGATTCTTGTCAAAATTTGAGAATGAAATTCTTAGAATTATATCTTGCTAAGATTGGAATGATCTTTAGCTTGGTTCTATCTAGTTTTCTGTTTGTACACATCAGACATACTCAGCACGAAGAGATGCAAGCAGTAAAATCTTGCTCTGTCAATCCCTGACACATGTTCCAAACATAAAAATCTTTCACTGAGCTTTACAGAATACCACTCTAAATTGAGACAGCCTTGCTTTCTCTAGAAGTCTGCTCTGGGGACTTCCTGTCTCTTATACACATCTTTCAGCAGAGGTACAACAGGGAACTAGATCCCACATGCTGCAACTAGAGTTCCCATGCTGCAACTAAAGAGCCAGCTCAGCCAAATAAACAAATATTAAAACAAGAAGAACAGAAAAAAGAGGACCGCTGTTTTTCTTCCTGAGTCCTTCTCTATGATCTGACATTTCAACCGCAACCCATATGTTAATTTGGTAATATTTAAAAATCTTAACTCTACTCAACTGTATGTAAAACATATTTCTCTTGTGACAATCTGTGCAAGTCGTGTCACTAGCGATGACACTTACATTAAGAAGGCTACGGTTGCTATAACACCACACGCGTGGTAGGAATGGTTGAATTCGTCCATGTGGGGGTAAATGACAGCTGCATCTATGATAATCCACCAGCCTGTAAAAAACTAAGACAAACCACAGGAGCAGAAATGACAGTCATTTCATCTCTTACTGGCTAAAAAGCAAAGACTCTAAGTGAAGAGATCCCTTCTAATAAAGTCCAAAATTTTCTTAAATGTTCCAGCAGTATCTTGCATATAATTAGCACTTGGCTTAGTATCTGATGAAAGACTCGATACCCTAAAGTTCCACAGCTATTATTTATTAACACAAACTTCTTTTCTAAGATGATTACAATCACTCTTTTATAATGTCATTTAAAAAGTCTGTGATCTAATTTTTGTGAACTAGAAGTAAATTATATTTCATGGCAGGAGAAAGGAAAAAAGTCATTTAGACTCGAACTGACAAGAGGAGTGGCCTGTTGCTGATGATAAAAGCCTCCAGAAAGATATTATTGAAAATGAAAAAAAACAGTACTCAAAATAATATGGGGAATAGTTATTATTGATAGAATTTTAGCTAGTCTCTTACTGCTGTGAAATAAACAATGTGTTGTGCAGCACTGCTTCCTCTTTTGATGAACTATAGTGCAGTCTACAGATGCTTTCAGGGGTGATGCTGAATTCAATTAAAACACAAAATTATATTCATCTTAATTGAATTTGGCTCTGGAAATTATCAAGGGCAAACATAAAATGAAAAAAGACATTAAAACTGCATAAATATTTTTTATCACTTGAACAGACACTTACAATAAGATGATATTAACCAAATTCTGACATGTAGTTTAGCAGATTTGGAAAGTAAATCCCCTTCTCTATCCCCACTTCCAACCTTGACCTAGTTAGCTCTGGGAACTGACATCTTTAGGCAATTATTTATAAATAACTATTTTAGGTTAATCAAATTATTTTTCCAGGTTACAGACAGATCTATACTCTAGTAATGACATTTTTACTGGGTAGCACAAGTATTCTTTTGCCTTTTTTTTTTTTTTTTTTTAACCCTTTGAGCCCAACATACTCAAGATATTTTCTTCAGAGACTAAAAAGAAATACCTAAATCCTCTCAAAAATATCACCATTTATTTTTAAAAATTCAGTGGTCAAAGATAAAATAAATAGTACATACTTAAAGAAATCACACAGAATTCAAAATACATAAAAACAAACACATCAAATTAAGGAAGGCCCAAATGATCAAGGACACTTACTAGAACACCGGCAGCAACGGAAGCAATAGTATTGCGCTTTTCCCCCCAGTCAATGCACTCTGAGCACCTCAAGCCTTCCAGAAATCCAGACATTTTTTCAGGTCACTTAAACAAACAAACAAAACTTAACATAGTACTTCTAGTGAACTGTTTCAAATCTGACTTATGTTTCTAGAAATAACAGTTTAGGAATAATTTAATAAAAATGAAGTTATAAATACTTTATTTGCTACATATACTTCAGAATATTTGGGATTCAGCTTTTGATGAATTTCCACAAAACTCTGGAAAACAAAGTGTGGACTCATTTAGTTGTTGTGTTCTTTTTTTTTTTTTTTTTAATTTAAAAAGATGATTTTAAGCAAAAGTGGGTATCCAAATATTGAAAAAAATTTATAATGATTATTAACTTTAATTCCAAACTAAGTTTGTATGTGTTTTAGATATTTGGAGTCCAGGAGCATTTGCACAGTAAAGAGACAAATGATAAAATTTTGGTTCTGAGTTAAAGTACGGACTCGAAAAATATTTCTCTTAGCAATTTACACATTTTATCTATAACATGTTTCTTCACGTCAAGTCCTTTCAATTCATCTTTTTTTCCCAAGCCTGTCTTTTGGCTTCATTTCTACGTAAAAGTGAAAGTGAAAGTCGCTCAGTCGTGTCCGACTCTTCGAAACCCTATGGACTATACAGTCCATGGAATTCTCCAGGCCAGAATCCTGGAGTAGGTCGTCTTTTCCTTCCCGAGGGGATCTTCCCAACCCAGGGATCAAAGCCAAGTCTCCCGCATTGCAGGCAGAATCTTTACCAGCTGAATCATAAGGGAAGCCCTCTATGTAAAGAACAGCCATTTCATTTTAATAATCTCTACCTCTGATTCTAACATGTTTTCCAGCCAAAAGAAAGCACAAAATTGAAGTCAATATTAATTCAGACCATTAAAAAAGGAAAAAGGGAATAATGAAAGGACAGGAAAGGAAGGAGGGGCTTCCACTGTGGATCAGAGGGTAAAGAATCCGCCTGCAATGCGGAAGACCACAGGAGACACGGGTTGGAGCCCTGGGTCGGGAAGATCCCCTGGAGGAGGAGGGCATGGCAACCCACGCCAGTATTCTTGCCTGGAGAATCCCATGGACAGGGGAGCCTGGTGGGATACAGTCCAAAAGGTCGCAGAGTCAGACGCGACTGGGCGACTTAAGCACGCGCGCAGCGCGCACACACACACGAAAGGAAGAAGGAAACGAAAGAAAGAAAAACGAGTCCACTGCTAAATTATCACGGATAAATTACCATAGATAATTACACAAAACATTCCTTTGAGCTGGGCTATACAGACCTGGTGTGAGACACATCCATATTATCTCTGTCTCAGAATACGAAAAAGCCTGCCTTAAGAGTAAATAGTTAACAATCAAGCAAACATCCAAATTCCTACAGTGAATCTTAACCTCTATGAAGCTACTCTGTACTTGGCAACCGAGGTTGTTACAAAAGTAGCGAATTCAGTTGGAAACTCCCTTTTAAGAATTAAATTAAAAGCTGTGCTAATAGGCCTTGAGGACAAGTCTAATTTTGAAAATTAACTTAAAAAAAAAAGAAAATTCTTCCCTGGGAGGAACAGCAATCCAGTATCTTTTGCTTTCGATCTACCCCGATGACGCCACCCCGAATCCTCCGTTTTTCCTTGGTTTACGACCCGCACACTCAACCCCAAGCTCCGCCCGTCCGGATTCCGGGGATGTGAGGTGTAGAGGGTGGCCAGCGACTGGGAAGACGGGGGAACTAGATCTGGCTCTTCTAGCTCGGCCATGTCCTTCGCCGAGGGGACCAGCCGGCTTAAACTCCTTCCCGAGTGCCAGCTTTCCNGCACAGTAAAGAGACAAATGATAAAATTTTGGTTCTGAGTTAAAGTACGGACTCGAAAAATATTTCTCTTAGCAATTTACACATTTTATCTATAACATGTTTCTTCACGTCAAGTCCTTTCAATTCATCTTTTTTTCCCAAGCCTGTCTTTTGGCTTCATTTCTACGTAAAAGTGAAAGTGAAAGTCGCTCAGTCGTGTCCGACTCTTCGAAACCCCATGGACTATACATACAGTCCATGGAATTCTCCAGGCCAGAATCCTGGAGTAGGTCGTCTTTTCCTTCCCGAGGGGATATTCCCAACCCAGGGATCAAAGCCAAGTCTCCCGCATTGCAGGCAGAATCTTTACCAGCTGAATCATAAGGGAAGCCCTCTATGTAAAGAACAGCCATTTCATTTTAATAATCTCTACCTCTGATTCTAACATGTTTTCCAGCCAAAAGAAAGCACAAAATTGAAGTCAATATTAATTCAGACCATTAAAAAAGGAAAAAGGGAATAATGAAAGGACAGGAAAGGAAGGAGGGGCTTCCACTGTGGATCAGAGGGTAAAGAATCCGCCTGCAATGCGGAAGACCACAGGAGACACGGGTTGGAGCCCTGGGTCGGGAAGATCCCCTGGAGGAGGAGGGCATGGCAACCCACGCCAGTATTCTTGCCTGGAGAATCCCATGGACAGGGGAGCCTGGTGGGATACAGTCCAAAAGGTCGCAGAGTCAGACGCGACTGGGCGACTTAAGCACGCGCGCAGCGCGCACACACACACGAAAGGAAGGAGGAAACGAAAGGAAGAAAAACGAGTCCACTGCTAAATTATCACGGATAAATTACCATAGATAATTACACAAAACATTCCTTTGAGCTGGGCTATACAGACCTGGTGTGAGACACATCCATATTATCTCTGTCTCAGAATACGAAAAAGCCTGCCTTAAGAGTAAATAGTTAACAATCAAGCAAACATCCAAATTCCTACAGTGAATCTTAACCTCTATGAAGCTACTCTGTACTTGGCAACCGAGGTTGTTACAAAAGTAGCGAATTCAGTTGGAAACTCCCTTTTAAGAATTAAATTAAAAGCTGTGCTAATAGGCCTTGAGGACAAGTCTAATTTTGAAAATTAACTTAAAAAAAAAAAGAAATTCTTCCCTGGGAGGAACAGCAATCCAGTATCTTTTGCTTTCGATCTACCCCGATGACGCCACCCCGAATCCTCCGTTTTTCCTTGGTTTACGACCCGCACACTCAACCCCAAGCTCCGCCCGTCCGGATTCCGGGGATGTGAGGTGTAGAGGGTGGCCAGCGACTGGGAAGACGGGGGAACTAGATCTGGCTCTTCTAGCTCGGCCATGTCCTTCGCCGAGGGGACCGGCCGCCTTAAACTCCTTCCCGAGTGCCAGCTTCCCCAGATCTAAAGTAGCGGGGGCGCCGGGGAGGAGCATGGTGATTTTCGATTTTCAGGGATCCTGCGACGTCCAGGGGAGGGCACTGTCCGGAGCGCGGAGGTGGTCGCCCTCTCCCGCCCCCGGCCGAGCACAGGTCAGCAGTAAGTGGGCAGGAAAGAAGGGTCCAGCAAGGCGCTGGCTTGAGCCTGCAGCTTCCCCAAGAGGATGGACGCAACGACCCAGGCAGTATCAGCCGGGCAGACGGTTCCGGCCTCAATCGGCCGGCCCCTCCCCTTCCCCCGACTCCGGCCTGGTACTTACAGTTTTAAGTCCAGCCTGGCCGGTGCAGTAAATCCGGAGCCCGGTGTCGCGCCGGGGCCGGGCCTTACTACTACCTACCCCTCAAAATTCCAGCCAAGAAAACAAAATACCCACAGGCCGCCGGATACCCGGATGGAGCAGCCCCACCCCCAGGGCTCGGTCGCGCATGCGGAGACGGGGCAGAGAAAGCGGGGCGCGGGTAAAGAGAAGGACCGCTGGAGGAGGGCCGGAGAGAGCCACGCCCACCGCGCGGAGTCGCTGCCACGCCCCCACCGGCCGGCTCGCTGTTCAAGTCAGTTCAATTCAGTTCAGTCGCTCAGTCGCGTCCAACTCTGCGACCCCACGGAGTGCAGCACGCCAGGCCTCCCTGTCCATCACAAACTCCCGGAGCTTACTGAAACTCGTGTCCATTGAGTCGGTGATGCCATCCAACCATCTCATCCTCTGTCGTCCCCTTCTCCTCCCACCTTCAATCTTTCCCAGCATCAGGGTCTTTTCAAATGAGTCAGCTCTTCACACCAGGTGACCAAAGTATTGGAGCTTCAGCATCAGTCCTTCCAATGAATATTCAGGACTGATTTCCTTTAGGATTGACTCGTTTGATCCCCTTGCAGTCCAAGGGACTCTCGAGAGTCTTCTCCAACACCACAGTTGGAAAGCGTCAATTCTTGGAAAGTCAGCTTTCTTTGTAGTCCAACTTTCACATCATCCATACATGATTACTGGAAAAACCATAGCTTTGACTATACAGACATTTGCCAGCAAAGTAATGTCTCTGCTTTTTAACATGCTGTCTAGGTTTATCTTCCAAGGAGCAAGCATTTTTTTAATTTCATGGCTGCGGTCCCCTTCTGCAGTGATTTTGAAGCCCAAGGAAATAAAGTCTTTCACTGTTTCCATTGTTTCCACATCTATTTGCCATCAAGTGATGGGACTGGATCCCATGATCCTCGTTTTTGGTAGCCATTCCCTTCTCCAGGAGACCTCCCCCAGAGATTGAACCCAGGTCTCCCACATTGCAAGTGGATTCTTTACCAGCTGAGCCACCAAGGAAGCCCAAGAATACTGGAGTGGGTAGCCTATCCCTTCTCCAGTGGATCTTCCCGACCAAGGAATCGAACCAGGGTCTCCTGCATTGCAGGTGGATTCTTTACCTGCTGAGCTAGTTTGTTAACATGATGCTAAGTCCAGGAAATGCTCAAAATTGGCTTTAAGAAATATATTGAAAAGACCCTGCTTTGCAGAAAGTTTTCACTTTCGTCTCAAGTTCAAAGAATTCATTAACAAAATAAGCCCCTCTTTCTATACAAATAGATTATTGATACTTATTAGAGAATTATCTAGCTTACTTTCAATATACTAACATTAAAAGAAAAGAGAACTAATAGAGGATACATCACTAAATAGGATTTTGACCAACTTAAAAGACTTAAACAGTGCTGGGAAGTCCCGTAACAGCACATCTGGAATCCCAGTTGGGAAAAGGTACTAGGCAGCACTGCTTGGGGTGAGAGTTGAAAAACTGCGGTTTGGAGTTCTCACGCATAATCCCAGGACATAAACTGATATCATCATCAATTTGTAAGCAAATTGCAGCTCTGGTTTCTTGTTAATGCTGTTTGTTTTGTCACGTGAAACTTGGAATGTTGTTAAGCCTGGGGCTTGGTTTACCAGACCCCCCTCTAGGGGCTCAACAATCTCAAAATTCATCCCCTGTCTTATCTATGGTGGCTTGCACCCACCTCAGGCAGTCCAGGAAGGTTAACAAACAAGATCAGAGGCCTGCTCTGCTTTGTCTCTCAAGTCTAAACAAGATTATCTATTTCAGTTCAATCCCTGGGTTGGGAAGATCCCAGGAGGAGGGCATGGCAACCTACTCTACTATTCTTGCCTGGAGAATCCCTTGGACAGAGGAGCCTGGAGGGCTACAGTCCATAGGGTTACAAAGAGTCAGACAGGACTGAAGTGACTCAGCACGCACAGACAATACTCTGGTCTCAAAGATCTGAGGACTAGTTTTGCCTTGTGTGCCCATTTTGTTAATAGGCTTCATCCAGAGCGCCATGGTTTGTTACGGGAACATAAATTAGAATTGGAAGTCACTTCCCTCCCAGAGCTTCAGCATTTTGCTGAACGTTTTAAAAGAACAGTAGCACAGAAAAAGGCTATCAGGCAAATAAATTCAAGGTAACAATCCTGACCCAACTTCAAGAAGTACATTCCTACTCCATGTTTGACCCTATGGGTAGAGACACTTGTAATCATAAGGGACATTGGTAGATTGGCCCACTTTTAACAATCCAGTTGCCCTATAAGATAGCCCACAACTCCCAGATTCTTGTGATGATTGTCAACAATGATAAGGCTCCAAGAAGTTGCCCAGTAAGATACTTTCAATAATTCCTTTAACTTAAGAATGAAAATTAAAGTAAACTTAAATAGAGAGTTTCTACCATATTGATAGATACCAGAGCAGCTCTATTTACTTATTTCTTTTCTTTTTTTTTTTTTTTGGCTGTTCCACATGACTGGTGGGATCTCAGTTCCCCATGAGGGACTGAACCCAGGCCATGGCAGTGAAAGCCTCAAATCCTAACCACTAGGCCCCCAGGGAGCTCCTTCCCACCCCCCAAGCCCCAACTCTACTTTGGCGGCTTCCCTGGTGGCTCAGCAGTAAAGAATCTACCTGCCTGTGCAGAAGACATGGGTTAGATCTCTGGTCCGGGAGGAAGATCCCACATGCCACAGAGCAGCTAAGCCCATGTGTCACGACTATTAAGCCTGTGCTCTGGAGCCTGGGAACCGTAACTACTGAAGCCTGCACCACAATGAGAAGCCCCACAAACTGCAACCACAGAGTAGCCCCCACTTGCCACAGCTAGAGATAAGCCCATGCAGCTGCGAAGACCCAGCACAGCTGATACATAAATAAAAATCTAAAAAATATTAAAATAAAAAGAAATAAAGCCACATGATACACGAAGAACTTCCTTGAAGTAATGCCAAGTTCAAAGAATTCCTTTATTGAAACCCGTAACTGTTGGCTCTTTCTCTGAAAGTGATGTTTTACTATTATATGATACTACCCCTGTGAATTTCCTAGATACAGCTATTTACTATTTACAATAGTGAAGATGTGGGAGCAACCTAAATGTCCATCAACAGTTGAAAGGATAAGAAGTTTGGTATGTGTATACACAGCACATAAATGCACCCACCCTAGTGGAATATTGAAGTGAAGTGAAGTGAAGTCACTCAGTCGTGTCCATGTGTAGAAGAATTGTACTAGTCTTACCCAAGTTATAATTTTTCAGCCAAATTTCTATTTACTCAAACCCAATCTGGTATTCTCTACTCAATGGAATTTCATGGTTATACTTAAGAGCTTGGACTATGGAAGCTCTGAGAGCCACACTGGAGCCTGGAGTAGATGAATCCTCAGAACACGGTGCAGGGGCTTTGATCCAAGAGAAGCATGATATCAGCAATACATCAGAATATATTCTGGTGTCCTGTGTAGGGAGACATGAGACCAGCTGCCCTTCAGGAGAATGTGGTAGTGTTTGGGGGATGATTGACATGCATCTAGATAGATATGGGGGCAGTGGGGTGGAGAGAAAGAGACAGAGGAAAAATTGTTCAGTAAAAAGTAATCTAGATATTTTGGGACGTGACTCTCAGACTTTTGAAGAAAGTGAAATAAAATCAATGAAGTAGTGTTCCATCATTATGCCTAGTATGTATTTTAGTTTTTTCTGTTTGAACGTTTCATGATCAAAACTACCTGAAATCAGGCTCAACTAAAAGCATAAACCACCCCCCTCGCAAGAAAAAAAGATTGTAAGACCAGGAAATGAGAGCAAAAGAGATGAGAAGGAATATAGAGTCTGCATTAGTTTGCTCAGGGTGGTAGAAGGCTGTCATGAGGATGAAGACACTGCCTAAGGATGAGGGAGAGAAGGACAGAGAGAGATGGATGAAAGGTCATGTTGCGGAGTTCAGGGCTGCACATTTGAGGGTGTGTGGTCCACAAAAACACGGTGCAGACGGTGCTAAGGCCTTGGCCCAGTGAAGAAGAAGTAAGGCAGCCACAGCGAGGAGGGAACAGGAAAAGGAAATGGTGGTCTGCCTTCCACTGGGCATGAGGAGGGAACAGCAAGAACCTGCCTGGCCCGTCCCTGAGTTGGAGGGAGCAGAAGGTCTGAGGTTCCCACCCGCCCAGGAGGGGCAGAGATGGAAGTGGGGCTGGGCGAGGGGCAGGGGAGGGGCAGGGGTCCAGACTGCCAGGACCTGTGTCCCTGATCTGACCCCTCCATTCCCCAGGTGCTGAAGAGCCACGGACAGGACTACCTGGTGGGCAACAAGCTGAGCAGGGCTGACATCCACCTGGTTGAACTTCTCTACTATGTGGAAGAGCTGGACGCCAGCCTTTTGGCCAACTTCCCTCTGCTGAAGGTGAGCTCTCCCACGGCCCTGGGGGCCAGACACACCCCCACTCGGCATCTGCTCCCTGGACCCTGGGACTGGGGTGCTAGGGTCCCCATCCCTGTCCAGGCCTCGCTGCCCCCGGTCTCCTCAGTTCACTCCAAGGCCCTGGTCTGGAATGTGGAAAGAATCTGTCAAGCCAAGGACATCAGAGGTGGACTCTGCCCCACGGAAAACGCCCTGCCTTTTACCAGGAGACAGACCCCGGGCTCCCGGGCTGGCTCTCTCTTGGCCCCTCTTCCACTTCAGCCTCTGTGCTCATTTCCTCTGCGCTCCCCTCTGTCCCACGTGTGGCCCTCTTTCCCTGAGTCTGTCTGAGTGGGTTTCCCACCATCTCACTTCTTCCCCTCAGTTCCTGTTCCTTCTCTCACACGTTGATTTCGACTCTTTGCAATCCCATGGAGCCTACCAGGCTCCTCCCTCCATGGGATTCTCCAGGCAAGAGTACTGGAGTGGGTTGCCATTTCCTTCTCCAAGGGATCTTCCCGACCCAGGGATCGAACCCGGGTCTCCCACATTCCAAGCAGATGCTTTAACCTCTAAGCCACCAGGGAAGCCCCCAATGGAATATTGCTCATCTGTAAAAAAGAATGAAGTCATGCCATTTGCAGCAACAATGGATGGACCTAGAGAGTATAATACGGAGTGAAATAAGTCAAACAAAGACAAATATCATATGATATCACTTATATATGGAACCTTAAAAATGATACTAATGAACTTATTTACAAAACAGAAATGGGCTTCCCTGATAGCTCAGTTGAAGAATCCACCCACAATGCAGGAGACCCCAATTCAGGCTACCTACTCCAGTATTCTGGCCTGGAGAATTCCATGGACAGCCCTTGGGGTTGCAAAGAATTGGACACCACTGAGTGACTTTTTCTTTCATTTTCGCTTTCACAAAACAGATATAGGCTCATAGGAAACAAACTTACGGTTAGCAAAAGAGAAAGGAAGAGAGAAGGAATAATTTAGGAGTTTGGGATTAAGAGATACAAACTACTATACACAAATAGATAATAGGACCTACTATGACCCAGGGAACTACATTCAATATGTTGTAATAACCTATAATGGAAAAGAATATGAAAAAGTATATATCTATAAGTGAATCACTTATACCTGAAACTAACACAACGTTGTAAATCAACTATACTTCAATAAAAAGTTGTTTGCTTTGGGTGGAGGGAAGACAGGCTTTCTGCATTATAAAGCCAAGTAAAATTTTCATCAGGAGAAATAACCTTAGAATTTCCAGACTCATCTGACACTGAGACATTATGTATTCTCCAAGCCCAAACTGATTGTCCTGAGGAGACTACTAAATTCCATAAAGTAAGGATGCTATTTGGCCACCTGATGAGAAGAACTGACTCATTGGAAAAAACCCTGATGCTGGGAAAGATTGAAGGCAGGAGGAGAAGGGGACAACAGAGGATGAAATGGTTGGATGGCATCACTGACACAATGGACATGGATTTGGGTGGACTCCAGGAGTTGGTGATAGACAGAGAAGCCTGGCGTGCTGGAGTCCATGGGGTTGCAAAGAGTTGGACATGACTTAATGGCTGAACTGAACTGAGCTGATAGTTCTCTCTGAAATCCCTGATACTCTATGGGCCTCTTCCATGGATGTGGAAACAATAAGAAGTCCCAAGGTTTTTCCAGTAATCATGTATGGATGTGAGAGTTGGACTGTGAAGAAGGCTGAGCACAGAAGAATTGATGCTTTTGAACTGTGGTGTTGGAGAAGACTCTTGAGAGTCCCTTGGACTGCAAGGAGATCCAACCAGTCCATCCTAAAGGAGATCAGCCCTGGGATTTCTTTGGAAGGAATGATGCTAAAGCTGAAGCTCCAGTACTTTGGCCACCTCATGCAAAGAGTTGACTCATTAGAAAAGACTCTGATGCTGGGAGGGATTGGGGGCAGGAGAAGGGGTCGACTGAGGATGAGATGGCTGGATGGCATCACGGACTCGATGGACGTGAATCTGAGTGAAATCCAGGAGTTGGTGTTGGACAGGGAGGCCTGGCGTGCTGCAATTCATGGGGTCGCAAAGAGTCGGACACGACTGAGCGACTGAACTGAACTGAAACTCATTAAAGTTCAAAATGATCCTTCTAAACCACTTCCTAATTCACCTCAGTACTCCTTGAAGCCTGAAGCCATACACAGGTTCACCCCTATAACAGAAGATGTAGTAAGTCAGAGGCTTATTATCCCCTGTATCAGTTCTTGCAGTATTCCTATCTTGTCTTTAAAGAAAGATAGACTGGGATGGAGACTTGGGAGATGTAGACTGGGATGGAGATTTGTTTTTTGGTTTTGTTTTGTTTTGGACAGAGATTTGTATAAGACCTTAGAGCTGTAAGCAAAAGCCACTGTGATACTGAAGTTTCTAGGGGTACCAAATCTAATTACTTTGTTGGCAAATATACTAGCTGAGTCCAAATGCTTTAGTAGTTGTAGACTTATGCTCTGCTTTCTTCAGCATCCTTGTGGACAAAGTAAGTCAGTGTTTGCTTTTACTTGGAGAAACCAACAGTCTTACTGGACAGCAGTGCATCAGGGGTTTACTGAGGCTCCCTCATACTTTTCACAAATTTAACATCGGGATTTAAATACTCCTCCAGAAGTTCTCAGAGACTCTGCCTTGATTTAATATGTAAATGATGTGCTTCTTTGTTCCTCATCCCTGGAGAACTCAGGAATCACTTCAACATATCTGTTACAATGACTGGCTTATAAAAGCTGTAGTGAAGTCGCTCAGTCGTGTCCGACTCTTTGTGACCCCATGGACTGTAACCTACCAGGCTCCTCCGTCTATGGAATTTTCCAGGCAAGACTACTGGAGTGGGTTGCCATTTCCTACTCCAGGGGATCTTCCCGACACAGGGATGGAATCCGGGTCTCCCACACTGTAGGTAGACTCTTTACCATCTGAGCCACCAGGGCCTCCTATAAAAAGCTGTAAGACCTCAAGATAAGCCTCAGTTCTCAAAAGAGGTAGTTCATTATCTAGGTCATGAATTCTCTGCAAAAGGAATCTTTCTGTCTTTAGAAAGTATAAATACCATTCAAAATTATCCTAGACCTGTAAGGATTCCTTTGTCTTGTGGGATATTGTAGGTCCTGAGTCTCATTTGTCTTGATTGGCTTCCCCACTCTGTGAACTAAAAATAGCACTCGGAAGTCTCTTCCTTGGGGAATAAAACAGGAGGAAACCTGTCCTGAATTCAAATGGGCTTTGTAAAATCCTCCCACATTATTGTGCCTTGAATATTCTAGACCTTTTGTATTGTTCATCCATGAATGGAAAGATTGGGCTTTAGGAGTCCTCAAGAATGGGAAGGAAAATAATAGACCTATAGCATATTATAGCCTGCAGTTGGACCCATTAACCAGGCCAGACCCAAATTGTTTGAAAGCAGTAGCCACAGGGGACTCCCCTGGAGGTTCAGTGGTTGGGACTTCATCTTCCAATACAGAGGGTGTGGGTTTAATCCCTAGTCCAAGAGCTGGGATCCCACATGCCTGGTGGCCAAAAAACCAAAATATAAAGCACATGCAATATTGTAACAAATTAAATATACACTTTCAAAAATGGTCCACATCCAGAAAAAAAGTCTTAAAAATTTTTTTTCAGCTGCAATCACTAAAACTGTAGAGTCCTCAGAAATTTTTCAGGGAAATGACTCATATCTACAGGTTCCTCATGCTGTGGAAAGCTTACTACATACTAAGCATTCACTGAATTTCTCAATCAGGAGACTGAACATTTTATGAGATTCTGTTCCTTCTTGTCTCCTTCAAGCCTGTGCATTCTTTGCTGTAACTCTTTAAACCCTACTACTCTCCTACATTTACCCAACAAAAGAGAGATGTATAAATGTGTCTAATTGGTTCCTCAAAATTTGATTCCTAGATTAGATTTACAGGAAACCCATCAGCCAATCCAGAATTAATATTCTATGTTGATGGTTCCTACGCCAAAAATTCTGCAAGAAAATATCAGACTCTTATGCTTTTAATACCCAAAATGAATTATAATACCCAAAATTAAAAAGGAAAGTTCTTCTCCAAGTAATTCAGCACAAGTTTCAGAACTGGTTACCCTGACTCAAGCAAGTATACCAATCAGGTATGATTTTGGAGTAATCCATGATTTTGGTATACTATAGAAGCAGGAGGAATTCCTAACATCAAATGGCATGCCTATAAAAAAATGGACCACGGGTTGCTGAGCACCCGTCTGTATTATTACTGCCTTTGTAAGTTGCTATGATAAAAGTTGAAGCTCATACAAATCAGACTGTGAATATCAAGGAAATGTTATAGATGACTTTGATGCTAAGGCTGTAACTCATGAGATTCCTAATATTCCAAAACTCTGTAATGAATGAATTCCACAAAGGTGATTGAAACCAAATCACTTATTATAACTTATTTAACAGACAAGCAAATGTATCTGTATTAGGAAACAAGAGTGGCACCAAGAATAGATGCAAATTTAATATAAAAAGAAGGCCCTGGATGGTCATCTGGTGCTTCTTCAATCCCTCAGATTGCTGTTATTATAAGCACTCCAACTGTTCACTGTGGGATTGACCAAATGATTCAAATTAGGAAAAAATACTGCTGGGATAACTGTTCTAAGATGGTGTGAAACATAATGTTTAACCAGCCAATGCCAGGACCTGGGTGAGTTCAGGAAGGGGCTCCAGAACTTCTGCCTCACCATCTGGACCATTTGAACCTTTGCATTTAGACTTCATTCCTTTGCCTCCTTCTGTGGGCCATCAATATGTACTTAATAATAGTATGTCTCCGAGAAGACAATGGCACCCCACTCCAGTACTCTTGCCTGGAAAATCCCATGGACAGAGGAATTTTCTGGATGAGTAGAAGCTTTTCCATGTTGGAAAGCTGATGCTACCACTGTAGTAAAGAAATTACTAGAAAATGTTTTTCCCCTTTAAGGAATCCAACAGGACTGGAAAAGTTCAGTTCACTCCAATCCCAAAGAAAGGCAATGCCAAAGAATGCTCAAAATACCGCACAGTTACGCTCGTCTCACACGCTAGTAAAGAAATGCTTAGAATTCTTCAAGCCAGGCTTCAGCAATAAATGAACCTTGAACTTCCAGATGTTCAAGCTGGTTTTAGAAAAGGCAGAGGAACCAGAGGTCAAAATGCCAACATCCACTGGATCATGGAAAAAGCAAGGGAGTTCCAGAAGGACATCTATTTCTGCTTTATTGACTATGCCAAAGCCTTTGACTGTGTGGATCACAATAAACTGTGGAAAACTCTTCAAGAGATGGGAATACCAGACCACCCGACCTGCCTCTTGACAAACCTGTATGCAGGTCAGGAAGCAACAGTTAGAGCTGGACATGGAACAACAGACTGGTTCCAAATAGGAAAAGGAGTATGTCAAGGCTGTATATTGTCATCTTGCTTATTTAACTCATATGCAGAGTACATCATGAGAAATGCTGGACTGAAAGAAGGACAAGGTGGAATCAAGATTGCCAGGAGAAATATCAATAACCTCAGATATGCAGATGACACCACCCTTATGGCAGAAAGTGAAGAAGAACTAAAGAGTCTCCTGAAGAAAGTGAAAGAGGAGAGTGAAAAAGCTGGCTTAAAGCTCAACATTCAGAAAACGAAGATCATGGCACCTGCTCCCATCACTTCATGGGAAATAGATGGGGAAACAGTGGAAACAGTGGCTGACTTTATTTTGGAGGCTCCAAAATCACTGCAGATGGTGATTGCAGCCATGAACTTAAAGGACACTTACTCCTTGAAAGGGAAGTTATGACCAACCTAGACAGCGTATTAAAAAGCAGAGACATTACTTTGCCAAGTCCGTCTAGTCAAGGCTATGGTTTTTCCAGTGGTCATGCTTAGGTGTGAGAGTTGGACTATAGAGAAAGCTGAGTGCCGAAGAATTAATGCTTTTGAACTGTGGTGTTGGAGAAGACTCTTGAGAGTCCCTTGGACTGCAAGGAGATCCAACCAGTCCATCTTAAAGGAGATCAGTCCTGGGTGTTCATTGGAAGGACTGATTTTGAAGCTGAAACTCTAGTACTTTGGCCACCTCATGCCAAGAGCCGACTCATTTGAAAAGACCCTGATGTTGGGAAAGATTGAGGGCAGGAGGAGAAGGGGACGACAGAGGATGAGATGGTTCGGTGGCATTACCGACTCAGTGGACATGGGTTTGGGTGGACTCTGAAAGTTGGTGATGGATAGGGAGGCCTGGTGTTCTGTGGTTCATGGGGTTGCAAAAAATCAGACACGATTGAACGACTGAACTGAACTGAAACTTAATTTCAGGTGATAGAGGGGTTCACTTTACTGGACAAATTATGAAACAACTAGATGGAGAGTAATGGCACTCCTATTGGCCCCGTCATCCTCAGTCTTCAAGAACGGTTGACGGTAGTGATGGCATTCTAAAGTGAAAATTGGCAAAACTAACTGAAACCACAGTATTGCCTTGGCTTTAAGTGTTACCTTTAACTCTTAGGACAATAAGATCAGCACCTTTTGGGAAATTGAAGTTGATGTCTGATGAAATCATTACCAGGCAACTCATGCCCTTAATGATAGAACCACACATGCTCAACCAGCTCTTGTGAACTCTGATATGACCCAATACTATAAGAGTCTAGTGCAGTATTAGAAGCTTATTTCCAGCAGGTCAAAGAGGCCTGCAGAGACTCTCCACCTGATGAGGGTCTACCTCACACATTGGAACCCAGTGACAGTATTCTAGAAAAGAGAGCAACCAAAAACTGTACTTGAACCTTGATGGGAAGAGCCCCATCAGGTTCTTTTAACCTATCAGATGGTAGTCAAATTACAGAGTGTTGAACCCTGGGTTCACATCTTTCAACTAAAAGGAGCTCCCTCTTGGGAGTTGGTGGTCCAGTGGCTAAGCCTCTGCACTCCCAATGCAAAGTTAGATCCCAAGTTTGATCTCTGGTCGGGGAACTAGATGCCACATGTCATGCCAAAACTAAGAGTTTATATGCCGCACAGCCTCCCCCCACTGCCCCCACAAAAAAAGAGCAAATTGTTCTATTAAAAGATTAATGAAAGACATTTAAAGGTGTCTTATGGAACTTTTCCACTGTATAATCATAAGGGATTTGACTCAGGTCATACCTGAATGGTCTAGTGGTTTTCCCTACTTTCTTCAACTTAAGTCTGAATTTGGCAATGAGGAGTTCATGATCTGAGCCAGTCAGCTCCCGGTCTTGTTTTTGCTGACTGTATGGAGCTTCTCCATCTTTGGCTGCAAAGAATATAATCAATCTGATTTTGGTGTTGACCATCTGGTGATGTCCATGTGTAGAGACTTCTCTTGTGTTGTTGGAAGAGGGTGTTTGCTATGATCTGTGCATTCTCTTGGCAAAACTCTATTAGCCTTTGCCCTGCTTCATTCCGTATTCCAAGGCCAAATTTGCCTGTTACCCCAGGTGTTTCTTGACTTCCTACTTTTGCATTCCAGTCCCCTATAATGAAAAGGACATCTGTTTTGGGTGTTAGTTCTAAAAGGTCTTGTAGGTCTTCATAGGACCATTCAACTTCAGCTTCTTTAGCGTTACTGGTTGGGGCATAGACTTGGATTACTGTGATATTGAATGGTTTGCCTTGGAAACGAACAGAGATCATTCTGTCGTTTTTGAGATTGCATCCAAGTACTGCATTTAAGCAGAGACATTACTTTGCCAATAAAGGTCTGTTTCAGTCAAGGCTATGGTTTTTCCAGTGGTCATGTATGGATGTGAGAGTTGGTTTGTGAAGAAAGTTGAGAGCCAAAGAATTGATGCTTTTGAACTGTGGTGCTGGAGAAGACTCTTGAGAGTCCCTTGGACTGCAAGGAGATCCAACCAGTCCATCCTAAAGGAGATCTGTCCTGAGTGTTCATTGGAAGGACTGCTGTTGAAGCTGAAACTCCAATACTTTGGTCACCTCATATGAAGAGTTGACTCACTGGAAAAGACTCTGATGCTGGGAGGGATTGGGGGCAGGAGGAGAAGGGGATGACAGAGGATGAGATGGCTGGATGGCATCACTGACTCGATGGACATGAGTTTGAGTAAACTCCGGGAGTTGGTGATGGGCAGGGAGGCCTGGAGTGCTGTGATTCATGGGATCGCAAGGAGTCGAACACGACTGAGCAACTGAACTGAACTGATACTTATAGGAAATTGCTGGGAGCCAGCACGGGAGATCCCACCCATGACAAGGTCATGTGGAGGAGACCTGACAAGCAAGGTGGAACAGGACTCAAGGGACTCCCTGGACCTACTCTAGCATCTACCCCAAACCAAAATCTGTCTGTCTACTGTTTACTATATTATGCCTTTCACCAACTCTTCTGACATTAACAGGGGGCTATCCCCAACCACCTTTCTCTGGAGAAAATCAACTTAGGGCTCTAGTTGATAAGTCTCCTGGGCATGAAAGGAGCATTTCAATTCAACCCCCTCTGTTACCATTCTAGCTTGCTTGGCAGGTTTATCCAGACTCTTGCAACTACACATATGATTGTTCACAAACCATGACACGGGAAGCCTAAACATTCTAAAAATATAGAACCCTTTGAGGGGTGAAAAAGTTTTATTAAAATAATACTGGTGAAGGGTTTCATTGTTGATCCAATGCTTGCTGCCAAGTTCCCATATCCCTTATCCGTTGTGTGCCTGGGAGTGCATTAGTTAATATAGTTGGAATGTAAGGAAAACAAGTAGTAGCCTTGGTATTAACCACATCAGACCTTTGAGCTAATAAGTTCTTTTTTTGTTGTAACCCACTGCACCTTTGCTCCATGAGAATGTAACTCTGTTTAGTACTTTCTGAGGCTGAGACAGATTAGTAGTATAAAGAAAAAACACTTTAAGGGAAAACAAGTTTTCTGGTTGATCAACCTTTATCAAAAAAGGGTCATAAAATGTCAACAGGCCTCCAAGGCCAGAAGATAATGTACACAACATAGGACCCTTGTTTATGGGAAAGGTATGCAGAAAAAATCCTGGTTTCAATAAGGGCAAAGCTGCTGGAATGTTTGAGCTCACTCTGCATGACCTTGCATCTTTCATTTTCCTCTATGTACAAGTCAGGGTATAAAAGCTCTTTTTGAAAATAAAGTTATGGGCCTCACTCACTGAAGCTTGGTCTCCCCGTGTCATTCATTCGTTCACCAACGCTGTTCATCCTGAGGGTATCCCTGGACTCTGCTGAGGCAACTCTGCATGACCTTGCATCTTTCATTTTCCTCTATGTACAAGTCAGGGTATAAAAGCTCTTTTTGAAAATAAAGTTATGGGCCTCACTCACTGAAGCTTGGTCTCCCCGTGTCATTCATTCGTTCACCAACGCTGTTCATCCTGAGGGTATCCCTGGACTCTGCTGAGGCTGGACCCCAGCAGGAAATGTATTATTAGCTTTTATGTTATAGATCTTTGGATTTCCTTGCTTGTTACAAAATTAGCTGTATTAAAATTAATGAAAAAATTTAATTTTGGTACTAAATTTTTCTTAACATATCCAATAGCGTCTAATATAATAAACATTGTATAAATATTTCTGGAAGGAGAGATGGGGTTTAAATATCTTTCATAGGGAGAAAAAGATAACTATTAAATCATTAATGGTATGATGAAACATTGCAGAACCTCTGCATGATCAGTGTGAGGAAGAGAGACTTGATCAGGTTGGCAAAATAAAATAGGAAAAAGTGAAAAAGGCAAAGTGAAATAAACAATAGGCTCCAATGGAAGAGATAAGGTCAATAATGCAGTTTCTCTGATAAATGCAAATAGGTTGAATTTACCTATTAAATGAAAAAAAGTCTTTAATGTTGGATGTAAAAACTGATCTAGGTGTTATTCACCTAACTCAGCTAGATGTTGTGTACCTTTCAAACACATAAAACAAACTGAACACTTAACAAAAAGGATCCTATTCAGGATCCACAAACACCATCAAAATATCTTAGAATACACTTAGCGAGGTAAGTGTAAGATGTGTATGGATAGAAGCTATAAAACTTTAGTGAGTGTATTAGTTTTCTACTGCCTCAGTAACAAATAGCCACAAACTTAGTGCCTTCTTGTTGTTGTTGTTCAGTCACTCAATCATGCCCTTCTCTTTGCAACCCCATGGACTGCAGCATGCCAGGCTTCCCTGTCCTTCACCATCTCCTGGAGCTTGCTCAAACTCATTCCATTGAGTCAGCAATGCCATCAACCATCTCAGCCTCTGTTGTCCTCTTTTCCTCCTGCCTTCATTCTTTCCCAGCAACAAGGTCTTTTCTAATGAGTGGGCTCTTTGCATCAGGTGGCCAAAGGGTTGGAGCTTCAGCATCAGTCCTTCCAATGAATATTCAGGACTGATTTCCTTTAGGATGGACTGGTTAGATCTCCTTGCAGTCCAAGGGACTCTTGTCAAGAGTCTTCTCCAACACCACAGTTCAAAAGCATCAATTCTTTGGTGCTCAGACTTCATTACGGTCCAACTCTCACATCCATACATGACTACTGGAAAAACCATAGCTTTGACTAGATGGACCTTTGTTGGAAAAATAATGTCTGCCTTTTAATATGCTATTTAGGCAATCACAGTTTTTCTTCCAAGGAGCAAGCGTCTTTTAATTTCATGGCTGCAGTCACATCTGCAGTGATTTTTGGAGCCCAAGAAAATAAAGTCTTAATAGTGTCTTAACCAACCCCAATTTATTAATGGTTCTGTGAGATGGGTCGCTGGTCTAAAGTCACGGTGTCAGCAGGGCTGCCAGTGCATTCTTTCAGGAGACCTAGGGGCAAACCCCCAACATTTTGCTCAGTCAGGTATTGGAGGAATTTGGTTCTGAGATTGTAGGACAAAGAGCTCTAGTTCCTTGGTGCTGCCAGCAGGGAGCCATCCTTAGTTCCCACAGACCTCGCTGAGTCCTTGCAGATATTCCATAACATTTCAGAAGCAGCAATGAAGGGTGGAATTTTTCTCTTGCTTTGAGTCTCTCCTCTGATTAGATTGGGCTACCCTATATAATCAAGATAGCCGGGAGAAATATCAATAGCCTCAGATATGCAGATGACACTACTCTTATGGCAGAAAGTGAAGAGGAACTCAAAAGCCTCTTGATGAAAGTAAAAGAGGAGAGTGAAAAAGTTGGCTTAAAGCTCAACATTCAGAAAATGAAAATAATGGCATCTGGTCCCATCACTCCATGGGAAATAGATGGAAAAACAGTGGAAACTGTCAGACTTTATTCTTCTGGGCTTCAAAATCACTGCAGATGGTGATTGCAGCCATGAAATTAAAAGACGCTTATTCTTTGGAAGAAAAGTTATGACCAACCTAGATAGCATATTCAAAAGCAGAGACATTACTTTGCCAACAAAGGTCCGTCTAGTCAAGGCTATGGTTTTTCCAGTAGTCATGTATGGATGTGAGAGTTGGACTGTGAAGAAGGCTGAGTGCCGAAGAATTGATGCTTTTGAACTGTGGTGTTGGAGAAGACTCTTGAGAGTCCCTTGGACTGCAAGGAGATCAACCAGTCCATTCTGAAGAAGATCAACCCTGGGATTTCTTTGGAAGGAATGATGCTAAAGCTNTTTTCCTGTGGTCATGTATGGATGTGAGAGTTGGACTGTGAAGAAGGCTGAGTGCCGAAGAATTGATGCTTTTGAACTGTGGTGTTGGAGAAGACTCTTGAGAGTCCCTTGGACTGCAAGGAGATCAACCAGTCCATTCTGAAGAAGATCAACCCTGGGATTTCTTTGGAAGGAATGATGCTAAAGCTGAAACTCCAGTACTTTGGCCACCTCATGCGAAGAGTTGACTCATTGGAAAAGACTGATGCTAGGAGAGATTGGGGGCAGGAGGAAAAGGGGACGACCGAGGATAAGATGGCTGGATGGCATCACTGACTCGATGGACGTGAGTCTGAGTGAACTCCGGGAGTTGGTGATGGACAGGGAGGCCTGGGATGTGGTGATTCATGGGGTCGCAAAGAGTCGGACACGACTGAGCAACTGAACTGAACTGAACTGAAACTATGGTGGAGGTAATGAAGATAATGGTGACCTCCTTCAAAACATCCCGTGTATATACTGCTACACTCAATGCCCTCAACCCTGCAGGAGGCCACCACCGACCCACGCCTCCACTGGAGACTCCTGGACACTCACAGGCAAGTCTGGGTCAGTCTGTTGGACTCAATATGCCAACAAATTTGGAAAACTCAACAGTGGCCACAGGACTGGAAAAGGTCAGTTTTCATTCCATTCCAAAGAAATCCAATGCCAAAGAATGCTCAAACTTCCGCACAACTGCATTCATCTCAGTCAGTCAGTCAGTTCAGTCGCTCAGTCGTGTCCGACTCTTTTTGACCCCACGAATTGCAGCACGCCAGGCCTCCCTGTCCATCACCAACTCCCGGAGTTCACTCAAACTCACGTCCATCGAGACAACATTCAGAAAACTAAGATCATGGCATCTGGTCCCATCACTTCATGACAAATAGATGGGGAAACAATGGAAACAGTGGCTGACTTTATTTTTTGGGTTCCAAAATCACTGCAGATGGTGATTGCAGCCATGAAATTAGAAGATGCTTACTCCTTGGAAGGACAGCTATGACCAACCTAGACAGCATGTTAAAAAGCAGAGATATTCTTTTGCCAACAAAGGTCCGTTTAGTCAAAGTTATGGTTTTTCCAGTAGTCATGTATGGATGTGAGAGTTGGACTGTAAGGAAAGCTGAGAGCCAAAGAATTGATGCTTTTGAACTGTGGTGTTGGGGAAGACTCTTGAGAGTCCCTTGGACTGCAAGGAGATCCAAACAGTACATCCCAAAGGAGATCAGTCCTGAATATTCATCGGAAGGACTGATGCTGAAGCTGAAGCTCCAATACTCTGGCCACCTGATGTGAAGAACTGAGTCACTGGAAAAAACCCTGATGTTGGGAAAGATTGAAGGTGGGAGGAGAAGGAGACGACAGAAGATGAGATGGTTGGATGGCATCACCGACTCAATGGACATGAGTCTGAGTGAACTCCGAGAGATGATAATGAACAGGGAGGCCTGGCGTGCTGCGATTCATGGGGTCGCAAAGAGTTGGACACGACTGAGCGACTGAACTGAACTGAACTATGGGCATCTCTGCAGTCTGTCTTTACCTTTCTTACTTTTTCTAGCCAAGACACATTTTCTAAGATAATGCATGCAATGACACGCTTTCCGTGACGTCTCAGGAGGGCGACCCACCTTCCGGACACAGGTCAGGAGGAAGTGGCCAATAAGGGTCCCGGGAGGCACAGCCCGAGCCTGCAGCTTCCCAGAAGACCACGCCCCAGTCAACACTTCAGTTCAGTCAACACTCAGTTCAGTCAGTTCAGTCGCTCAGTCGTGTTCGACTCTTTGCGACCCCATGAATCGCAGCACGCCAGGCCTCCCTGTTCATCACCATCTCTCGGAGTTCACTCAGACTCACATCCATCGAGTCAGTGATGCCATCCAGCCATCTCATTCTTGGTCGTCCCCTTCTCCTCCTGCCCCCAATCCCTCCCAGCATCAGAGTCTTTTCCAATGAGTCAACTCTTCGCATGAGGTGGCCAAAGTACTGGAGTTTCAGCTTTAGCATCATTCCTTCCAAAGAAATCCCAGGGTTGATCTCCTTCAGAATGGACTGGTTGGATCTCCTTGCAGTCCAAGGGACTCTCAAGAGTCTTCTCCAACACCACAGTTCAAAAGCATCAATTCTTCGGCGATCAGCCTTCTTCACAGTCCAACTCTCACATCCATACATGACCACAGGAAAAACCATAGCCTTGACTAAACGGACCTTAGTCGGCAAAGTAATGTCTCTGCTTTTGAAAATGCTATCTAGGTTGGACATAACTTTTCTTCCAAGGAGTAAGCGTCTTCTAATTTCATGGCTGCAGTCACCATCAGCAGTGATTTTGCCGGGCATAAAGCCCCAGCGACTAGTGTATCCCGCACGATGCTGCCTCATTTCCTCCCACTTAACAGCCGAAAACCCAAACAGCCAGCGGCTGATACCCGGATGGCGCGAAGGCGTGCCCGCGCATGCGCATCGCAGAAGCCAATGGGCGAGGCGGAGGGTGGGGCTGGGCGGGCAGAGAGGAGAGCGTCAGTTGGACGAGAGGAGCCACGCCCATCACGCAACGTCTCTGCGCACGCGCCGAGCGCCAGCTCCTGGTATTTTAGACGCATCTGCTGTCGCCCTGTTCAAATCGTGTCAGGACGTCCGACGTAGAGGAGCCGAGTGTTCGTTTGGGGAAGAAGAGTGACGCTATCTTCGTCCTTAGCTTTTACAGGAAGGCGTGCGTTGGCCTTTCTCTCATTGAGTGAGGCGTCGACGGCCTGTGGTGGGTCTCCTGGTGACAGGGTGCCCCGCCAGTACCTCCAGACGTGTGTGTGCCCGGGCCTGTGGGAGCCCCGCGGTGGGGGATTGAAGGCGGCCGGGCGGGAAGGCGGCCGCAGGCGGCGCCACTGCCTAGAGGCCAGGAGGTTAATTTTCTCCTCGCCCCGGGGCCGTCCTCGCGACTCCTTCCGGAACTTAACTGTTTTTCTTTTCCCGTTTGTTTTTAGGAACTGAGTTTCTGGCAAGGGACACTCGTGGAAGAGTTAGCTGCCGGCCGAGATGTCCAGCTACGTGAACGACCTGTGGCCGGGTTCGCCGCCCAAGGCCTCGCCCTCGTCCTCGCGGTCGGGCCCGTGCAGCCGGCCGTCGTCGGCCTCCGGCAGCCGCTCTTCGTCCCGTTCCAGCGTCTCGAGCCGGTCGTGGTCGCGGAGCCGCAGCCCGCCCGGGCGGAGGGGCCGCTCCAGGTCTCGCTCCCGAAGGCGCCACCAGAGGAGGTACCGGCGCTACTCGCGCTCCTACTCGCGGAGCCACTCGCGGTCCCGCAGCCGCCGCTTCCGGGAGAGGCACTCCGGCTCCACGCGGAGGTCCTACCGGTCCCGCAGCCGCTCCCGCGGCCGCTTGTATTACCGGAGGGCCTGCGCCATCGCGCGAGGCCGCCGCTACTACGGCTTCGGCCGCACCGTCTACCCCGAGGAGCGCAGAAGCTGGAGGGGCCGATCCCGGAGCAGGTCGCGCAGCCCAACCCCCTTTCGCTTGAGCGAGAAAGGTGAGTCGTTGGAGAGGCCTTCGGGGAAAGAGGAAGGCCCCCAGCGGGTTAGTAGTGGCCTCCAGTTTTAAAATGGACCGCTTTCTTTCCCCCTAGGGCTTAACACCGTGCGTGTTAAATGGCTCTGTGGAGGGCAGGTCTGGGTGGACCAGCTCTCAAAATGCTACTGATTTATTGACCCAGCTTTTGATTATTGGTGGCTCAGACGGTAAAGCGTCTGTCTACAATACGGGAGACCTGGGTTCGATCTCTGAGTCGGGAAGATCCCCTGGAGAAGGAAATGGCAATCCACTCCAGTACTATTGCCTGGAAAATCCCGTGGACAGAGGAGCCTAGTAGGCTACCAGTCCATGGGGTCCCAAAGAGTCGGACACGACTGAGCGACTTCACTTTTCCTTTCCTTTGATTATTGTGGGAAGCTTACTTTTCTAAACAAAAGAGGTAGAATTTTCTTTCTATAAATAGAAATATATTTTATACGTGGAGATACTGTTTAAGTATCTTTATATTACTAGTGTAAGAACACTTTGTGATTTTGAGTTTTTTTTGAGAAATGATACCGGATTAATGGAACATTTTGTGTTTCTTTTTGTAGATCGAATGGAGCTGTTAGAAATAGCCAAAGCCAATGCAGCAAAAGCGTTAGGAACGGCCAACTTTGACTTGCCAGCTAGTCTCAGAAGTGTTCCTGTATCTAAAGAAAGAAACCAGGAAACAGGTGTACTGAATAATGGTGCAAAGTCTGAGGTAAGTATTTTGTTTATTTTAAAAACAAACTTAATCTTCAAACTTCATCTCTAAACTTAATATTAAAATAAATAAGCTCTTCAGAAGACTACTACCAGCAAGAGCTGATTATCCATTTTTATTCCATTTACCCTAGACTGTTTCTTGGAATGGCTAGTTAATATAATTTAAATAACAGCCCTGACAATATTAGATAGGGTCTTTCCCATGAAAGTGGGAGACTAATGAGCTTTATTTTCAATTGCCATAATCCTGATTACTTGCATAATTGTAGCTGGTACTTTGGTGATTTCTTTGTAGTTACCAAGTTTTTCTAGCTAGTTTTTTATAGAATATCTGTAATTTTCATTTGCAGGGTTATGTTCCCACAGCTTCTGTACTCAACATACAGTATAGTTTATCTGCTTTATTTCTGTCTTATAGAAATCATGAATGTGGTCTCCAGACATTGATGAAGAAAGTCTGTTGGTAATTGATACATGCGCAAAAGCATCAGAGGTTAAACTAATTTGAAGTCTATGTTGACACACTGAAAGCTTAGTGTTTTGTTGGTAGATTACGATGCATGCTAGAATTTGGGACAAGCACCATTTGGATAAGATACTAAAGACAATTTTTAAATGAAAGTGTACTTTGTAATGGCAGGGCATCTGATACAGATGTCCCTTTCATAATATATGCAATATATTCCAGATGTTTTGAGAGATTACAGAAGAAGAGGCCTGCTTCATTTGCAGATAAGTTTATTATAATTCTCCAGAAATGTGCAGCATAAAATGCATAGCTTTAAAGGTTTACAATAATTAGGAATTGATACATTCAGTTAACATGAGAACGATGGGTTATCTATCATGCAGACCCAGATGTGGGTTTGCTTAAGCATTAGTGGTGGACAAATAAGAGTTGAGTTGATTTTTCAGGTGATTAGGTACCCTACTGGATGGGCAAATGCCTTAGTTCTTTTGAAACTAGGTATTTTTTGGTATAATTTTATTTTCACAGTTATTTGAATTTAGATCCAAGGGATACATACAATACTGCTTTATGGAGAAAGGTATCTTAAATCATTGAATCAATTTTATGGGAAAAACTTAACAAAAGTACTATGTTATTTTAGGATGTTGACTGGTTAGATCAAACTTGATTTATGACTCTACAAGTAAATTTATAATACAATTGGACTACTTTTTATACCTACAAGGGTATGACTTCTAAAATTTACTTTCTTTTACCTGTCTAGCTATCGGACAAGTTAAAAGAAGATGGAACAAAAAATGCCAATGAAAAGTCTTATCAGCAAAAAAGCATCACTTTTAGCTCTAACGTAAGTATATCTAAGCATTGATCACTCAAAAACTAGACTTGGAATGTATTTCTGTTAGGGGGCTTTTATTTTTGTTGGCTTACTTGTGATATGAGGCCTACTAAGCCGCTAAATAGAATTTTTAATACTTTTTTTGTGTGGTCCTCACAAGTGACCAATAGGTTCTTACTCTAATATGCACATTCTCAGTTTCCGCATTTTCCCCTTTTAACTGTTCCCTTTGTCCTTTTTGATTGTTGAAATATTTTAAAATAAAATCTCAGAATATCCTGTGATTAGAATAATCAGCTAAAGGCTTTATAAAATTTCAAAACTATCTTAATATCTCCCTATTGCAGTATGCCTTGCACGTATCTGATTTCCCCCACTAGTGTCTTGGCTTAACAGTTTGATGGAATTAAGTTGCAAGTGAGGTCCATGGCTTTGCATTTGGTTGGTGTCTTTTATTTAATGTGATATTTTAAATATATAGTGTACGTGTTTGGGAAGCTGACTTAAGAATTTGTTCTCTTTCAGAATTCTGTAGCAAAGCCTATGCTTCAGAAATCAGCTAAAGCTATTGCTGAAGAGAATTCTTCAGGATCCCCAAAAATAGATAAGAAGAAAAGTCCATATGGACTGTGGATACCTGTCTAAAAAAAGCCAGCTGCTGAGGTTGTCTGAAATGCACTTTTTTTTTGCAAGTTTGTGTTTCTAGCATTATTCCATTCTTGTGAACCATTTAGTGGTGGTGTTGCAATTACAAATGACAACACAAAAATATGTAAATACTTAATTTAAATAATGATTTAGATTTCTCTTGCAGATGGGAGATAGCACAAATGGACCACAGGTTACGCACAGGTGGGATTCTTGTATATTTACACTTGTAAATGTTTTATATAATACGGATCTGTTATGTAGAAGTGAAATTTTTAAAAGCAAACAGTAATTGAACTGTTTGTGTTGCAAACATTTTGTTAATAAATTTTTAAAAATTATATTAGTCTCTCTTGATTTTGTATATTTTATATGCTGCTGCTACTGCTGCTAAGTCGCATCAGTCGTGTCCGACTCTGTGCGACCCCATAGACAGAAGCCCAACAGGCTCCTCTGTCCCTGGGATTCTCCAGGCAAGAACACTGGAGTGGCTTGCCATTTCCTTCTCCAATGCATGACACTGAAAAGTGAAAGTGCAGTCGCTCAGTCGTGTCCGACTCTTAGCGACCCCATGAACTGCAGCCCACCAGGTTCCTCCATCCATGGGGTTCTCCAGGCAAGAGTACTGGAGTGGCTTGCCATTGCCTTCTCCGATAGTGGATTTTTATTTAATGAAGAAGAATGAGGTATTATCTCCTTTAAAACCTTCCTGCTCCCAGATCCAAATCCATGGATTGATACCATAGGGCTCAGTGACCTTACCTGGGAGTTCGTGAGAAATGTTGAACCTCAAGTTTCTACCCCAGATCTGAATTAGAAATTGAATCACAGCCGTGTTCCCTGTTGATGTAGATACTCATTAAAATCTGAAAAGTTTGGCCTTAAAGACTTAATATTAGCATAGTGTTGTCCTGAACTGAGCATCAGGGCAGGAAACTCAGAGATGTTGAAGTGGAATTGCTCAGTGAGCTAGAAAATCAGAGGCTTTAGTTGCATTTATTTTTTTCCATTATGTTTTAATAAATATTCATTGATTTGAAATTCTTGAATGCTTCTTACTATAGCTGAGAAGGAACTTAACTAAGCATGTAAAAAATTTAAAATGAGTGTTACACTCAAGATCTGGACAGTTGGTTTAAACATTAGCTACAGACTTTTGTAATTTCACCTGTTAATGTAGTGGATACCAGAACTTAGAAAGATTTTAAGCCATTTTTAGATGGTCTCTCCAAGCATTTGACTAATTGCTTAAATGTTTGAATTTAAATGTAAGATGTGAGCTTAAAAAGATAGTGAAGATTCTCAAGTGGGATGTAATACTATATTAACTAAAGCTGTGCTATCCAGTATTTACATACACCTACCATTAAGACAGCCACTAGGCCTGTGTGTGCTTTTGACTACTTTGGAAGTTGGAAGTTGGCTGGAATGACTGAGGAACTGAATTTTTTTGTTGATACAATGTATTAGGGAGCAATAGTTATATTACATAATCACGGTTCAGTTCAGTTCAGTCGCTCGAGTCGTGTCCAACTCTTTGCGACCCCATGAATCGCAGCACACCAGGCCTCCGTGTCCATCACCATCTCCCGGAGGTCACTCAGACTCACGTCCATCGAGTCTGTGACATTACTTTGCCAACAAAGGCCTGACTAGTCAAGGCTATGGTTTTTCCAGTAGTCATGTATGAATGTGAGAGTTGGATTATAAAGAAAGCTGAGCGCTGAAGAATTGATGCTTTTGAACTGCGGTGTTGGAGAAGACTCTTGAGAGTCCCTTGGACAGCAAGGAGATCCAACCAATCCATCCTAAAGGAGATCAGTCCTGAGTTCACTGGAAGGACTGATGTTGAAGCTGAAACTCCAATACTCTGGCCACCTGATGTGAAGAGCTGATTCATTTGAAAAGACCCTGATGCTGGGAAAGATTGAAGGTGGGAGAAGGGGATGACAGAGGATGAGATGGTTGGATGGCATCACCAGTTCAATGGACATGAGTTTGAGTAAACTCCGGGACATGGTGATGGACAGGGAGGCCTGGCGTGTTGCAGTCCATGGGGCTGCAAAGAGTCAGACACGACTGAGTGAACTGAACTGAACTGAACTGAACCATCAAATGACCTGATCTGAAGTTTGGGAACCTGGGTTCAGGTTGAAATATGAGAGCAGTGATACATTACGTTAGAATTTTTATGTATACTCTATAGATTCTGCCTAATAATTACACCATTCAAAACATATAAAAGTGGTAGAGGATTGGACCATTCTTCAAACTAATAATTCAAATGTTCTTTAATTTCTTAATTCAAATGTTCTTTGATTTCTACCCAGTTAATTTTGTTATTAGGCATGAAATCAGTACTAAAACTTCAGGCTACATTTGTAGTACTTGCTGCTTTTCCAAGTCTATGACCATCCTGCCAGTTTCCTCTGTGGAAGGCACATATGTTCTATGAAGAAGCCTACTAGAAGTTGGGTGGAATGCCTTTCCACTGAAAAAGTGAATTGGTGAGTAACAGGAAAAAAGATTCCATACCACAGCACATGGAACTCTGCTCAATGTTACATGGCAGCCTAGGATGGGAGGGGAGTTTAGGGGAGAATGGATACATGTATATTTATGGTTAAATCCTTTCACTGTTCACTTGAAACTATCACAACATATTCGTTAATTGTATATATTCAAATACAAAATAAAGTTAAAAAAAGATCCTATACCTTTAGAACTAGACAGTGTTCAGCGGTCAAAAGTGGAAAACTTAGGGATTATATGTGATTTCAAAGAAATTAGCTGAGGACCATGGGTTAATGGACTTAACCAAGTTCATATGGTGAGAGATCTTGAGGAACATGCTATGCTTAGCACAGTTTGCAGCCCTCTCCACTCTACTGCACTATCACTATTAAATCAGTTCTGATCTTTAGCCCGTGCATGCATGCTAAGCTGCTTCAGTCACGTCCAGCTTTGCAACCCTATGGGCTGTAGCCCACCAGAATCCTCTGTCTGTGGGGTTTTCCAGGCAAGAGTACTGTAGTGGGTTGCCATGCCTTCCTCCAGGGGATCTTCCAACCCAGGGATTGAACCCACATCTCTTACATCTCCTGCATTGGCAGGCAGGTTCTTTATCACTAGAGCCACCTCGGAAGTACCTGTCTTACATAAGTAGGGGGTGCAGTTTAGCATTGCTTACTGCACAGAAAGTATTACTGTGTCCCTCGCCTTTGGAAAGTGTAATAGCAACAGTAATAATCATGATAATAAATAATAGCCAGTACATATACAGTGCCTTCTGTATGCCAAGCACTGATCTAATGCATTGTATGAATTTATTTGTTATAATTTATTTAATCATTCTTTGCTCAGCCTATGAGGTGAGAGAGCACTGTTGTAATTCCCTGTATACAGGTGAGGAAACAGAAAAATCTTGTGACGCAGCTAGTAAGTGGTGGAACCAGGACTCAAGGCCAGGAAGCAAAGCTCCAGGATCAGCACTCTTAAATTCAAGGCCTTCCAGTAACACACAAAACGTATGTCTTTAAAACACATTGACTTACTGCTTTTCTCTCAAGTCTCTTGTGTGTTTCTATGTCAGGTCTCATCCGTTTGGTCAACCTATGATACTGGTGTAATTGGGCAGCAGCATAATCTGAAGAAAATGGGACGCAGACTATTTTAGATGTTGGATATTATTAGACTTGTTAAATGTGCCATTAATATGCCCAGTCAGTAAAGTTAAAAATTTTTATCTGAAAATCCGAGATCAGGATTTTTCCTCTTTTTCTCTTTCATCTTTCTACGTCTTTTACACTGATCTCTAGCAACTTTACTTCTTCATAGTCTTTCCCTCTTGCTGCACATTCCTAAAGTGAAAGTCACTCAGTCATGTCCAACTCTTTGCAACCCCATGGACTGTAGAGTCCCTGGAATTCTCCAGGCCAGAATACTGGAGTGGGTAGCCTTTCCCTTCTCCTGGGGATCTTCCCAACCCAGGGATCGAACCCAGGTCTCCCGCATTGTAGGCAGATTCTTTACCAGGTGAGCCTCAAGGGAAGCCCGAGAATACTGGAGTGGGTAGCCTATCCCTTCTCCAGTGGGTCTTCCCAACCCAGGAATCAAACAGGGGTCTCCTGCATTGCAGGCATGTTCTTTACCAACTGAGCTATGAGGGAAGCCCGCACATTCCTAAAATAAGGGGAAAAATCATTAACTTTGTTGCCTTTTATAATTCCTCGATTCATATGAAAAACCTGAAGACTGCCATCAAGACAGTAAAATGGCCAATTTACAAAGATTGTGGAATTTGCTGTGCTATGATCTGAAAGAAGTCATATGTCTATAACACTGACACCAAAAATAATTGTGAGGGAAACACCGTGTCCATCAAAATCCTTCCCTCCTTTCTGCCCTCATGGCGGCCCAGTTCTCAATGTCCCTTGCAGCTGGATCAGGCCAGTGACAGGCTGCTCAACTGGGAACTGATACTTGAAAGCCTCATGGGCTTTGTCTTTTTGTTTAGTTGTTGTGTCCAACTCTTTTGTGACCCTGTGGACCATGGCCTGCCAGTCTCCTCTGTCCATGGGATTTCCAGGCAAGAATATTGGAGTGGGTTGTCATTTCCTTCTCGAGGGGATCTGCCCAACCCAGGGGCTGAACCCGAGTTTCCTGCAATGGTAGGCGGATTCTTTACTGCTGAGCCACCAGGGAAGTCTGAGCTTTATCTTTTCTTAGTTGGAGCTTTTGTTACTGTAGCTTAACCTTTTACCCTAATATCCATTATGTGGCTCTAACTATGTGCCAGCAGTGTTGTAAATGTTTTACATACTTTATTCTAACAACTCTTAAGGTAGAGGTGAGGAAACCAGAGCTGGAATGCTTAATGCTTAACTATGATACCATGCTCTATACTGCTTCAACATAGCACTAATATTTGAATCCACAGCTAATGTAGATGGCAGGAGTGTACTTATTTTTTCCTTTCCTTCTTCCTGCAATTGCTATTCCAAATGAACTTTTTTATCTTCCCAGTTTGCAGGTAATATAAGTCTTTTATGTCCTCCACAACTTCCTGGTGATTAAATTTTCAAGCTTCATTCTACTACAAGGACACAAAGTTTTCAGCAGAGGTATGGAAACAAATCCAAATAGATGTTACCTCTCTTCTTGTATGGTTCAGTTCAGTTCTGTTCAGTCGCTCAGTCGTGTCTGACTCTTTGTGACCCCATGAATCACAGCATGCCAGGCCTCCCTGTTCATCACCATCTCCTGGAGTTCACTCATACTCATGTCCATCAAGTCCGTGATGCCATCCAATCATCTCATCCTCGGTCATCCCCTTCTCCTCCTGCCCCCAATCCCTCCCAACATCAGAGTCTTTTCCAATGAGTCAACTCTTCGCATGAGGTGGCCAAAGTACTGGAGTTTCAGCTTTAGCATCATTCCTTCCAAAGAAATCCCAGGGTTGATCTCCTTCAGAATGGACTGTTTGGATCTCCTTGCAGTCCAAGGGACTCTCAAGAGTCTTCTCCAACACCACAGTTCAAAAGCAAATTGGAATGAAAACTGACCTTTTCCAGTCCTGTGGCCACTGCTGAGTTTTCCAAATTTGCTGGCAGATTGAGTGCAGCACTTTCACAGCATCATCTTTCAGGATTTGAAACAGCTCAACTGGAATTCCATCACCTCCACTAGCTTGTATGGTAGGCCATTCAAAATGGACTTATGGATTTTATTCCGAAAGGAAGGGAGCCCCAGGAGAATTGTGTGTGTGTGCTCCAGGAGAATTCTGTCTGTCTGTCTGTCTGTCTGTGTAATGGGGAGATTTCATGTAAGGAGAAAAGATCAGTTAAACACCCATATCTATACTGTGAAGTATTATTTTACTGCCTTCAAGGAACCACGTGGTAAAGATGGAAAGAACAATAATTTGGGAATAAGAAGGCTTGAGAAATATACTGATTTGACTACTTCTTTTCATACTGTTCATGGGGTTCTCAAGGCAAGAATACTGAAGTGGTTTGCCATTCCCTTCTCCAGTGGACCACGTCTTGTCAAAACTCTCCACCATGACCTGTCCATCTTGGGTGGCAGTGCATGGCATGGCTCATAGTTTCATTGAATTAGACAAGGCTGTAGTACATGTGATTAGACTGGTTAGTTCTGTGATCAAGGTTTTCATTCTGTCTGCCCTCTGATGGAGAAGGATAAGAGGCTTATGGAAGCTTCCCTGATGAGAGAGACTGACTGAGGGGTAAACTGGGTCTTGTTATGATGGGTGGGGCCATGCTCAGTAAATCTTTAATCCAATTTTCTGTTGATGGGCGGGGCTGTGTTCCCTCCCTATTGTTTGACCTGAGGCCAAACCATGGTGGAGGTGATGAAGATAATGGCGACCTCCTTCAAAATGTCCCATGCAGGCAGTGCCCCACTCAGTGCCCCCAGCCCTGCAGCAGGCCACCGCTGACCCACACCTCTGCGAGAAACTCCTGGACACTCAAGGGCAAGTCTGGGTCAGTCCCTTGTGGAGTCACTCCTCCTTTCTCCTGGGTCCTGGTACACACAAGGTTTTGTTTGTGCCCTCCAAGAGTCTGTTTCCCAGTCCTGTGTAAGTTCTGGTGGCTCTATGGTGGGGTTAATGACAACTTCCTCCAAGAGGAAGAACCACAGATCAAATTGCCAACATCTGTTGGATCATCAAAAAGGCAAGAGAGTTCCAGCAAAACACCTACTTCTGCTTTATTGGCTATGCCAAAGCCTTTGACTGTGTGGACCACAACAAACTGTAGAAATTCTTAAAGAGATGGGAATATCAGACCACCTGACCTGTCTCCTGAGAAATCTGTATGCAGGTCAAGAAGCAACGGTTAGAACCGGACATGGAACAATGGACAGGTTCCAAATAGGGAAAGGAATATGTCAAGGCTGTATATTGTTATCCTGTGTATTTAACTTATATGCAGAGCACATCGTGAGAAATACTGGGCTGGGTGAAGGACAAGCTGGAATCAAGTTTGCTGGGAGAAATATCGATAACCTCAGACATGCAGATGACACCACCCTTATGACAGAAAGCAAGGAACTAAAGAGCCTCTTGACAAAAGTGAAAGAGGAGAGTGAAAAAGTTGACTTAAAACTCAACATCCAGAAAACTAAGATCATGGCATCTGGTCCCATCACTTCATGGCAAATAGATGGCGAAACAGTGGAAACAGTGACAGACTTTATTTTTGGGGGCTCCAAAATCACTGCAGATGATGACTGCAGCCATGAAATTAAAAGGCGCTTGCTCCTTGGGAGAAAAGTTACGACCAACTTCAGTTCAGTTCACTCGCTCAGTCGTGTCGGGCTCTTTGCGACCCCATGAATTGCAGCACGCCAGGCCTCCCAGTTCATCACCAGCTCCTGGAGTTCACTCAGACTCATGTCCATCGAGTCCGTGATGCCATCCAGCCATCTCATCCTCGGTCATCCCCTTCTCCTCCTGCCCCCAATCCCTCCCAGCATCAGAGTCTTTTCCAATGAGTCAACTCTTCGCATGAGGTGGCCAAAGTACTGGAGTTTCAGCTTTAGCATCATTCCTTCCAAAGAAATCCCAGGGCTGAT
>SJYT01083929.1:67639-83856 GCA_006410635.1 Cephalophus harveyi
TGGTGTTGGAGAAGACTCTTGAGAGTCCCTTGGACTGCAAGGAGATCCAACCAGTCCATCTTAAAGGAAATCAGTCCTGAATATTCATTGGAAGAACTGATGTTGAAGCTGAAACTCCAGTACCTTGGCCACCTGGTTCAAAGAACTGACTCATTTGAAAAGACCCTGATGCTTGGAAAGATTGAAGGCAGGAGAAGAAGGGGACGACAGAGGATGAGGTGGTTGGATGGCATCACCAGTTCAATGGACATGAGTTAGAGTAAACTCTGGGAGTTGGTGATGGACAGGGAGGCCCAGCATGCTGCAGTCCATGGGGTCACAAAGAGTCAGACACAACTGAGGGACTGAACTGAACTGAATGGGTTTAATATCTCAAAAACACATATGTTAAAAACTCCTTTAGACTCCCTTCAAAAACAAATAGGATAGGAGATACTACTAGAATGCATCAGCATTCAAATACAAACCAGGAAGCAACAGAAAAAAAAAAAAATCGGTTCTTTTTCCAGCCTAAAAAAGCACCCCACACCCTACCCTTAGTTCAGTTCAGTCACTCAGTCGTGTCCCACTCTTTGCGACCCCATGAATCGCAGCATGCCAGGCCTCCCTGTCCATCACCAACTCCCAGAGTTCACTCAAACTCATGTCCATTGAGTCAGTGATGCCATCCAGCCATCTCATTCTCTGTCGTCCCCTTCTCCTCCTGCCCCCAATCCCTCCCAGCATCAGAATCTTTTCCAATGAGTCAAGTCTTCGCATGAAGTGGCCAAAGTACTGGAGTTTCAGTTTTAGCATCATTCCTTCCAAAGAAATCCCAGGGCTGATCTTCACTATGGACTGGCTGGATCTCCTTGCAGTCCAAGGGACTTTCAAGAGTCTTCTCCAACTCCCCAGTTCAAAAGCATCAATTCTTCGGCGCTAAGCTTTCTTCACAGTCCAACTCTCACATCCATATATGACCACTGGAAAAACCATAGCCTTGACTAGACAGACCTTTGTTGGCAAAGTAATATCTCTGCTTTTGAATATGCTATCTAGGTTGGTCATAACTTTTCTTCCAAGGAGTAAGCGTCTTCCAATTTCAGTACTTGAGTGCAATCTCAAAAATGACAGAATGATTTCTGTTTGTTTCCTAAAGTAACCATTCAGTATCACAGGAATCCAAGTCTATGTCCCAATCAGTAATGCCAAAGAAGCTGAAGTTGAATGATTCTATGAAGACCAAAAGACCTTCTAGAAGTAACACCAAGAAAAGATGTCCTTTTCATCATCAGGGCTTTCCTGACAGTTCAGTTGGTGAAGAATTCTCCTGCAAAGCAGGAGACTAGGGTTTGATTCCTGGGTCGTGAAGATCTACTAGAGAAGGGATAGGCTATCCACTCCAGTATTCTTGGGCTTCCCTGTGGCTCAGCTTGTAAAGAATCTGCCTGCAAAGAAGGAGACCTGGGTTCGATCCCTGGGTTGGGAATCCCCTGTAGAAATGAAAAGCTGCCCACCCCAGTATTCTGGCCTAGAGAATTCCATGGCCTCCATAGTCCATTGGGTTGCAAAGAGTCGGTCACGAATGAGGGACTTTCAACTTCACTTCACTTCAGCCCTCCCCACCTCAGGGAGCCAGGAAGTGTACCTGTTACTTGTCTTCATTTCCCCTTTATGCAGCAAGATTTCCAATAATGCTTTGGTTGAATTCATCTGGCCTCTTACCAATTTCTATTGATTAAAAGAGTCCAAGAACACTGCCTGGTCCATAACACTACCAGCCATATTCATGTTTCTTCACAGGCTCACCAATAGTCATACTTCCATCTCTAAAATAAAAACAGTCCACTGAGATTCTGATTAAATAACATTTATACTTTTTGGAGATACTCCTTTGTGATAATACATTTTTCTTTTGTCTTCCAACCAGAAAATCCTTAATCACTTATTGAAATTTAAGTTTTTTTTAACTTAGAACTATTTTGTAGTTTTCCTGATGTTACCGTTTAAATCTTATACAGTATTTCTTTTTAAGGGGACTACTTTTTCATTTCCACATCCAATTAATGGTTGAAGAAAAAAAATTATTTTCATGCATTTCTCTTGTATCCAGCACCTTTGTTGTTGTGGGCTAAGTCGTGTCCCCCTCTTTGCGAACCCATGGACTGCTGCACGCTAGGCTTCTCTGACCGCTTGTATCCAGCACCTTACTGAATTATGTGAACTTTGGGCACTATTATTAATTCTGGCGCAGTTTCCCGGTTGAGTACGTTAGAACGAACAGGATGGATGCGCCCTGCTCTCCTGCATCCCTTCGATTTACAACATCGTGGGGGGGAAAGAAAAATTAAACAGACTTGAAAAATTTCTTACATACATGGAAGAGAATGAAAATGGAGCCATACGACAGTACTAAGGGTCTACGAAGGGTGCTGCGATTCATGGGGTCGCAAAGAGTCGGACACGACTGAGCGACTGAACTGAACGCGAGACAAGGAAGTCAGAGGAAGCCCTGCCTTGGAGGAGGTGACACAGTCTAAGCGCGGAAGGGAAAACACTATCCGCTTAAGGGTGAGGTACACAGTTTCGATAACTTTTCACAAAGCTCCCCTAGCGCGGCTATGCGCCCCCACCCGCCGGCTACCGAAGCCCTCCAGGCCCGTCCCGGCCTTTTGCAGCTGCGCAATACTCTGCCCAATTGAAAATGTCTCACTGCCAAAAGGGGCAGGGATTGGCTCTAAATGCCTGAGGCTGCCGGAAGAGGCGGGGTTTATGGTCGGTATTACTATGTGTTGACGCGGCAGTCCAAAGCTTGGCGGAAGTGCTGGTTGTTGTTTCCGGAAGTGGGCAAGGAAAGCTTGAGATGGCGGCTGCGACTCTTACCGAGAATGTACGTGCGGGTGGTTCTGCCCAGGGTTCTTAGTTGGGGAGGGTTCTGAGGGCAGCAGGGGCGAGAAGTGGAGGAAGTGCTTGTGTGCCGGGTCAGGAAGGCGCAGATAATGTGGGGCAGCAGCGGCGATGAGCGCCTGGCCCGGCCGGCGGGGACTCACCTGGGCTGACCGGGGGAAGCCTAAGCGGCCCTTACTCAGCCTCTCCTCCGCCCTATAGGTGCCGGTGGGTGGAGCAGAGGAGCAGCAGCCGCCCGCGGGAGCCGAGGAGCTGGCCGCCCAGAAGCGCGAACAGAGACTGCGCAAATTCCGGGAGCTGCACCTGAAGCGGGTGAGTTGTCCCGGAGGCCACCTGACACTTGTCACCTGGCCAGGCCCGTGCACATTTGTGGAGGGAAGAGGAAGGCGCCCCTGTGCGTGTGACAGATGGGCAGAGCTGGATGGAAGTTCTGTCCCGGTGGTTCTCAACCTGGCAGCGCATTGGAGTCACTTTTGGAAACGGACATACTTTCTCCAAACCTTTTTTCGAGTTTAGGGGGTCTCTCACTAACAGCGTCTCTGCAGTATGACCCCAGTAAGCTCTTCCAAACAGAGGGAACACATGCAAAGGAAAGAAATTCATATTAGGGATAAGAGTCCAGCCAACAGCTGGCTGCGGTTGGAGCCAAGAAACAAAAAAGCAGTTCTTGATTGTTTCAACTCAAAGGGTCCTGACTGATAGCTTGGCCATGGTTTCACAAAATCCTCACCCACACTCAGACTACCACAGTGTGACAAAAGCACAGCGGTACAAACCACAGAAATGACCACACAGCGCCGTCTTCTGCTAAGACCAGTGGTAAATACAGCACTAGCCTCAGTCCCTTACTCCTGCCTCCTGTATACAAGACCTATATGTTCTTGAAAACAGTCAGAGTATCCCTGACTTTCTGACCCTGCCTAAGCCAGAGCTTCCTGCAGGCACCTGATACAGGCTCAAACTCTCTTAAGTGGCTCCTCCTAACACCTTTTCACTGAAATGTCCCCAGTTCCCCGGGGTTGGCTGTTTCCTTCAGTGTAGCACATTCAGCTTTGACAGCACCTATGTTCTTGGTGTCTGGACGGCAGGAATGACAGGTTGAGAGAAGTCTGTTTCTTTACCCAGAAGAATTTGTTATAGAATCAAACACACTTACATACTTACTTGGAGGGACTGTGTAAAGAACATGGGGTTGGATACTAAGAGACATGTCTTCCTGGACTAACTGCCTCCAGCCTGTGACCCAACAAACATCTAACTTAAGTTGTCCCTGAGATAGTCTACTTGTTTTGGTTTATGCAGTTAAATTTATTTTAAAACAGACTCTTCACACAGTAATTTAAATGGGGAGTGCCTTTCATTTGCCGTAATGTAAACTGCTAAAATATCTAAAGGGCAGGAGTACTTGGGAAAGGTTAGAGATACTATGATAGGTATTAAAGCACAAGCCTCAAATTGAGGCTTCTTCCTTGAATTAGTCAGGATTAAAAGGGAATTGAAAGTAGAATATTTTTTTCATAATGTGAGACATTAACCCCTAGGCATCTGGAATAGCACACTAGTACAGCTCAACACATTTCTTGACTATATACAAATGTACGACCTTGCTTAAAATCCTTCGGTGGTTCTCTTGCTTTTAGGATAAATGGAGTCCCTTGTTAATGTGTCTACTTGGCCTTCCTTAAAGTGGGAAAAATTTGTTTGGATTTATATTTATGTTTCAGCCAACAACCTTTTTGTGTTTATGGTTTTAGAATGAAGCTCGTAAATTAAATCACCAGGAAGTTGTTGAAGAAGACAAAAGACTTAAGTTACCTGCAAATTGGGAAGCCAAAAAAGCTCGTTTGGAGTGGGAACTACAGGAAGAAGAAAAGAAAAAGGTTAGGAACTGCTCTGCTGTCTTTATAAGTGGTCTGTTCTATTGAATTGAGATAGTAAAAAAAGCTCTTTATCAGCTGCAACACTTTGGGCAAGTAATTTAATCTCCCTATGATTGTGTTTTCTCATCTGTAAAATGGGATCTGTAATAATTACTTGAGTTAATTATGAATTAAATGGGCCAGTGCATTTGGAACATTTAAGAGAGGGTCTGACACTGGATAAATGTTGAGTAATTATTATTTTTTAGATTGATGTACTCACTTCTTATATACAGTAGCAGATAGCCAGATTTCTCCTTCACGTAGTAATGGTTATTTTAAATGTATTGCTTTATATTCACTTAAGATAGTTCAAATAATTGCTTGTATCATAAGGGCAAGCATTAGCTTTTTTCCGTTTCGTTTTAGGAATGTGCAGCGAGAGGGGAAGACTATGAGAAAGTGAAGTTGCTAGAAATCAGCGCAGAAGATGCAGAAAGATGGGAGAGAAAAAAGAGGAAGAAAAACCCCGACCTGGGATTTTCAGGTAAGACTTTATTGAATAGGCCTCTGAGATAAGCATGCCTTCAGTGTTTCTGGCTTCCCTGGTAGCTCAGAGGTTAAAGCATCTGCCTGTAACGCAGGAGACCTGGGTTCGATCCCTGGTCAGGAAGATCCCCTGGAGAAGGAAATGGCAACCCACTCCAGTATTCTTGCCTGGAGAATCCCATGGACGGAGGAGCCTGGTGGGCTACAGTCCATGGGGTCGCAAAGAGTCGGACACGACTGAGCGACTTCACTTCACTCCAGTGTTTCTGGTTTTAAGAAAGGATATGCCCCTTCGTGGAATATTCTGAAAACACTTACATTCCTAAGAAAAATACAAATATATCATATATGGCAGAAGTGAAAAACACTCTACTTAAATAGGACGGAGGAGCCTGGTGGGCTACAGTCCATGGGGTCGCAAAGAGTCGGACACGACTGAGCGACTTCACTTCACTTCAGTGTTTCTGGTTTTAAGAAAGGATATGCCCCTTCCTGGAATATTCTGAAAACACTTACATTCCTAAGAAAAATACAAATATATCATATATGGCAGAAGTGAAAAACGCTCTACTTGAATCAGCTGGATTCCTTTATTCAGTGCTAAAATTAAAGCCTGTTTGGTCAGGATCTTCAGGATACAGGCTATGCTAATGATTTTGATTTTTCTCTGAATAGTAATGATCAAAGAAGGTAATATATCATTTCTAATTTTCATTTTATTTTTAGATTACGCTGCTGCCCAGCTTCGCCAGTATCATCGGCTGACCAAACAGATCAAACCAGACATGGAAACATACGAGAGACTGAGAGAAAAGCAGTAAGTTGACAGGATTAATGCAAGTCCCGTTTTCATCCTGAAGTGATATTGATGTACTAAAACTTGTGTGTATACATAAACATACACCGTAGTGCTTAGGTATGGATTATCAATAGCTGGGTTTTTTTTGTTGCTGTTTTTTGGCTGTGCTGGGTTTTTGTTGCATGTGGGCTTTCTCTAGTTACGGCAAGTGGGAGTTCCTCTCCACTGAACCACTCTCCATTGCGGTGCGGGGGCTTCTCACTGTGGTGGCTTCTCTTGTGGATCACAGGCTCTAGGAGCACAGGCTTCGTTAATTGCAACACTCAGGCTTAGTAGTTGCGGCACATGGGCCCTAGGGCATGTGGGCTTCAGTAGTTACGGGGCACGGGGTTAGTTGCTCCATGGCATGTGGAATCTCCCTGGACCAGGGATCAAACCTGTGTCCCCTGCATTGGCAGGTAGATTTTTAAGCGCTGGACCACCAGAAAAATGCTCAACAACTGGATAAGGACAGTTTCAGGTCTTGATAACACTGTTTACTGCTCGTCCACAGCAGTTAAGCTAACCACATGATTATCCAGGGCATTCTGCAACTGGGTGTTGAAAGATTATCGTAGTTACTCATATTTGGGGACATAGAATGCTTTAGTGCCAGGATAGGTGAACTGCTGTAAAGGACCAGAGAGTGAATATTTTAGGCTTATAGGCTATCTGGGATCTGTCACAACTACTCCACTCTGCTCTTGTGATGTTAAAGCACCCATAGAGTAGTCATTGGAGAAGGAAATGGCAACCCACTCCAGTGTGCTTGCCTGGAGAATCCCAGGGACGGCAGAGCCTGGTGGCTGCCATCTGTGGGGTCGCACAGAGTCGGACACGACTGATGCGACTTAGCAGCAGCAGCAGCAGAGTAGTCATAGACGGATGGGCGGGCTGAGTCCCAGTAAAACTGTTTCTATAAACAAGAGACTGGAATTTGCTGGCCTGCTATAGTGGAAAGAGAACCTGAGGCTGGAACAAGTCCTTTAACCTCTAACCCTTGGCTCTGTCATCTGTAGAATGAAGGTGTTCAACTAGGTGACTTCTTAACTTTAATCCTTTACAATTCTATATTCTATATTCTCTTGTTTTTTTAAAAAAGATGAGACAGGATCCCACAGTAAAGACATTTATGTATTTTATCTCTCTTCATGAATGGTAGTTTAGTTTGAAAATATGGAGCACTTACAGTGTTACTCCAAGTCCATGTTGCTGTCTTTTCAGTGGAGAAGAGTTTTTCCCAACATCCAACAGTCTTCTTCATGGGACACATGTGCCTTCCACAGAGGAAATTGACAGGATGGTCCTAGACCTGGAAAAACAGTGAGTACTCCATACAGCAGGCATTTCATTAAATGTTTCGTGACAAAATGGACATAACTTGCTTAGAATGAATTAAGATAGATATTCTACTCGCTCATTTCTGACCTTGCATCTCTAGTGGTATTGGGGACAGAGAGTGAGTATGAATTGAATCCATTTGATTTGGAATGAAAGTGTAAAATATTGATGGAATTGAGTTATTATAATTGAAAATTATAAATAAAATTATTCTCTTTAAAGAACCTATTCTTACTTCTACTTTAACAACCATGGCACTCTTTGATTTAAAGAAGTATAAGTGTTCTAGTAAACTTACCTAAGTATATTTGTGCTTCTTAATACTGATAGGGTCGTTTTTCCTGATATTGATCAGGCAGAGCAAAATGAATTTAATTTATAGGAGCTAATACACTTCAGTATTAAGATTAGTGTCTAGTATATATTGTATACTCTGTTCATATTAGCTGTGGTTATTAATATATTTATTATAATTATTAATTAATAGTATAATTACTGTTACAATCATTTCCTTTACTTCATGTATCCAGTTCCTGGCAGTGTATCATTGTTCTTTTAGAAGCATTCTGAAGATTTGTTTGTATTTACTGAATTTCATGGTTCATACCCAGGGATATGCTCTTAATTGGCAGTTTCAACTTCATCTTGATGAAAACTGGGCTCCCCCCACCCCAAAGTGTGCTAGTTTAAGTGTACTGATTTTTTTTTGCCATGTTTTATTAATACCAAAAAGGAAAGCAGTTTTGAAATTTATTTTCTTCTCCCAGAATTGAAAAACGAGACAAATACAGCCGGAGACGTCCTTATAATGATGATGCAGATATTGACTACATTAATGAAAGGAATGCTAAATTCAACAAGAAGGCAGAAAGATTCTATGGGAAATATACAGCTGAAATTAAGCAGAATTTGGAGAGAGGAACAGCCGTCTAATCCCATCAGGAACTGTTTGGAAGCTTGAGAATAGAGTGAAAATTTCTGCTAGCAAATTGAAGTTCTCTTCAGAATTACGCTGTAAACTAGAACTCCGTTTGTGCCCTCCCACCTGGCATTTAAAAATAAATGTTTTTTCTTAAATGTATACTTCATGTATATTTCCACATTTTTTGTGCTTGGATATAAGATATATTTCTTGTAAATTCTGCAACTGGGTGTTGAAAGATTATCGTAGTTACTCATATTTGGGGACATAGAATGCTTTAGTGCCAGGATAGGTGAACTGCTGTAAAGGACCAGAGAGTGAATATTTTAGGCTTATAGGCTATCTGGGATCTGTCACAACTACTCCACTCTGCTCTTGTGATGTTAAAGCACCCATAGAGTAGTCATTGGAGAAGGAAATGGCAACCCACTCCAGTGTGCTTGCCTGGAGAATCCCAGGGACGGTGGAGCCTGGTGGCTGCCATCTGTGGGGTCGCACAGAGTCGGACACGACTGATGCGACTTAGCAGCAGCAGCAGCAGAGTAGTCATAGACGGATGGGCGGGCTGAGTCCCAGTAAAACTGTTTCTATAAACAAGAGACTGGAATTTGCTGGCCTGCTATAGTGGAAAGAGAACCTGAGGCTGGAACAAGTCCTTTAACCTCTAACCCTTGGCTCTGTCATCTGTAGAATGAAGGTGTTCAACTAGGTGACTTCTTAACTTTAATCCTTTACAATTCTATATTCTATATTCTCTTGTTTTTTTAAAAAAGATGAGACAGGATCCCACAGTAAAGACATTTATGTATTTTATCTCTCTTCATGAATGGTAGTTTAGTTTGAAAATACGGAGCACTTACAGTGTTACTCCAAGTCCATGTTGCTGTCTTTTCAGTGGAGAAGAGTTTTTCCCAACATCCAACAGTCTTCTTCATGGGACACATGTGCCTTCCACAGAGGAAATTGACAGGATGGTCCTAGACCTGGAAAAACAGTGAGTACTCCATACAGCAGGCATTTCATTAAATGTTTCGTGACAAAATGGACATAACTTGCTTAGAATGAATTAAGATAGATATTCTACTCGCTCATTTCTGACCTTGCATCTCTAGTGGTATTGGGGACAGAGAGTGAGTATGAATTGAATCCATTTGATTTGGAATGAAAGTGTAAAATATTGATGGAATTGAGTTATTATAATTGAAAATTATAAATAAAATTATTCTCTTTAAAGAACCTATTCTTACTTCTACTTTAACAACCATGGCACTCTTTGATTTAAAGAAGTATAAGTGTTCTAGTAAACTTACCTAAGTATATTTGTGCTTCTTAATACTGATAGGGTCGTTTTTCCTGATATTGATCAGGCAGAGCAAAATGAATTTAATTTATAGGAGCTAATACACTTCAGTATTAAGATTAGTGTCTAGTATATATTGTATACTCTGTTCATATTAGCTGTGGTTATTAATATATTTATTATAATTATTAATTAATAGTATAATTACTGTTACAATCATTTCCTTTACTTCATGTATCCAGTTCCTGGCAGTGTATCATTGTTCTTTTAGAAGCATTCTGAAGATTTGTTTGTATTTACTGAATTTCATGGTTCATACCCAGGGATATGCTCTTAATTGGCAGTTTCAACTTCATCTTGATGAAAACTGGGCTCCCCCCACCCCAAAGTGTGCTAGTTTAAGTGTACTGATTTTTTTTTGCCATGTTTTATTAATACCAAAAAGGAAAGCAGTTTTGAAATTTATTTTCTTCTCCCAGAATTGAAAAACGAGACAAATACAGCCGGAGACGTCCTTATAATGATGATGCAGATATTGACTACATTAATGAAAGGAATGCTAAATTCAACAAGAAGGCAGAAAGATTCTATGGGAAATATACAGCTGAAATTAAGCAGAATTTGGAGAGAGGAACAGCCGTCTAATCCCATCAGGAACTGTTTGGAAGCTTGAGAATAGAGTGAAAATTTCTGCTAGCAAATTGAAGTTCTCTTCAGAATTACGCTGTAAACTAGAACTCCGTTTGTGCCCTCCCACCTGGCATTTAAAAATAAATGTTTTTTCTTAAATGTATACTTCATGTATATTTCCACATTTTTTGTGCTTGGATATAAGATATATTTCTTGTAATGTACTTGTTTTGTAAAAATCTACTTTGTATAAATTCTATTATTTTTCTATGTATTTTAAATGTGTATGACTTGAATCCTTGAAGCACTTTGGGTTTAAGGAATGCTGGTAGCGTATGTAAATGCAGCCCTTGTTACTTTGAGTATTTCAATGAATTTGATAAAATCTAGAACTGGACTCGGGAACCATGTGGGGTTGTGGACTCCATAGCTAAGGATGGTGATGAGGAGACGACTGGCTACTGGAGGGCAGGAGCAGGCTGTCTCCATAGAGGGCTGCTTAGGACCAAGTTCAGGAAGTAGAATTGTCCTCCCGTAAACAGTGAGCAGGTGTAGTTCCCTTATGAAAAGGAGCTATCTTGTGGAAGAGAATCCCTACTAAGCATTGTATCATTAAAAACACGGATCTGGGGACTTCCCTGGTGGTCCAGTGGTTAAGAGTCCGCCTTCCTGGGTTTAATCCCTTCTTGGGAAACTAAGATCCCACATTCTCAATTGCTTCAGTCATGTCTGACTCAGACCCTATGGACTATAGCCTGTGAGTTGCCTGTGTCCATGGGATTTTCCAGGCAAAAACACTGGAGTGGGTTGCCATTTACTTTTCCAAGATCCCACATGCCATGGGGCAACTAAGACCATGCCCTGCTACTGGAGAGACCCACACGCCTCAGCAAAGACTCAGCACAGCCAATAAATAAAATGAATATTTGTATTTATACATTTATATTTACGTAAATATACACATGTGCTTCCGTTGCAAACATGGTCAAAATAATCCAATGAGTCCTATAATAATTCAGTGCCTGTCTTTAATAATTACCAACTTATGCCAATCTTTGTTTCATCTTCATTTCTATCCACTTTCTATAAGTCATGTTATTTTGAAGCAAATACTAAATGTATAATTTCATCTATAAATATTTCACTATCTGAAAGAGACTACAATGCTATTGTCAAAATAATAGTCCTATTTTAATAAAACTAAAGACTGAAAGATTGGTATAATGTTTTCTATGTGTTGATAAAAATGCTAAGTATCTAATTAGGACATTCCAAAACTCAAGAAAATTTAAAAACTTCAGCTTTAGTATTTATAATTAATAACCCACTGATGATTATTCCCTTTTAAAATTTATGTAGTACTTTCTATTTCTGCTCTTATTTTATCTTCTAGCATTTAATCTACCAGGAGTGAATCCATGCCCCCTGAATTGGGAACAAAGAGTCTTAACCATCCGACTACCAGGGAAATCTCTAGAATATATTTGTTGTGGGGTCTGCTCCTGGGGGTGGGGTTGGACCAGCGGCTGGTGAGGGTTTCCTGGTTGGGGGAACTTGTGTCTGTGTTCTGGTGGGTGGAGCTGGATCCTCTCTGGAGGGCGGTGCAGTGCCCAGAGGTGAGTTTTGGGAGTCCATGGGCTTTCCAGGTGACCCGAGTGGTAACGAGCCCACCTGCCAATGCAGGAGACGTAAGAGATGCAGGTGCAGTCCCTGGGTTGAGAGGATCCCCTGGAGAAGGGACTGGAAACTCACTCCAGTACTCTTGCCTGGAGAATCCCCTGGACAGAGGAGCCTGGGGGGCTGTGGTCCATAGGACTGCACAGAGTCGGACATGACTGAAGAGACTTAGCTCACACGCACACGGAGGAAAGCACGCGCGTGCTTTTCTACAAACAAACCAAAAAAGCCTGTGTGAGACTTACGGCTTCAGGCAGCCTGTCTTTTAATGTTNAATCCCCTGGACAGAGGAGCCTGGGGGGCTGTGGTCCATAGGACTGCACAGAGTCGGACATGACTGAAGAGACTTAGCTCACACGCACACGGAGGAAAGCACGCGCGTGCTTTTCTACAAACAAACCAAAAAAGCCTGTGTGAGACTTACGGCTTCAGGCAGCCTGTCTTTTAATGTTCAGGGTTGTGTTCCTGTTTTGCTGGAGGATTAGCATGGAGCGTCTTGCACTGGAGCTTGCTGGCTCTTGGGTGGAGTTTGGTCTCAGTGTAAGTATAGATGTCCATCGGAAGATGAATGGATAAGGAAGTGTGGTACGTGTAATACAATGGAATATTACTCAGATATAAAAAGGAATGTATTTGAGTCAGTTCTAATCAGGTGGATGAACCTGAAGCCTATTACACAGAGTGAAGTAAGTTGGAAAGACACAAATATTGTATATTGTATAATGCATATATATGTGTGTGTGTGTGTGTGTGTGTAATTTAGAAAGATGATACCAATGATCCTACATACAAGGCAGCAAAGGAAACACAGATGTAAAGAGCAGACTTTTGGACTCAGTGGGAGAAGGCAAGCGGGGGAGGATTTGAGAGAATAGCACTGAAACATGTATGAAGTGAAGTGAAGTCATTCAGTTGTGTCCGACTCTTTGTGACCCCATGGACTATAGTTTACAAGGCTCCTCTGTCCACAGAATTTTCCAGGCGAGAGTACTGGAGTGGGTTGTCATTTCTTTCTCCAGGGGATCTTCCCGGCCCAGGGATCAAACCCAGGTCTCCCGCATTGCAGGCAGACACTTTACTGTCTGAGTCACCAAGGAAGCCTTGAAACATGTATGCTGCTGCTATTGCTGCTAAGTCGCTTCAGTCGTATCCGACTCTGTGCGACCCCATAGACGGCAGCCCACCAGGCTCCCCCGTCCCTGGGATGCTGACCTTCAAGGCCAGATTCCGTGGGGATTCCCAGTCCCTTTGTCAGATCCGCAGGCTGGGAAGCCTGAGGTGTGAACCAGAACCTTCACAACGGTGGACAACTTCTTTGGTATTATTGTTCTCCAGTTTGTGGGTTGCCTAACTGGCGGGTATGGGATTTGATTTTATGCTGACTGTGCCCCTCCTACTGCATCGCTGCTTCTTTGTCTTTGGATGGGGGGTATCTTTTTCTGTGGTTCCAGCATCCTCCTGGCGACGGTTGTCCAACAGCTAGTTGTGATTTTGGTTCTCTGGCAGGAGATGAGTGCACATCCTTTTACTCCACTTGAACAGGAAGCTCCTGAAAATAAATATATTTCATTTCCCATTTCCACTACCTTAGTTTAGGTCTTTAATCCTGAGTATTGCAATAGCCTTAAACTAAAAGCTCATCAAAACACATTGTCAAATAGAATCTGGCAAGGTATTTACAAGAATACATTGGCCTGCAGTGTTTATCCTAAGAATGCAAGAGTATCTTGAAGGCCTGTTAACTGCCTGTCCAATATCAATTCTCTTCATAACCAACCAAACCCTGATTTTTTGGGTGAATTTGTGGTAAAATTTCCAGCTAAACATTTGTTTTCCCAGACTGACTTGCTATTCCAGGTTGTTATAGTTCTGGCTAAGATGACCCAATCTAACTTTGGATGGGGGGTATCTTTTTCTGTGGTTCCAGCATCCTCCTGGCGACGGTTGTCCAACAGCTAGTTGTGATTTTGGTTCTCTGGCAGGAGATGAGTGCACATCCTTTTACTCCACTTGAACAGGAAGCTCCTGAAAATAAATATATTTCATTTCCCATTTCCACTACCTTAGTTTAGGTCTTTAATCCTGAGTATTGCAATAGCCTTAAACTAAAAGCTCATCAAAACACATTGTCAAATAGAATCTGGCAAGGTATTTACAAGAATACATTGGCCTGCAGTGTTTATCCTAAGAATGCAAGAGTATCTTGAAGGCCTGTTAACTGCCTGTCCAATATCAATTCTCTTCATAACCAACCAAACCCTGATTTTTTGGGTGAATTTGTGGTAAAATTTCCAGCTAAACATTTGTTTTCCCAGACTGACTTGCTATTCCAGGTTGTTATAGTTCTGGCTAAGATGACCCAATCTAATCTGAGAAATCTTTTACTTTCCTCGTAAGGGAGCCACTCCCTGCTCCCCCCTTTCTTCTTCCTGCTTGGATCATACATGAGAGGGCTGGAGTTGTAACAGCAGCCTTTTTGTGCCATGAAGTAGCAAGCATGAGGGCAAACTTAATGTGCTGAGGAGAGTGGAACTTGCATTCCTGTTGGCAACACTGAGCAGCTGCACCGGCCCTAGACGCCAGCCTCTCATCTTCTTGTTACCTGCTGCTGAAGAAATGCATGAACAATGCATGGTTCGATTTCAGGACAAATGTGAAATATACAAAAATCAGTAGTTTTTCTCCACTCGAGAAATAAATACCTAGAAATGGAGTTGGGAGGAAATAGGTTACAATAGCCCTAAAAATTAGTATCTGTATATACATATATATTTATATATCTTGGCCAAGCCTGTGGCATGTGGGAAATTAGTTCCCCGACCAGGAGTGAATCCATGCCCCCTGAATTGGGAACAAAGAGTCTTAACCATCCGACTACCAGGGAAATCTCTAGAATATATTTGTTGTGGGGTCTGCTCCTGGGGGTGGGGTTGGACCAGCGGCTGGTGAGGGTTTCCTGGTTGGGGGAACTTGTGTCTGTGTTCTGGTGGGTGGAGCTGGATCCTCTCTGGAGGGCGGTGCAGTGCCCAGAGGTGAGTTTTGGGAGTCCATGGGCTTTCCAGGTGACCCGAGTGGTAACGAGCCCACCTGCCAATGCAGGAGACGTAAGAGATGCAGGTGCAGTCCCTGGGTTGAGAGGATCCCCTGGAGAAGGGACTGGAAACTCACTCCAGTACTCTTGCCTGGAGAATCCCCTGGACAGAGGAGCCTGGGGGGCTGTGGTCCATAGGACTGCACAGAGTCGGACATGACTGAAGAGACTTAGCTCACACGCACACGGAGGAAAGCACGCGCGTGCTTTTCTACAAACAAACCAAAAAAGCCTGTGTGAGACTTACGGCTTCGGGCAGCCTGTCTTTTAATGTTCAGGGTTGTGTTCCTGATTTGCTGGAGGATTAGCATGGAGCGTCTTGCACTGGAGCTTGCTGGCTCTTGGGTGGAGTTGGTCTCAGTGTAGGTATAGATGTCCATCAGCAGATGAATGGATAAGGAAGTGTGGTACATGTACACAATGGAATATTACTCAGATATAAAAAGGAATGTATTTGAGTCAGTTCTAATGAGGTGGATGAACCTGAAGCCTATTACACAGAGTGAAGTAAGTTGGAAAGACACAAATATTGTATATTAATGCATATATATGTGTGTGTGTGTGTGTGTAATTTAGAAAGATGATACCAATGATCCTACATACAAGGCAGCAAAGGAAACACAGACGTAAAGAGCAGACTTTTGGACTCAGTTGGAGAAGGCAAGCGGGGGAGGATTTGAGAGAATAGCACTGAAACATGTATGAAGTGAAGTGAAGTCATTCAGTCGTGTCTGACTCTTTGCGACCCCATGGACTATAGCTTACAAGGCTCCTCTGCCCACGGAATTTTCCAGGCGAGAGTACTGGAGTGGGTTGTCATTTCCTTCTCCAGGGGATCTTCCCGGCCCAGGGATCAAACCCAGGTCTCCCGCATTGCAGGCAGACACTTTACCGTCTGAGCCACCAGGGAAGCCTTGAAACATGTATGCTGCTGCTATTGCTGCTAAGTCGCTTCAGTTGTGTCCGACTCTGTGCGACCCCATAGACGGCAGCCCACCAGGCTCCGCCGTCCCTGGGATTCTCCAGGCAAGAACACTGGAGTGGGTTGCCATTTCCTTCTCCAATGCCGGAAAGTGAAAAGTGAAAGTTAAGTCGCTCAGTCGTGTCCGACTCTTAGCGACCCC
>SJYT01083929.1:91634-153859 GCA_006410635.1 Cephalophus harveyi
ATGAGTGCAATTGTGTGGTAGTTTGAGCATTCTTTGGCATTGCCTTTCTTTGGGATTGGAATGAAAACTGACCTTTTCCAGTCCTGTGGCCACTGCTGAGTTTTCCATATTTGCTGGCATATTGAGCACAGCAGTTTCACAGCATCATCTTTTAGGATTTGAAATAGTTCACTGGAACTCCACTAGCTTTGTTTGTAGAATGAACTTATTAGCAGATATATTGAAAAGTGGGCAAAGTTATAATTTTAAAGTACTCAGTAAACTAGTTTCTGTTACTACATGTAATTAGAAGAAAAGTGAATTTTAAAAGCCATTCTGAATTTAAAATTTCACTAATTCTGATTGTAATTTTGCTCTACTAGACTCATTTTCTCTCTCTCTCTCTCCTTTTTTTTTTTTTTTTTTCCAGACATACTAAGAGATGGGACTTCATTGGCTGAGAAAACAATGATCTTTTCCTTTGTTGTAGATACAGGTATTCTAAATCAATGGCATGTGAGTTGATCAGTTTTTCGTAATACTTTGTTTATTATTAGGGAAAAAATAATTTTGGTTCCATAATCCAAGCTTACAAAAGTTTTCAGCAAAATTTTTACCCACTGAGCCACAAGGGAAGCCCAAGAATACTGGAGTCTGTAGCCTATCCTTTCTCCAGTGAATCTTCCAGACCCAGGCATTGAACCGGGGTCTCTAGCCTTGCAGGTGGATTCTTTACCAACTGAGCTATCTGGGAAGACCCCGAGCAAAATTAGCCTATATAAATAAGATCAAATTTATGTCTGTACATTTTTCTAAAGGGGCTGTACAAATGGCCAATAAACACACAGAAAAGATGCTCAACATCAGCCCTCAGAGAAATGCAAAGTAAACTACAATGAAATATACTTCACATTCACTAGCTATAATCAGAAAGACAGATAATGACAAGTGTTGGTAAGGACATGGAGAAATTGCAACTCTCCATACGTTACATACTGGCAGGAATATAAAATGGGGCAGCTGCTTTGGGAAACAGTCTGGAAGTTCCTCAAAAGGTTAAACAGAGCGCTACCGCATGACCCAACAATTCTTACTCCTGAGTATGTACCCAAAAGAAGTGAAGACATCTTGCCACACAAAAACTTGTAAGCAAATGTTTGTAGCAGCATTCTTTACAATAGCCTCAAAGTGGAAGCAATCAAATGATGAATGCATAAAGAAAATGTGGCATGTCCACACAATGGAATATAATTCAGCAATAAAAAGGCACGAAGGGCTTCCCTGGTGGCTCAGTGGTAGAGAATTCACCTGCCAATGCAGGAGACACAGGTCTGATCCCTGATCTGGGAAGATCCCACATGCCACGGAGCAACTAAGCCCATGTGCCAGAACCACTGAAGCCCAAGCACCCCGGAACCCATGAGAACAGGAGAAGCCACTGCGATGAGAGGCCCGTGTGCCACAGCTAAAGAGCAGCCTGTGCAGCCAGGCCCCGCACAGTCAAAAATAATAACTATTAATAAATAAAAATTTTTTTAAAGGAATGAAATACTGATACCAGCTGCAACATGGATGAATCTTAAAAACATTTGCCGGCTGACACAAGTCAGACACAAAAGACCATATGCGTTATGTGATTTCATTTATATGACATGTCCAGAACAGGCAAATCCATAAATCCATAAAGATCATTGTTTTCTCAGCCACTAAAGTCCCATCTCTTAGTATGTCTGGCAAAAAAAAAAAAAAAAAGGAGAGAGAGAGAGAAAATGAGTTTAGTAGAGCAAAATTACAATCAGAATTAGTGAAATTTTAAATTCAAAATGGCTTTTAAAATTCACTTTTCTTCTAATTACATGTAGTAACAGAAACTAGTTTACTGAATACTTTAAAATTATAACTTTGCCCACTTTTCAATATAAGTTCATTCTACAAACAAAGCTAGTGGAGTTCCAGAAAGTGGGTTAGTGGTTTTGCCAGGGGCTGGGTGGATGGGAGAGGGAGTGATGGGAGATGACTGCTGATGGTTATGAGTCTCCTTTTGGGATGATGAAACTGTTCTAAAATTATATTATGGTTGATGGTTGCACAATCCTGTGAGTAAGCCAAAACCCACTGAACTGTGCCCTTTAAAAAGTGAATTTTATGGTATGAGAATTATATCTCAATTAAGCTGAGATATAATTGATTATATCTGATTATAATCATATCATGATAAGACTTCCATTGAGTTTGGAAGGTCTGTATAATGTGCAGGCTTCACAAAATTCACTTTGGTGTGATTTCCAGGAGGCCTCTTGAGAAAACAAAGCAGTCAAATCAGAATCTTGGATTCCCAAGAGACCCACGTGACGGCCCATCCAGAGACATATCAACAACTCAGTTAGAAATTTCTTTTAAAAAGCTATATTGAGCACCTATTACATGTTAGGGAGTGTTCTAGAAACTTGATTATGTCAACAAATGAAATTTAAGGGCTGATCTTAGTTACGCTGCTTCTCGCAAGCGTTTGCGTGTGCTAAGTCACTTCGGTCCTGTCCGACTCCGTGCGCTCCTGTGCGGACTGTAGCCCACCAGTTTCCTCTGTCCATGAGATTGTCCAGGCAAGAACGCTGGGGTGGTTGCCATTTCCTCCTCCAGGGGATCTTTCTGGCCCAGGGACTGAACCTGTGTCTCTTATGTCTCCTGCATTGGTAAGCGTGTTCTTTGCCATTAGCGCCACCTGGGAAGCACAAGGTGATTCTAAACTAATCACTCCAGGAAAAGTAGCTGCCGGTTTTGATCGATACCAGCAAGGATTTGTGACTTCCCTCCAGAGATGTGACCCACTTCAAGAAAAAAGGAGGCCTGAAGATACAGCTTTTGAAACAGCTTTTTTTTTTTTTTTAAAGCCCATACTTAAGAGAGTCAATAGCAGTTATGAATGGCTTTGGCTGTGAATCATAGAAATCCCAACAGTGCAGGCTTGAATAAAGAGGATATTGTTTTTCTAAAAAAATGGAGAGGTGGGGAGTTGTTCGGTGACTTGAAAGATCCCCGAGAACCTAGGTCCTGCTTTGGCTTCTCAGCGTATTGGCCTTTTGTCTTTGTCTTTGCTACCTGTGGTCACCAAATGGTGCCCAGCACTTGGTACCGTGTCCTCTTGCCAGTGCCCAGCGAGGAAGAGAGGGGCAAAGTCCCCAGATTTTTCTCCTCTGGAGGTTCAGTGTATCCTGGAAACCTTTCCCAGTGTCATCGACTGGAACATGATCATGAGCTGTATCAATGCGTGATGTACATAGCCAGTGGGGTGGCCACGGTTCGCTGATTCAGGCTGGGTGCAGTTGGGACTGGCTCTGGGTTTTAGTCCAAACTGGGTTGGCACCATGAATATCCTTCTGGGACCCATAGGACAAGGGGGTACACCAATTGCACAAGCACATTTCAAGCCCCAGCCTGAACCACGTGGTAAAACATCACCTCGGCTGAAGCAAGTCACAGGGCTAAGCCCCAAGTCAGGGGACAGGGAGAGCCACTCCGTCCACTCTGAGGTCACGGCAGGGGCTGAGGTGTGATCCTGCTTCGGGGAGTGCAGGCCACATCTGCCTTTCCCTAGGCCAGTCAGCGGGGCTTGGATTGCCAGGATGGCTTAGACCAAACCCGACTCATAAAGTTTTAGGTGTAGTGGTGAAGAGCATGGTCTATCCTTTGTCCGTGGAATTCTCCAGGCAGGAATACTGGACTGGGTAGCCATTCCCTCCTCCAGGGAATCTTCTCGACCCAGGGGTTCAATCTGGGTCTCCTGCATTGCAGGCAGATTGTTTACTGTCTGAGCCATCAGGGAAGCGTGGAGAAGGATATAGGGGATCAAATTCCAACTTCTCTACCTACCAGCTGTCTGACCCGAGGCGATCAGTGTCATGACTCAGAGACCTCATCTGAGGGCTAAATGAGGGTAATAATAGCACCCGCTGTGAAGACCACAAGTGCTTCTAGAAATGCTTAGCACACAGTGTTGCTGTCTCGTCTCTAAGTCATGTCTGACTCTTTTGTGACTCCTATAGCCCGCCAGGCTCCTCTTTCCAGGGAATTTTCCAGGGGAGAATGCTGGAGTGGGTTGCCATTTCCTCCTCCAGAGGATCTTACCGACCCAGAGATCGAACGTGCATCTCCTGAGCTGGCAGGCAGATTCTTTACCACTGAGCCATGGGGGCAGCCCCTATTGGCACACAGCAGGGCTGTGTAAATGTAGCTTTGATCTTGGGGCCAGGGAAGGGAAGATCTTGCTGCTCCAGCTGTCCCCGAAACTGTAGCTCTGCACGTCTTTCTCATTCCTTCCAAACAGCTTACCAGCTAATGCTCTGCAGTTGCTTTTTCATTAGTTGCCACAGAATTCCCACCCAGTAGCTCTCGACCACTGAGGTTTACAGTTAATGGTGGCCTCGTACTCAGAAACATGAAACTGAAGGATCTGCTCCAGCTTTGTTAGGCTGGAATTGGCCACTTGAATAAAAATACAGCTGCTGCATTACCTGCTCTCAGGCCAAGCTGGAGACAGAAAGACTGTCTTCACCAGATGGTCCACGTGCTGGGGCTCCAGACTTCTCAGGGATTCCAAGTGTGTTCATTCCAGAGAATTCTCAATCAAAGAGCAACCCCAGGCAGACACATTTTCACACTAGCATGTGTGGAAAAAAAAAGCGAAGATCTGTGTAGATCTAAGTCAAACTAATTAGCTGTCAGCTGTATTGCATCTGGAGATCAAATATAAACTGTTGGCATCAAAAACTGTTCCGGTCCCTGTCATTTCCGTTCGCCTGGTACCACGCCATCCTTTGTAGCACGGGCTCAATGTGTTTCTCCACTAGAGATCCAGCAGCTTGCCAAGCGTGGAATCCCAAGTCATCTGCTATCGGCAGCTATAGCGTCCCTTCATTTCGTGACAGCTGGAGTTAGATAGAGCTAACTGGGATGAGTAGCGGGAGTGAGTAACTGTGAGTGTGGGTAACTGTCAGTGTGTCAGTTACCTATTCACAGGGTCCTTTACCACTGCTACAAAGGTCTGTGTGTGCAAAGGTCACAAAGCTCAGGGTCTGAAACAGGCTCATTTTGGCCAGTGTCCTGCTGAGTTTTGTCAATTACACCAGGTTGAGGTGGTTTATCAATAGTGGGTTGAAGAGCTGGGGGGTGTGGATTTTTCCTTTCAGGAGAGATATGTGCATTTGGTGATGGGACAGTGGCCAGAGAACAGAGCCAGCAGTGGTTTTCATTCTATTTACGTATTTAAAGTGTTTTTCCCCTGGTGGAAAATAATCTGTTTTTGGTTTAAGTTGATTTAAAATTGCAGCCATGTTATCATAAGTAATGTGACACCTCATCTCTTTAAAGAAGCTTTGAATATGGTTGTGGATTCCCAAGTATACAAATGACAAATTTGCTTTGTGAATTTGATTCTTTTCCATGGCAAAAGATGTGTAATTTTCAGTACATTTTAAAAATCAAAGAATAGTTGGCACAGGGTACCACTAAGAATTGTCCACTAGGTGGCAGTATACCTTTAGGTTTTTAACGTGTATAACCATGGTTCTCGACACGGTCCCTGAACAGCAGCATCTGCCTTGGCTGGGAATTTGTTAGAAATGTGAATCCCTTGGCTCCACCTCAGACCTACTGAATCAGACGGTCTTGGAGTGGGGCCCAGTAATCTGTGCTTTAACAGGCCCTCTGGGTGATTTTGTCATACTCTCAAACTCAAGAGCCACTGATCTAATTCAGCTTAGGTCTTTCTGTGATCTGAAAACGCCAACAATTACAGGCGACGGAGTCTGGTGGGCTTTAGCCACAGGTGCTGTGATTCAGAGAAGCCACAAGTGTCTTTTATCCTGAACTTTTCCCAGTGTCTAAAATGTCCCCCATTGATCATGATTTAGGATTAAAGTATAGAAAGTTCCAGAAGGAAGTGACACAATGTAGATACAATGTATTAACCATTATAATCCCCTAATACCAAAGAACTATTTAGATTCTTGGGCCACAGAATTGTTCTGGGGCCCAGCAACTGTTTTTTCAAATCAAGCGTTCTTGGAACAGAGCCATAGTCACCGGCATCTTGTCTATAGCTGCTTTTAAGGTGCAGAGGCGAGAGCTGAGGGACTGTGGCAGAGCCTGTGTGGCCTTCAAAGCCTGAAACAGCTACTATCTGGCCCTTTACAGAAGAAGGTTTAGGTTTGGATAAAGAGTTATCGAGAGCTTCCCTGGTGGTCCAGTGGTTAAGAGTCTGCCTTGCAATGTAGGGTACACGGGTTTGACCTGTGGTCCGGGAAGATCCCACCCGCCATGGGGCAACTCAGCCTGTGCGCCCTGGAGCCCATGCTTGGCAACAAGACGAGCCCCACAATGAGAGACCCGTGCCCTGCAGCTAGAGAAAGGCCGAGTGCAGCAACAAAGACCAGCACAGCCAAATAAACAAGCAAAATACATTGTCTGAAAAGAGTTACCTAAGCAAACTCTTGAGGGATTGGATCATCAGACACAGGGCAGCTGAGGGACCCAAGGTGGTTTGGGCAAGAGTGTGGGGGTGAGGAGAGACCGTATGGGGGAGATGAGAGGCCTGGGTGAAGGCTGACAGGTCGCGGACATGCTACTGTGAAGTGAAAGTCGCTCAGTTGTGTCCGACTCTTTGCGACCCCATGGACTACACATAGTCCATGGAATTCTCCAGGCCAGAATACTGGAGTGGGTAGCTGCTTCCTTCTCCAGCAGATCTTCCCAACCCAGGGATCGAACCCAGGTCTCCAGCATTGCAGGCGGATTCTTTACCAGCTGAGCCTCAAGGGAAGCCCGGCATGCTGCTAGTGCTCCAAATCTACATACCAACCAGCCAGTCTACTAACTAGAATCAGCCTGGCTCATCCGCAAATAAAAACTATTTACTCATCTATAATCAACTAAGATGTTTCTTATGGGAACTTTTCACCCACTTACTTTCAAAGGACTTGGAGTGGCCACGCAGGCTCACAGTACAGAGAAAAATAAGATGTTTGTGGATAAAACACAATGGACCACGTTCGTCAGGCTTCTTTCCATTTATTTCCATTCCTAGAATCAGCTATTAGGCTGGAATTTCTTGAGCATTTTTCCATGTGTTTTAAGCCTGTTTCCTGAGCAGTTTTCAGACAGAGCATGTATTGGATTTCTACAACAGCACTGAAAAATACACCTCTATTCTTCCATTTATCAAGCGAAGAAACCACTCAGAGAAGGCAGGTAACTCTTAGATGGAATAGGCAGACCCTGGACTTGAAACCGCTGGAACTAAGCGTGCTCTTGATCAGAGCTGGGTGCACTGTTCTCACTCCCTCCATCTGGAAGGTATTTCTAATTGTGCTATTCTTGGTGTTCTTTTTATAAACTGGCAGCTAGGCCTTGCAGTCTTATTTAAGTTATTATATTATTACCCTTCCTAGGAAGACTCTAATTAATTAATCATATAGAAATCATTCTCTGTTTCGTCCATTAAGTTAAACTGATGTCTTTAGAGAGAGGAGTTAGAAGCCTTGTGTGAAGGAGGGCAGTCTCAGGGATGGCTTTGATTAAACATTTCAGAGTCTCAGGCCAGAGGCATCAAGGCAAGAGGCTGATATGCAGAACAGAGGCACCAGCCACTGGCCACTGTTGGGCCTGGAAAGGGGATTGGACAAAACCGATCTCCTTGGGCCAGGATCATTCGTTAGACCCAGTTCTAGGTATTGGCCTGTGGGAGAACATATCACCCGAGCCTGGCAAGGGCCCCTGATCGCCATCCTCAGACTGACGTGGGTAGCTGGTAGAGGCCCTCTTAGTGAGCAGAAAATCCTATAAGGGCATCTAGAAATATTAAGAGACGTGCCAGGGTGCACCATGCTCTTTTATTCCTTGGTGTTTTATTTGTTGTCTGGGGAAGTATTGACAGGTGTACAAATCAGAAATAAGTGTGGGTGCCCTGGGAAAAATGCTTGCTCTGAAGGTCTTGGTCTCCTCCACCCTTTAAAAAATTAATTAATTAATTTTAAATTAACTTATTATTTAAAATTTTTATTTATTTTGGCTGCCTCAGGCCTCACTGTGGCTCGTGGGCTTCTCTAGTTGCAACGTGTGGGCTTCGTTGCCCCTTGGCATGTGGGATCCTAGTTCCTTGACCAGGGATCAAACCTGAGTCTCCTGCAGTGGAAGGCAGGGTTTTAACCACCGAACCACCGAGGAAGTCCCCCTTCACCCTTCCTTTTTGCAGGAGGTGCTGAAGGTGGAGTAAGGTCTTGGCTTATGTGGCATAAGGTATTGGTAGCTGGGTGCTTTCACGGCCTAAACCCTCCCCCTTCCTTCCCAATCTGGCCACATGTGGGAGGACACGGGTGGTGACGTGGGCTTTACAGTCACATCCCCTGCAGGGAGGCAGCCTTGAGGACATGCTCCCCGGAGATTTATTTACCTGTGAAACTGACCTCTTGGAAGACTCCAGAGAACTTATCCTCAACAGGTGACCTCCAACCCGCAGGGGTGAGAGGTGAACACGGAAGCGGATGACCTTGAGGGACTGAGGGGTTGCAGAGGTTGTCTGCTCGCTGGGCAGGTCCAGGAGGACGGAGTGAGTTGCAAGAGAGCAGCAAACAGGGATACAGCTGTAACAGAGGATGGACTGATGAGGGTAGGAAGATCACATTTCCAAAAAGTGGAGAGGGACTTCCCTGGTGGGCCAGTGGCTCAGACTCTGCATTCCCAATGCAGGGGGCCTGGGTTCAATCCCTGGTTGGGGAACTAGATCCCGTATGTTGCAATCAAGAGTTTGTGCGCTGCAATTAAAAGAACCTGCACGCGCAACGAAGATCAAGGACCCTGTGTGCTGCAGCTAAGACCCAGTGCAGCCATGAAGATAAAAATGAATTGATATTAAAAAAAGATGGAGGGTATCAGAAGGGCCTAAAGATCCATTCCACATCAAGGAAATGTCCCACACAGTAGCTCACTTAGCGCGTGTGAAGTCGCCCCAAGTGGGTGGTGTGCTTAAGGGCCCAACCGCCAGCCACACATCTTGACAGTTTGACTTGTGTGCTGAGGCTCCCTGCAGAGGCCCAGGCTCCATCTTCCTTCTCCCTGGGTTCCGGCCCATCAGAGCTTAGGTGCCACATGGTACTGACCTTCTGATGGGCATGACTTCGCCTGGATGAGCCCCACCTGGGGAGGAGGGGAACTCTGACTTGCTGCGTCCCACGTGCCTGCCACCCCCTTGGCACTGCCCTGGATGCCTCTGGAGCGTGCAGAGAGCCGGCCAGGGTCTTCTGGGGGCCGGGACTGGAACGGGGGCCTCCACATTCCTGCTGCTTTCCAGGGCCGTCTCCAAACGCCTGTCAGCTGGTGAAGGCGGGAGTTGTGTGCGCCAGCGGCAGCAATCAGGCTGAGTCAGAAGACCTCAGCTCGCAGATAGGAGAAAATCGCTTTGGAAAGAAAAGGCTGCAAATAACCTCCAATGACCAGAGCCAGGCCCTGGCCCCTCTGCTCTGGCTTTAGTGAAATGTCCCAAGATATTTTTGCAAAGCCCTGAATCTGGCCAGACCTGAAATGTCCTATGCCAAATGCTTTCTTCGCCTTAATTTTGAAAGTTGGGAGTCTTTTGAAGGCCATCTCTTCTGCAGTTTCAGGTTCACTTACTCTTGACACATCACGAGACTGTCTGGTGAGCGAGAGCTGTTTGTCGGAGCAGATTGTAGGGATCAGCAGCCAAAGCAGGAAAGATCTGGTCCACCATAATAATACATGTTCCTCCAGCAATTTATATATATTCTTCCACATGGAGAGAAAATTTTGGAAACAAGTGACAGGCTTGGGATCCCTGATGGAGGTGGGAGGGGGCCTCTTCAGACACCCTTGGGGCACCATAGTGACCCAAAGGACAATTTCTGCTGCCCTAAATCCTCCTTACTTTACTCTTCTCTTGGGTTCTAGGCATGCTCCAGTACCCAAACCACAGACTCCCAGAGGCCTGCCACACAGTGAGCAGCTGGGCCTTGGTTTCACGTTGATCAGCCTCTTCCCACCCCCACCCCTCCTTCCCCAGTTCTTCCCAGTATCCTGGCCCCCTGGCCTTTGGTGGGGGTGGGGTAAGGGTCCTATGATTGGCTTCCGTGGAACTGACCCCAGAGTCTGAGCTCTGGAATTAGGCCCAGAGCTCCAGGCCCCACAAGGACACAGAAATAGAATCCCAAAGCCTTTGGTCCTCTGTGTCCAGCTGTCCCCCGGGGTCCAGCCTCGCTTTCTTCCCAGCTCTGAATCCTCGGTGAAAAGAGCAAACCAGGTGTCATCTGGCCACTCTGCTCAGGACAATCGCTTGGAGTTGAACTTGGGATCAAAACCCTGGGTTTGCTCCTCTGCAGCAGTGTGGGGCTGGAGATGACAGGGAGCAGTATTTCACACACACACACACACATAAGGACAATTTCTGCTGCCCTAAATCCTCCTTACTTTACTCTTCTCTTGGGTTCTAGGCATGCTCCAGTACCCAAACCACAGACTCCCAGAGGCCTGCCACACAGTGAGCAGCTGGGCCTTGGTTTCACGTTGATCAGCCTCTTCCCACCCCCACCCCTCCTTCCCCAGTTCTTCCCAGTATCCTGGCCCCCTGGCCTTTGGTGGGGGTGGGGTAAGGGTCCTATGATTGGCTTCTGTGGAACTGACCCCAGAGTCTGAGCTCTGGAATTAGGCCCAGAGCTCCAGGCCCCACAAGGACACAGAAATAGAATCCCAAAGCCTTTGGTCCTCTGTGTCCAGCTGTCCCCCGGGGTCCAGCCTCGCTTTCTTCCCAGCTCTGAATCCTCGGTGAAAAGAGCAAACCAGGTGTCATCTGGCCACTCTGCTCAGGACAATCGCTTGGAGTTGAACTTGGGATCAAAACCCTGGGTTTGCTCCTCTGCAGCAGTGTGGGGCTGGAGATGACAGGGAGCAGTATTTCACACACACACACACACACACACGCAGCCTCTTTATTTTGGCTTCGTGTTGGAAAAATCTGCAACAATGCCTTCTGAGTCAATTCCGCTGGGGCTCTGGTGACAAGCCGCTCTGAAAGTGCCTGGCGGTGTGCAGGGTCACCAGAGCCCTGGGACGGGACCCGAGCTGTCGCAACGTGCTGCCGGTGGCTCCCCGTCTCTCTCTCCCGGCCTCTGGGCCTCTGCGTCTCCTGCCCTCTCAACACGGCACCAGCTGGAACCAAATCTGAATGTGGGCTCGGGCAGCCTCTGTCCTGAGTGCCCATGTGCCTGCGTGTCTTGGCAGAAGAGCCCTGGCACAGCCAAGCAGATGAATGGGTAATTAAATAGAGTGTGTCTTTACTGGGGCTCATTTCCCTGTTTCCAAATTTATTACTTAATTAAAGAGCATTCACAGCCAGCCAGAGATGCGGTGTCTTTCTTTCCTTCTGCCAAAGGATAAGTTTATATAATACCCTCTTTTGCCTTTAATTTTTTCCCCTTCTCTTTCTCTCTCTCTCTCTCTCTCTCTCTCACACACACACACACACACAGCGTCTTAGATCAAATAAACGCATTGGCTTTTGGTAATTGGAGGTCACTCACTGGATAAGACCTGGATACTTTTTGCCCCAGCACAAGGCAGGAGAACCAGTGCCAGTTTCTCCTTTCAGTGGCCACTTAATGGGCTCGCGGCTGAGTCCAGGGAGAGAAGAGGGGTCCAGGGGAGGTGGCTCAGACCAGGCTGGGGCTGGCAGGGCCGAGGGGGGCCTCCAGATCCTCGTTGCCTCGTGGGCTGCCCTCTGCCGCCGCTGCCTTGGATGCCCTGCCCCCCCACCGGCCCCCACAGCACTACCCCATTCCTCCTGCTGCCCCACGCAAGACGAGCCTGTGTGCTCTGGAGCACAGCGGACTATTGTTCCATAGACAATAAAAAAGATCGGGAAATGCAGTGGCTGTCACTCTCCAGCGCTCCCAAGCCAGAATTCGACGTGTGTGTCCGAAACGTTGGGGCCATCTCGTGGGGGCAAGGTAGGACAGACGAGGAGGAACAGAGGAAACGAAGCCAAAGGGCTGTGATCAGTCCCCCCCAGCAAGAAGATGCAAAGGGACAGCCCCTCCCTCGACCCCCGTGACAGATATAAAGCTTCAGTAGTGGCCCTCCAGGAGTTCCCACACAGCGCCTGCCTCATCATCGTGGCCATTAAGCTGAGCGCAAACGACCCGGGAGGGCCCTCAACCCGCCAGGCCCGCTGTCACCAGCGTGGTTTATGGCTTCTGAGCACCAGGTCCCCCGTGGGCAACACGATCCCTTTTTCCCTCGCCAGTGAATCTGGACTTGCGAGCTTGTAAATCCAGCAGGGTTTCCCAGGGGCCGGTTGACATCTAAGCGGTGTGGGGGCGAGGATTTACGGCTGAGTTACCGGGAGCCACAGGTGACCGATGGAGACGTCGGAGGATGCTGACTCACCCGCGCAAGACACCAGAAAAAGGTGCCCGACGCTGGTGGCTCCAATAGAGAGACGCTTCGTTGGCGTGATGCATCAGTGGCGCTGGTGGCCGCTGACGGTTATGGAGGCACTCTTGTTTTCCTGCCCTCGGCACTTCCAGGCAGGAGGCCGAGCCGGGATTCCACCCAGCCTGACCCCAGGCCTGCTTCTCCCCAGCAAGGTGGGCGGATCCTCACCACTCACAGGGGTCCTGTCCCACCTCACCTTCTGGACTGCCTTCGCTCCACCTTCGGCTGGCTTTGTCCATCTGGAACCACCGGGGCTGGCTGTATCAACACAGATATGGATGCTTGGGGTTGCTCACAGGCGGGTCACGGGCAAGGGCGGGGCTTTGCCTCCTCTCCACCCAGAGCCCTCCTGCTCTGTACAAACATCCCTGGGGCCCCTGACTGGTCCCCATCTCTAGTCCTCTGAATTCACAGAGCTTTCACTATAGGGTTTGGGGAGGATAACAAATAATCTCAGGACTTCCCTGGTGGCCCAGTGGTTACGACTTTGCTTTCGCAGGGAGTGTGGGTTAGATCCCTGTTTGGGAAGCTAAGATTCCATGCCTCCGCCAGGTCAAAAAAAAACCCCCAAAAAACCATAAAACAGAAGCATCGTTGTAACAAATTCAATAAAGACTTTAAAAATAGTCCACATGGGACAATCTTAGAAAAAGAAAGGCTAATCCCTGCGTAGGCTTGACCCGCAGCTGATGGCTGATGCATGCATGCATGCTAAGTCGCTTCAGTTGTGTATGACTGTGCGACCCCATGAACTGTAGCCCACCAGGCTTTGTCCATGTAATTCTCCAGGCATGAATACTGGAGTGGGTAGCCATTTCCTTCTCCATGATGGTGGATAAATGTTAGTTTTTACAGATATTCTCATCCCAAACTCATCCAACACACACCTGCCGGGTCCAGGGGTGAGAAGGAGAGACTACCTGCCTCGGGGCACTTTGAGTGTGTGTGTCTCATTCCTGGAAGCCCCTCTCGGACTGGATCGTATCTCTGTAGCCCTAGGCAGGTGCCCCCACCCCTGGGTATCGGAGGAACCACAGACAACCCTGCACCGCAGACTGACCCACGCGGGGCTGGGTCCCTGAGACTTGTATTTGGGAACTGTTGATACTGGCTTCTTGGGGGACTTGAGGCCACCTAGGAAACCTCTGTCCTGATAGTATTTCCAGGGCCATTTATAGCGGGAGGGCACGGTTACCTGAAAGGCTTCTCTCCCGACTGTCCTGGGTGCTCTGGGGCCCTTGGAGCTGGCCTCCCGGCTTGTCACGCTGCCCACTCCCCACCTCCGTGACTGTACCATCCAGACCCCGTGTACACCTGCCCTTCCCGCGTCCTCCTCCTCCAAGGCAGGGCTTGCCTGCATGGCCCGGAGCTGTGCCAAGCTCCCCCAGAGGGGTGGGAGGGCCGCCTGGGCTTCTGGCCCGTACACACGTTGTTGGTGCAGACAAAGGGAACGGATTTTGGTTCAAGGTGTGATCCAGCCTGGCATCCATCAGGGCCCGCTGTCTCGCCCTGTCTCTTTCTTTCCCCTTCTCATTTCCGCCTTGGGCTGTGGAGGGGAAACAGCAATTGTGAAAGGACCACTTGTCAAGATAAAAATCGCAGCTCTTGACAATGCCACCACTCAAGCCCCCGGGCAGCCCAGCCGCGTGCCAGGGGCAGTGCTCGGGGTCGCCGCCCAGGGCAGAGGCGGAGCTGCCCTGCCTGGCTCTAAATCTTTGCCCCCTGATGGCTTCGTGCCTGTTTCCTTGTCTGTCTAATGGGGATAACAATTCCGACATCACAGGACTGGAAGGGAGCGTTCATTCATTGAGTCCGTTCCTGTCAAGTCCCTGGAACTGTGCCTGGAGGAGAGCAAGCTCTCCGTTTGTGTTTGTGTGTGTGTGTGTGTGTGTGTGTGTGTCTGTGTGTGTCTGTGTGTGATCAGTTTTGTCTGACTCTTTGAAGCTCCATGGACTGTAACCAGCCAGTCTCCTCTGTCCTGGAATTCCCCAGGCGAGAATACTGGAGCGGGTTGCCATTTCCCACTCCAGGATATCTTCCTGACCCAGGGATCGAACCCTCATTTCCTGCTTTGGCAGGCGGATTCTTTACCACTAGTGCCACCTGGGAAGCCCAAGCTCTCCATGCATAATGCTATTTTATCAGGAAGCATGAAAGGGACACAGTCTGTGGAAAAGTCCAGAATCCCCTAGGAGTTTGGGTGGGAGCATTTGTATCTGAGATGGATGCTTCCAAACCCAGTTGCTTATCAGGCTCTCCCAGGGAACTTCAAAAAATTTATCACACCAGCGGTGTCTACTGTTCATTCGTGGCGTGGTGTTTAGAAGCTCAGGCTTGGAGGCAGCTGGCTTGGGTTCCACTTTGGGTTTCTGCCACTCACAGGCTGATCACTGGACAAGTAATCTGATGGCACAGAGACTCAGTTTGCTCATCTGCAAAATGGGTATCCGTGGGGCTGCAGCCAGGATCCAGTGGGGTGAGGTAGCTAATTCTGTGGTGACTTAGTTTTTCACCAGGTTCCTGAGTGAGATGCTGAGCTGCAGCCAGGAAGGAATGAGCCCCCGGCCCCCAGGAGAGCAGACAGAACGAAGGCCAGGATGGCGGTGTTTCTCGAGAGCCCTAGCCACACGTTTAAATTCTCCCACGGAGGCCGACATTTGTTTTGAGATGCTACGGCCTGGAGACCCCAAAGAAACAGAGGCCTTGACGCTTCCCCCAGCGGCCCTCCGTCTGTCACCCATGGGAGGAGCCGCCTTGACCCGTGGTGCTCACGAGCCCTGAAGCCCCCCCGCCCCACCCCCCTCCTCGAGACCAGACGCTGGCAATGCTTCACAGACAAATCCTTCTAGCAGGGTCTGCACCTGAGGAACTGAAGGCTGGCTCCCCAATCCAGATTAGATCGGGGCTGGGTGCAGGCCCTGTGCCTGGGGGTGCTCAAAGACAGACCCCGGGACTGCCCTTAGGTGTGGGGCCGCGTGAGAGGGTGCATGTGTGAGGGTGAATGTATGAGTGTGTGTGAGAGGGTGTGAATGTGTGAGAAGGTGTGACTATGCTTTAGGGAGCGTGTGAGTGTCCTTCAGTGAGTGCGTTGGTGTTAGTGTATAAAAGTATGGCTCTGTGTTTGTGCGTTGGTCAAGAATCCGCCTGCAATGCAGGAGACCTCAGTTCAATTCCTGGATCGGGAAGATCCCCTGGAGAAAGGATAGGCTACCCACTCCAGATTTCTTGGGCTTCCCTTCTGGCTCACCTGGTAAAGAATCTGCCTGCAATGCAGGAGACCTGGGTTTGATCTCTGGGTCGGGAAGATCCCCTGGAGAAGGGAAAGGCTACCCACTCCAATGTTCTGGCCTGGAGAATTCCACAGACTATATAGTCCTTGGAGTCGCAAAGAGTAGGGCACGACTCAGCAACTTTCACTCACTCACTCACTAGGTTTGTGCACGTGAGGTGTGTGATAAAGTATGTGAGTGTGTGTGAGCGTGCATGTGTGAGGGTGTGAGAGGGAGGAGGGCTTTGGTCAGAGCCCTCAGCTGGGAGCTGGGGCCAGAGAGGCCTCTCCGGCTTTCATCCATGGCTTCCTGCAGGTCCCCAGAGTCGCCTCCTCTCCAGGCGTGGTGCTCCCTTGGTCCCCGCCTCCTGACCCAGGTTTCACGCCAGCTCTCTGCCCCCTCTAGGGATGCAGGGTTGCGTCTGCTCCTCCCCCTGCCCCCACGGGGCTCCTTACAGCCAGCTGCCACCCTGCTCTCAGAGCCCGCTAGCGGGTGCATGAGGCCATCAGATTGTCTGGCAAAGTGGCTCAGGCTGGGGCGGGCGGCTCTCTCTGGAACGCGTCGGGGGCTGCCTGCAAGCAGCTACGGGAGAGACAGGCATCTTCTGTGAGGCCATCCCACCAGGCTGGGCTGGTGGAGCCTCATGGCAGGAGGACGCAGGGGTCTTGCAGGGCTGTCTGGCTGAAAGTGGGCAGCTGAGTGCCCCAGTCTTTGGGTCCTGAGAACTAGTAAAGTCCACCTTTCTCGGCCTTGGGACCACTAGGGGTGACAAACTTTTTTTTTTTTTTTTGCCAGTTGAAGGTGTTAAAACTGTGACCAAAAGTAGACCACTGCTATTGTACCACAAAAGGAAGGACATTTGAAAAAAGGGAAGTGACACGTCTCAGGCTAAAGAACAGTATTTTCCAAGAAAGGACAGTTAGCGACTTTCCTGGAACATGGTTAACCTTGGACCAGTAAGAGGGCAGGAGAGCAGAGAGTGGGGGGAGGCAGCGCTCTGGGGCCCAGGGGTTGAAGCCACGGATGGGGTGAGCACGGCAACGTGGAGAGACCGCCAGCCCTGCCCCTTCCCCTGTGGCTGCTGGACCCGTGTGTAGCAGGGAGTCCAGGCCTGTGGCTGTGGGAAGTAGGGGGTGGGGGAACCAAGGGGTGTGATATCTGAAACCACCTCCGGGGGCAGGGGTGTCCAGCTGGTGCATGTGCTGAACCACCCCCGTTCAAGTGCTGGTGCCAGGACTTACTCGCTGTGTGACTTTGAGAAGTAACTCAGCCTCTCTGGGCCTCCATTTTTTTTTCATGTGCTTAACAAAAGTGCCCATCTCCCATAGATGTTGAAAGGATTCAATGAATTAATACACAGAGAGCCTCAGAATAGTCCCTGAGGCACAGGATTCAGTTGGTGTTATTTACTTATTTATTATTATTTTTTAAAGTATTCATTTATTATCTTTTTGACAGCGCTGGGTCTTCGGGGCTGCCTGTGGGCTTTCTCTAGCTGCGGCCAGCGGGGGCTGCTCTCTAGCTGCGGTGCTTGGGCTTCTCATTGCAGCGGCTTCTCTTGTTGCAGAGCACAGGTTCCAGGCCTCCACAGCTCAGCAGTTGTGGCACACGGGCTCAGTTGCCCGGTGGCATGTGGAATCTTCCCGGACCAGGGATTGAACCAGTGTCTCCTGCATTGGCAGGCAGATTCTTAACCACTGAGCCACCAGGGAAGGCCTAGTTATTATTATTATTCTTTTGGGGGCTCCTTCCACTTTTTCAGAGTCATCCCATGAACAGAAGGATCCAGACATTCCTTGTGTGGCTCTGGGGGACAAAGCCCACACACATACAAGCTGTGAGCCAGGTTCTATATCAGACAATTCTGTACCTAATCTTGCAGGGGGCTCTCAGTCCCATTTTACTGGGTAAGGAATCCGAGCCTCAGAGGGCGAACAATTTCCCAAGGTCACAAAGCTAGGATGATGCAGAGCTGGGGGAGGCCCAGGTTAGTCTGAGTCCAAAGCCTCCCATGTCACTTTGTAATGAGTCAGTAGAGCAGGCTTTAAGCATCACCTTATCAGGGATCGTGGCTGTCCTGTTCAGCGCTGTGTGATCAGCACCTTCCTTAGGGCCCAGCACAGAGTCATGCTTGGTCAGTCTTTGATGAATGAGTGATGGGAAGTACTGAGTTCCCTGATGGCGAAAGTCTTCAAGGAAAGAGCTATCAAAGATGCCATACACAGCTAGGGACTCACTGGGCTTCCAGCCCTGGAGTCTATGGGTTTGTGGTCAGACCCTCAGGGCATGAGGGCTTTTTTGAAGTGTGTGCACAGCCGGAAGCCCCTTTTACTTAATATTCAGAGATGCTGATCGGTCCCTCCAAAGCCTCCAGGGAGTAGCAGACAAGTTCCTTGTTAGGGATCCCTGCCTCAGCACCCCCTGCCTTGCCACCTGCATTGGTGACTGATAGACGGCCCCATTCACCCTCTGGTGGGGGCCTCTGGTCCCACATCCAACCACGGGGCCTTGGGTCACGTGGGGACTTTGTCTTCAGGGGCTCCACTTCTGCCCAATGATGTGCTAGAGCTGGCGGGTACTAGATCGAGATCCACGCCTTAAAGCATCAGGAATTTTTATGAGCCAGTCATCATTATAAATTACATTATATAAGCTTACAATTAAATTATATTAAAAACAAGGACACCAAGTATTCAAAACCCAGCACTTCCTAATTATTTCCCTACATTTCACTATTATTTACGGTCTTGGGATTATTTACAGCCATTGCATCTGTAGTGGGAGCAATATATAATGCTACGAAGACTTCACAATGGTAGTTTGACGTGGACTGTGGTGAGAATACTTACATCCCAGAAACTGGGGAGTGCTGCAGTCAGGAAGCCCCCAGCCCAGGAGCCGGCTGTTCGTTACCTGGCAGCACACCGCTGCTTCTGCAGGTTGGTGTTCTTGTTCAGTCGCTGTCGTGTCTGACTCTTTGCAACCCCATGGACTGTAGCCCACCAGTCTCCTCTGTCCATGGGATTTCCCAGCAAGAATACTGGAGAGGGTTGCCATTTCCTCCTCCAGGGGATCTTCCTGACCCAGGGATGGAGCCCACATCTCCTGCACTGGCAAGTGGATTCTTTACCCCTGAGTCACGAGGGAAGCCCGCTTCTGCCTGTACAAACAGAAATTTAGGCTTTCGGAATCTCATCGACAGTGGGGGTGGATGACTAGGCTCTAGAGAAGGGCGCAGTATTCAGAACCTGTTGGGTTTTACCCAGACATTTTCATTTCTAGCTTCCTGGATGCTATTTTACTGTAGTAAAATCATTTTCCCCTCTTTTCTATCATTATTGGGAAACTTAGAAATAAATTTGAATTGGTCCTGTAGCAGGCAGCACGCCTTATAGTCCACATATTGACTTCATTTCTAGCATTTTGTGTTTTCCTACCTGTATTTCACTTTTGCTTTGTCTCCCCTTCTCCTGTTTTACATGTAAATTAGAGAAATATGTATGTATACAGCTATCTATCTGGCTGCACCGGGCCCTAGTTTTGGCACACGGTCTTTCGTTGTGGCATGTAAACTCTTAGTTGTGGCATCTGGGATCTAGTTCCCTGACCAGGATCATACCCAGGCCCTCTGCACTGAGAGAACTGAGTTTTAGCCTTTGGACCGTCAAGGAAGTCCCATATATGTAAAATTTTTTTCTACAGTTTTGTTGTAGTACAATTGACATAAAGTAAGCCACACATATTTAAAGTGTGCAATTTGAGTTTTAATATATGTATGCATCTGTTAAAGCGTCACTACCATCAAGATACTGATCATATTCACCTCTGAAATTTCCCTCATGCCCTTGGGAGTCCGTCCCTCCCATTCCCCAGATCACCCCTGACTTGCGTTCTATTACTGCTGGTTGTTTCAGAATTTTGAAAAAAAATGGAATCTATAACATGTACTTTTCTTCCCTCCAAGTCTGGCTTCTTTCACTTAGAATAATGTTTTTTGAGGTTTATCTACATTGCTCAGGTACCAGTCGTCTGTTGCTCTTTATTGCTGAGTGATATTCCATTGTAGGGATATACCGCTCTTGGTTTATCCATTTACCTGTTGATGGACATTTGAGTTGTTTCCACTTTGGCACCATTATGAATAAAGTTACTGTAAATACTTGGTTAAAAATCTTTACGTGTCTGTATGCTTTCATTTTTCTTGGGTAAATATCTAGAACGGTAGGGTTATATGTTAAATCTCTGCTGAACTTTAAACAAAATATATTTGACCAACTTTCTTTTTTTGATCACTTATTCTAATTTTACTTGTTTGTTTATTTTTGGCGGCACTGGGCTTTCACTGCTGCGGGTGGGCTTCCTCTGGGCTTTCACTGCCGCGGGTGGGCTTCCTCTGGGCGCGGTGAGCGAGGCTGCTCCCTGGTGCTGGCGCGCGGGCTTCTCACTCCAGTGGCCTCTCTTGCTGCAGGGCGTAGCTCCCAGCTGTGCGGGCTCAGTAGCTGTGGGGCTTAGCTGCCCAGTGGCATGTGGAGTCTTCCTGAACCAGGGGTCGCACCCATGTCCCCTGCATCGGCAGGCAGATTCTTAACCACTGGACCACCAGCGAAGTCCTGCTTAAGAAACTGTCAGCTTCCGTCTGTTTATTATGCTTTGTGACCTTGGGCAGGTGACTTAACCTCTCTGGGCTTTGACTTTGTCATGGAACTCGATGACGTAGTTCCTGTTCATTTCTACCTTCACACAACTCTTTAGGATAGACAAAACTGTCTTAGTGAAAATGCTTAGGGCTCTCAGGAAGAAAAGTGAATCTGAGAGCCAGAGTCTTATTATTTCCACCATCATCACACTCTCAGAGCTCTTTAATGAGATTGCTCATCTCCCCTGTGGACCTGAAGGGGATGCTGGGTTTGGGATGGGGGACACTTCAGGTTCCTACCAAATTCGACGCTGCCCAACCTTTTCCCTAGCCTCTGGGCAGAGCTGATGCTGTCACAGATGACAGGCCTGGGAGCTTTCCACTGAGAAGGACTTGGTCAAGGTCTGGGATCCTCCTGTGACGTGAGAAGTGCCTGGTACATTAAATGATGAAGCATACCCACACTCAGCCTAACAAACTCTTAATAACCAGACGACTTGGTTAGCAGGGACACTTGCAGAGGGACTGAAAGGATGTGCAGGTTTGTGGCTTTGATCTGAGGCCTTGTAGGGCCAACACTTCTGTGCTGGGTGTGATGGGGAGATTGTGTGTGTGTGTGTGTGTTGCGGGAGTGGGACTGTCGAGGGGACTTTCTTATTTGGTGTGACTAAATGGGCCTCCCGGGTGGTGCTAGTGGTAAAGAACCCACCTGCCAATGCAGGAGACTTAAGAGACATGGGTTTGATCCCTGGGTTGGGAAGATCCCCTGGAGAGGGAAATGGCAACCCAGTATTCTTGCCTGGAGAATACTATGGGCAGGAAAGCCTGGTGGGCTATAGTCCACAGGGTTGTAAAAAGTCAGACATGACTGAAGCAACTTAGCACGCACAAATACATCAGACTGGGACTGACTTGGTGAGGTTTCAGGAGAACGGGTCTGGAGAGGGTGGGGAGATGGGGAGGATTCCGTGGGCAGGCTGGTTGAAGGAACTCCCCCACACAGTTCCAGACCCCCGCGGCCGGTGTAGGGGTTACAGATTCTCCAGCTTGGCTGAACCTCTGCTATGCAAGGCCTCTCTGGGCACCTATGGGTGCCTAGCATACAAACCAGGGCCTGTGAATGCCCCCTCCTCCCTTTGACGTGCGATAACAGAGGCATCTTCTTGAGGACTTGCAGATTCAGAAGGAAGCTGATGTTCAAGATGCGTCAGTTTGTCCAATCTCCCTGCCTCTGCAACTGCACCTTCTCGTTTACGTGCTGGAGACTGTGGCAGAGGAGGGAGGTGAGGGAGAGTGCTGGGGAGGAAGGAATAATGGGGGGAAAAAAGATTTGTGTCAGCAAATGAAAGAGCCAAATTTTTCATGTGTTTCTGGGGAAATAGAACTTTACAGGGCTTATGCTTGACAGTAAATCAAGGCGGCTGCTTTGGTCAGCTGTTGGCTCTGTGTTTGCTCTGGGGGGTGGGACGTAGGTGGGATACAGGGCCAGGCAGAGCACTTCCTGGCTGTAGATGTGAAAATGGTCCCAGGTATGGGGTCTAAGAGAGAACAGAAGCTGGCTAATGAAGGTCAGGTGGGGGACAGTGGAGGGCTAGGGGCAAAGACATCTGCTAACCCAAGGTTGTTCCCTGCTTGTTACCTCTCACACCACGTCCAAATTCAAGTTCAAGTTCTTTGCTGTGGGCAGCAAATGTTTTAGACTTCCTGTTGCCAGGTGACGTGGGAAGAGGTTGGAGAGATCCTAGGGGATGGAATGAAAAGGGGAGCAGTTGTTCAGTGTGGATGGGGCCAGGGGAAAGTTCGAAAGCAAAGCTGGACTTCTGCAGGGCTAATGAGTTTGGAAAATGTTTTTGCAGAGCTGTTTCAGCTCAGAAAGCTCTCCGGGGAGTAGGCGGCCTCGTGCTTAGCTTTGCAATTTGAGGAAATATTTTGTAATGTAGAACTGATGGAGCACTCAGCTCCCTCCTACCTGGAGAAACTCCTCGTGCTTGATCCAAACCCTGACCGGTCTATCCCTCAGAGGGCTCCCCCGAAACCCCATCTCCAGGATGTTTGGTGTCTATGTCAGAGTCTGTTTATTGGTGTTTCAGTTCGACTTTCTTAACTGAGTTGGAAATGCTCTGTGAGGAGCCTGCCTCCCTAACCTGTCGAGCAAACTCAACAGAACTCATTGATTACACGTGTGCCTCTGTCCACAAGCTGAGGTGAACCTTCTGTGCGTGTGTGTGTGGGGGAAGGTGTTACCTGTCTACCACCTGGGGAGCTTGGGACACCTTGGCTGATCATAAGGTGTTTCTTGGGACCCCTGAGACCTCTGGCAGAATTGGTGAAGGGATTGACTTTGGAAGTGCAAGCACGTCAGGCCCCCAGAATGATGGAAATGAGATTTTCAAAGAAGGAAGTTGGTTGGCGGGAGTATGCATTGGTACCAGATTTCTGGAGGGTCATCGGCAAGATGCCTTAGAAGCCTTCGTTTTGTCTGCCCTTCAGCCCAGCCTTTCCACATCTTCCAAGACTGTGTCTAAGGAGGCAATCATAGATACGTGTAAAAGTTTAGTTACTCAATGTCTTGGGGCCTCCGTTCCTTGATCTGTACAGCAGGGATGCTCAGTTCTCAGCCTCCCTCTGCAGAGGGCTGCCAGAAGGATAACGTGCGTGGTGCCCAGGCAGCTGTTGGTTGTCACTAAGACTGGGGACGGGGAGGCTGAGTGCCTTGCTCCAGGGCACGGAGCAAGGCAGCCACTGGGCTGGGACAGGCAGTCAGGCCACAGCACCCAGGAGTGGAGGATGGGGGCAAGGGACTTCGAGAGTGCTGGGTGTGGGAGAGAGGCCAGGATGCCCGTCTACACCCCTTCCCCCAGTTTCTCCGATTGCTCAGTGAAGATAGCGGTCCACCCCCCTCCTCTGTCTGCTCAGGTGGGAAGGCAGAGGCTTTCAGCTTTAGGGTCTCTCAGGTGACCCTGGACCCTTCCAGAAGCAGTAAGTCATGGCAGGAGCCCCTGCCCATCCCCACCGTATCCCTCAGCTCAATTCATCTGGGCACACACAGCACCAGGAGGCCTTGGAAAACACATGCATTCACACCCCCTTCCTACACACACCCCCACACACTCCCATGTATTCACGCACACTCACGTACTTACACACACTCCCATGTACTCATACACACTCACATACACACACGCTCATTTCCCTTCTTCCCGGTCTCCATGAAACACAATTCTAAGAGTGCCGTCAGCCGAGGTAAGTGGTTCCATTCTGGGTTCTGCCTCCGTAAATGAACCTGACAGGTGAGGGAACGTGGTTGAGAAACCCTCAGAGGCTGATCAAGAGTGAGAAGCTTTTTATTTGCTGGTTGGTTCTGAAATGCTGGCAGCAGGTTGGCAGGGGCGGTAATCAGTAACTGGGTTACGGGAGAGAAGAGGCTCAGTAGAGCCTCCATCCGCGGGCAGAGACGCAGAGCCCAACCTGGGCTAGAGCAGGAGGCCCTGGGGCCAAGCCGTGGCTCTGGCTGGGGGAGCCCTGCTCCCACGAAGACAGACCCCTCGTGGTGGTGGTGGGGAGACCTGGCCTGGAAGTTGCCACCAATAGAGCTTACCCTCAGGGGCCTACCAGGCTTTGAGGTTCTGTGACTGTGGCCAAAGCCATCTCGCCTGACTGGGCCTCAGTTTCCTCTTCTGTCAAATGGGAAAATAAAATCCCTACTTCATTTGGTGTCGTGATGATTCAATGAAAGAGTGCAGGCCGAGGCTTCTGTGGTACCTTGGAACCGGTGAATTCACTACAAATAAGTCCTGTGTGTGGACCCTTTGCCATGAGCCAAGAATCCCCACCAAGAACCCTGAACCCGGGTAACCACTTTGAGTTCTCACAGCAGCCCAGGACGACGAATACGATCATCATCATCTGCGTTTTACACACGAGGAAACGGAGGCGCAGGAAGCTGGCCCAGGGAGCCTGCGTTCGTGAGCACTGCTGAGTCACTGTGCTTCTGTCTCCCCGGTAAGTGGAGAAGATGAAAAAATTTTTTTTTTTTTTTTTTAGGAAGGCAGGAGATGGAGAATCAGCTGGAATTGGCTTTTCAGCTTCTGTTGCAGTTTACATATCTTTCTGATATCCCATTTTCATGAGATGGCACAGTCTTCCACGCTCTGGAAACTCAGTGGGGGCCTGAGTCCTGCCTCCTCCGCCAGTGAGCTTGGCTTGCAGAAGGAAGGGTGGGCAGCCAGCCATATTTTACACCATGAGATGGTGGGTTGATCTCAGCCGTGTTTAAAACTTTACACTGTTCCCACCCAGACCTTTCCGTGCATGCATGGCACATCCTTCAATAGACACTCCACTGTGGTTCATAAAAACGACTCATCCTTATATCCCGCTCTCATGCTGCAGACTGGGAAAAACAAATCTGTTCTAGAACTTCCCGAGACCAGGAAGGAAGCTTTCTCAGCGGAACACTGCAGGGGTCCAGATGCAAGCAATAGAGCATTCAAGTCCCTGTAGATGACTCAGTCACCAGAAACGAAGCTCCTGCCTGGGACCCACTGTGCATCTGATTTGGAGATCTCCTGACCCCTGACACCCGCCTTTTTCCTGCACAATTATCAAAGGACAGGAGTGACGTTATGACGGCTTTCTTTGCTCAAATGACTTTTGTGGCTGAGTAGGGCCCCCAAATGATTAGGTATTATATTGTAAATATAATTTAGAAAACTATAGTTTCTAAATATTTCTAAATTTTATTTCTAACGTTTCTAAATATTCCAGGCTCAGAAAGACTATCCTAGGATGAACAGGATTGACTCTCTTCTTGATGTTGAAGTGTTCAATTGAATCCTGATTTGAAAGGAGAGGACCAGGTATACTGGGCTAGATCTTATGTTACACCAGTGATTTACCCTAGTAGTTGCTTTTATACAGCAAGTGACAAGTAACATTGCTGCTTTTTGGCCAGTTGCATCCCTGAACCAAAGGAAAACCTGCTTTTCTTAGGTATTTGATCACCTTCATGAGAATCTTTTGTTTTTTTTCCCTCTTGGAAACTTCTGATTTTCCTGACATTCAGAAAGTCACTACTCCCTGGACATCTCCAGCCCCACGAACCCGCTCATCTTCCCTGTTCCTCACAAGCCATCTGTCCATCTTGCCTTCTTTATACATTTTGAAGGGTGGGTTCCAGATGGAGAAAGTGGTTCATTGTGCTCCTGGTTCTTAGCTGCAATGCTCACTGGACAACCTCTGAGCAGATGCAAAGCCAGGCCACAGTTTCCCCACATTCTGGACAATTTTCAACTCTCAGTCGAATTTAGAGATGAAAAATAGCATCTTGCAGTTCTCTTGTAAAGACTGGAGATAATGCCCACCTGGCACCTAATAATGGTACTATCGATATTATTTTTTTTCCAGGCAAACCAGAAGTTCATAGCAGCATTTTCCCCCCCTTTTCAGCTTGATTGAGGTGTAATTAGCATATACCCCTGTACACATTTAAAGTGTACAGCATAATAACTTGAATGACTTGACTTACATATAATGTGAAATAATGACCATGATAAATTTAGTTAACATATATCATCTTATATAAACACTCATAATAGCATGTATATGTATATATTAATGGACTTGAAAGTCCTATACAGGATTGCATGACAGATCAATTTCTCTTGAAAGAGCAAAAGGCTTTGTAAGAAAGGTTTCTATTATGAGATAATTATATATTCACATGAAGTCATAGGAAATAATACAGAAAGATCCCATATACTCCTCATCCAATTTCCTCCAAGTGTCAGTGAAAGTCAAAGTCACTCAGTCGTGTCTGACTCTGTGATTCCGTGGACTATACAGTCCATGGAATTCTCCAGCCCAGAATACTGGAGTGGGTAGCATTTCCTTTCTCCATCTTACTAACCCAGGGACCAAACTTAGGTCTCCCACATTGCAAGCAGATTTTTTACCAGCTGAGTCACCAGGGAAGCCTGCATAACTGTAGTACAATATCACAACTAGGAAATTAAAACTGATACAATCCATTGAAAATTAATACAAATACAATTCATCGAACTTATTCAGATGTCACTAGTATCACATGCACTCATTTGTGTTGTTTGTATTTAATTTGGTTAGCATCTTATATTATAAACAATGTCAAGATCTTATTGGTCAAGGAGGTGCTCTTCCATTTTCTAAAAAGTGACTGGGTTGTGACGGTTTATTGGTGTGTTTCTCCGAAGAGCCAACAGATTCTTTTGGGGAAAGCCTGTATCCTCTGCCTCTTTATGTTCCATAGCTCACCAACGGCCTGCCTCCAATAGATAACGATATAACAAACACTTAACTGAGCACCTATCACTTTGCAGACAAAGGTCCATATAGTCAAAGCTGTGGTTTTTCCGGTAGTCATGTATGGATATGAGAGTTGGACCACAGAGAAGGCTGAGTGCCAAAGAACTGATGCTTTTGAACTATGGTGCTGGAGAAGACTCTTGCAAGTCCCTTGGACACCAAGAAGATCAAACCAGTCAATCCTACAGGAAATCAACCCTGAATATTCACTGGAAGGACTGATGCTGAAGCTGAGACTGTTAATACCTTGGCCACCAGATGTGAAGAGCCGACTCATTGGAAAGACCCTCATAATGGGAAAGATTGAGGGCAGGAGGAGAAGGGGGTGACAGAGGATGAGATGGTTGGCCAGCATCACCGACTCAGTGGGCATGAGTTTGAGCAAACTCCAGGAGACAGTGAAGGACAGAAAAGCCTGGTGTGCTGCAGTCCATGGGGTCGCAAAGAGTCAGGCACTACCGAGCAAGAGAACTGAACTGAGCTGATGTATGAAGCTGTGTTCCAAGTTCCTGTCCCATATGACATGTTCTATTACTATTATTTCCACTTTACGGATGAGGAAACAGAGCCCTAAGATGCTCAGTAAACACTTACTGAGCGAGTGAGAGTCTGTGAGGGATCTGGCAGCATTAATCATTGAGGATGGCCCTTTTTCTTATGGTGAGTCCCAAGCTCCATAGTGTCCGAAAAGAAATGCTGCTCATTAATTCCTTAAACACCTCTCTCTCTTCTGGAAGCATCATGTAGGAGTTAAAGGCAGTTTCCAGAGTCAAGTTTTATGAGTCCAAAACTAGCTCTGCCACTTAGCTGTGCGGCTTTAGGCTAGCTGCTAAGACTCTTTGGACCTCAGTCTTCTCATATGTTAAATGGGATAGGAGTAGTACCTGCTGCAGAGGGTTTTTGAGAGGATTAAATAATAAGCATCAAGTGCTTAGAGTAAGACCTGGCAGTTTTCAGAGTAATGCATATCCGGGACAATACTTTCTGTGCTTTTAACACCACCATTGCTACTGGACTCCAGAAAGCCGACACACAGAGCAATATGGCACCCGTCTGTGGATCATTCCCCATTATGATTAAAGTTCCTACCTTCCTAGGCTTGCAGACACTGGACTGGAAGACTCTGGGCTAGGACTGAAGGTTTACTTGGTGATAATAACATTTATCTTGGGAGGACTGTTCTGGAAAATGCTAGTGGCTCCTGCCTCCTTCCCCTCTTCATCCTCCTTTTTAATTCCTTCCATAAATAATGGTTATGAGCTTGTTAGTTCCTATATCAAGCAGATGGGGACATAACAATAAGCAGAAACTGGCTTGATCCCTGCCCAGATGAAGCTTACATTCTAGTGAGGGGGGGAGCCGTTGCCTAGATAATAACACAGGGGCAGTGACATCACAGATACAGCGAACGCTGTGGCAAAGGACAGGTGGGGGGACAGGTGGGAGATGCCCCACCTTGTTCTCTGCTCACCAGAGGGGCGAGGCGCACAGTGTGGCAGCCAGAAGCAGCAGCCACTGATTAGCCAGGCTGATCTTGAAGCTAAGCTGGGGAGAAGGTCCTGGTTTACAAGTAACCATCATAGCTGACACTTGCTATGTGCCCAAGTGTAGTAACTTTCCATGTAGTAACTCAAGCCAACCTTATATCAAAGCTATCGTCCCATTTTACAGATGAAAAAACTGAGGCTTAGATTCAGTAACTTGCGCATGTGGAAGATGCTCAATAAGCAATGTACGCATGGCTGAATTTCTTTTATTTATTTTTGCCTGCCCTGGGTCTTTGCTGCTGCACACAGGTTTTCTCTAGCTGCAGGGAGCAGGGGCTACTCTCTAGTTGTGGTGCGTGGGCTTGTCATTGTGGTGGCTTCTCTTGTCACAGAGCACAGGTTTTAGGCGTCTGGGCTTCAGTAGTTGCGACACACAGGTTTAGTTGCCCTGAGGCATGTGGGATCTTCCTGGGCCAGAGATTGAACCAGTGTCCCCTGCATTGCAAGGCAGACTCTTAACCACTGGACCACCAGGGAAAGCCCAAAGCATGGCTGAATTTTAATTGGTTCCCATGAACGATGGACTTTTGTAGGCATCTCATGTACTGAACATCCAGAGGGCAGGTAGTGACTATTAAAGGCCAATCATATCCCTCTTAAATCTTTCCTCTTCTAGGAGACCTAACCAACTAAAGAGAACTAACAGATTATAAATGAAGCCTGCTTTCATTTCCAACAGTATGCTGGGCCTTGCACTAGGAAATGTACACCATTATCTCATATAACGACATATACATGAGCTTTTCCAATTCCAACAGAAGTGTGGTAACTTCCTTCAGCAAAACGAAAAGAACAAACCAATTCAAATTCAACTAAGATAGCAGCCTTCGTTACAAGTGGCAGATTTCAACCTCCCTCATCCTCTCTTTTTAAATGACTTTGTGTGGCATAATTTACATTCCATAAAATCTACCCATTTGAAGTGTAGAGTTCAGTGCTTTCTAGTAGGGCTCCTCTGTCGATGGGATTTTCCAGGCAAAGGTACTGGAGTGGGTTGCCATTTCCTTCTCCAGAGGATCTTCCTGACCCAGGGACTGAACCCAGATCTACCTGCATTGAAGAAAGACACTTTACCCTCTGAGCCACTAGGGAAGCTGAGTCAGGCATCCACTACCACAATCAAGCTTTAGACATTTTTGCCACCTCAATAAGATCCCTGGTTCCCATTTATAGTTAATCCTTGCTTTATCTCTGAGCTCTGGGCAACCACTAACCTAATTTCTGTCTCTACAGATTTGCCTTTTGGGGACATTTCGTTAAGTGTGGAATCATACGTTCTGTGGTGTCTTATGTCTACTTTCTTTCACTTGGTATAATGATTTTGTGGATTATCCATGCCGTAGCAGCTATCCGTTCTTCATTCCTTTTTATGGCTGAATAAGAGTCCACTACGTGGACAGACCACGCTCTGTCGATCCATTCCTCTGCTGGTGGGCATCCGAGTCATTCCCAGTTTTGCTGTATTCGGAATGACGCTGTTGTGATCCTTTGCGCACAAGTCTTGGTGTGGATGCCTGTTCACTTCTCTCGGGTCAATACCTAGGCATGAACTTGGTGGGATCGTATGGTAAGAGCACATTTAACTTTTTTTTTCTAATTTTTATTTTTACTTTATTTTGCTTTACAATACTGTATTGGTTTTGCCATACATTGACATGAATACGCCACGGGTGTACGTGAGTTCCCAATCCTGAACCCCCCTCCCACCTCCCACCCCATATCATCTCTCTGGACCATCCCCATGCACTAGCCCCAAGCATCCTGTACCCTGTATTGAACATAGACTGGCGATTCATTTCTTACCTGATGTTTACCTGACATGTTTCAATACCATTCTCCCAAATCATCCCACCCTCTCCCTCTCCCACAGAGTCTAAAAGTCCGTTCTATACATCTGTGTCTCTCTTGCTGTCTCACATAGAGGGTTATCATTACCATCTTTTTAAATTCCATATATATGTGTTAGTATACTGTATTGGTGTTTTTCTTTCTGGCTTACTTCACTCTGTATAATAGGCTCCAGTTTCATCCACCTCATTAGAACTGATTCAAATGTATTCTTTTTAATGGCTGAGTAATACTCCCTTGTGTATATATACCACAGCTTTCTTATCCATTCATCTGCTGATGGACATCTAGGTTGTTTCCATGTCCTGGCTATTATAAACAGTGCTGCAATNGTTTCATCCATCTCATTAGAACTGATTCAAATGAATTCTTTTTAAAGGCTGAGTAATACTCCATTGTGTATATATACCACAGCTTTCTTATCCATTCATCTGCTGATGGACATCTAGGTTGTTTCCATGTCCTGGCTATTATAAACAGAGAGCACATTTAACTTTTGAAGAGACTGCCGAACTGCTTCCACAGGGGCTGGGCCGCTTCACGTTCCCATCAGGAGGGAAGAGGGCTCCAATTTCCCCCCATCCTCACCAGCGCTGGTTCTTGTCCATCCTCTTTCCACCTTCTCTTCTTACAGGAAATGACTGCGCTTGGGCTTGATGGGAGGCTCCCCGTGCACCAGGCACGGGGCAGGCTGCAGCTCCCCGGGCTTTGCCCCCACGACCCTATGAGCAGGTGTCCCCGTCACGGCCCAGACTGAGGGGCCTGGGTGTGTTGACATGTGAGGCAAGCTGCTCAGGCCACGGCTGAAGTGATCTCCGAGCAGGACAGTGGACGTGGGAGTCGGGGCCAAAGACAGCACAGGGAGAGCTGCTGGGAGCGGCCGCTGGGGCCCGAGGCGGGAGCACCGGGCCTTCTCGCTGAGGCCTGCAGCCCAGAAGAGACTGGAAGGTAAGCCTGGGAATTTCCCCCGTATCACATGCCCCCGGGAATGACCAGTTCCGGGGGCCCAGCCCCTCCCCAGTTCCTGTCCCCTGGAACAAAGAGGCCCTCAAGTCCTCCCGCCCTAACCCTGTGCGCCTTCCCCGCTTCCCCGGCCCCCGCCCCAGGCTTAGTGAGAAGCACAGTGTCCAAAATAAGGAACATGTTGTTCTCCGCAGGGATAGCCTCGCATGTGATGCCCCACTGCAGGGCCTTCAGCTGTTAATTATGACAAGATTTCAAGGAAGAAAGTTTCCACCCAGCGGCCAGCAGGTAGGAGGCCAGCCCGGGCTCCACGGCCCTCGGTAAATGACCTCGTTGAGTCGGCGTCTCCCTGGATTGCAATTACAATCCTTCAGACCCGACACAAAATCATTGGGCTGGTAAGAGGAGAGTACCTGGGTAATGTGTTTAACGAAAACTAACCTGGTTAAGCCCCGACTCTATTGAAAATGAGAAAGTGCGGATGGGCCCGATCGATGCGTCCGCAGCCCAATTTACTCCAGAGCTGGCTTTGGATTTCAGTTAAGTGGGCCGGGCCGAAAACGGGGGCGCTCGTTTTATTAAATTACCTCTTTGTCGTGGAGTTCAGATGATGGTGGTGTTCGTTGCGTCAGCCGCGAGGGCTGGTGGACGGAAGGGCCTTTGGTACCGTGTGTGGACCTGTCAGCCCGTGTGCAGACCCCCCTGCCCACACGAGTGTGCACACAACCCTCTCCGGAGTAAGAAGGATTAGTAAATATTTATCTCCACTCCTCGGGGAGTTGAAAGTACAGATGTGATCAAATACTCATTTACTCCCCACCCCCCATCCCTGCCCATCCCCCTTGGCCTTTGGCAGATAAATGATGTTATTTGAAGGTATTCTTGAAATTTCTGATGGAGACTGTTTCTTAAGTGCTTTTAGAGCAGGCCTATACTTTGTAATACTTGTCATATTCTGGCTAGTAAACTCCTGGCCTTTAAAAGCCGGAACCTTACTCTGTTTCCTGAATCCGAGGGAATAGGTCATTAGCTGTGAATTTCAAATGAAGCAGATTTACAGTATATATCACAGAAATAAGTTTATGAGAGACAGCAAATACCCAGGAATCCATGGAGCAGAAACAAACCGCGAACCTGGTTTTTCTTTTCTTTTTCAGGTTTTTGTGGCTGATTTGGCCAAGTCCAGGTCTCTTGTTCCAAGTTCCTAATAGAAATATCTTTCTGGTTCTATTCGACTCGCATCCCCATTCAGAACCTCAATGGGTGAGGTTCCTGGAGATCTTGACTGTGGAAATGCCCCTGTCTGGAGGTTAATTCCTTGAGATAAGGATGGGCAGTGGGTTTGGCTGGGTTGGGGAAATGGGAGAGAGGTTAAGGGAAGCAAAGTGAGGCTGGATCACCCAGGTTGGGGGCCAGTTCTGTGTGTCTATGCTTGACCAGGCTACAATACCCAGTTATTTAATCACACACGGATCTAGGTGTTGCTGGCAAATCCCTACAGAAGGGATTCTGTAGATATAGAATTGGTTGCCTTTCAAGTGAAGCATGTTACCCTTGATAGTGTAATGTCATCCAATCAACTGAAGGTCTTTGGAGCAAAACCAGAGATGATTTCCCAGAGAAGAAATTCTGCTGCAAGATGCTTGTATCAATTCATGCCTGACTTTTCAGTCACTGGAAGATTCCAACCTGCTGCCATATAAGATTTTGGACATGCTGGTCTTCACAATTGTGTGAGCCAATACCTTAAGATAAATCCATCCATCCATCCATTCACTCACCCATCCACTCATCCATCAACCTACCTATCCATCCATCCATCCATCCATCATATTGGTTCTGTTTCTCTGGAGAACCTCAACTGATACAGCTGGTTTCTGGCAGTAATTTTTGGACCTTTTCTCTTCATCATTTCTGAACATCGCTACCATCTTGAAGGGGCAGGAGAGACCTATGCAAGTGCTTTGAGCAAATCGTGGCACGTGGGAGTGCCCGGGGGCAGTAGCTGGTTTCCGTCCCCACTTTTTCTTTTTTCCTCTTTCCTTTGAGTCAACCTTAAAAGAAGATAATAACCAATACAACAAGCTAGTGAATATGACAAAAAGGAAGTAGACTCCTAGGTACAAACTAGTGGTTACCAGGAGGTGAGGGGTGGGGAGTAAGAGGTGCAAACTGTTAGGTACAAAGTGAGCTACAAGGATACACTGTGCAACACTGGGAACATAGCAGATATTGTATAATGATATAGATTTTTTATAACTATAAACTATAAATTTAAAAATGGCACATCACTATATTATATACCTGTCACTTGTATGATATTGTATATCAACTTTACTTAAATTTTCTAGAAAAGAAGATAACCAACCAGTTTTTATCTATCATTCTTCTATCCCCCCATCCACCCACCCATCCTTCTATCTGTCTCTCTCTACCTATCTATTCAATTTAGAAAAACATTGGGAATAATATACATTCATAGGAACTTTTAGCTTTGAAGGGCATTTTGTGATGCTCAGACTTCATTTTACTGATGAAAAAGGCAGGGAGCTCAGGGAGGAAGTGACTCACCAAGAGTAACACAGCACATTAGGGTCAGTGTGGGGATGGCCCCCCAGGAGTCCCGGCTCCTGCTGCCTCTTCTGTGGCCCCGATTACGTTTGATCAGGGCAGAGCTGGTGAGCCTGGGGGCGGGGTGGGGGAGTCTGTCTGGTGTGTGCTCTCCCCCTTTCTGCCCTCATCTGCTGCTGCTGCTGCTGCTAAGTTGCTGCAGTCGTGTCCGACTCTGTGCGACCCCATAGACGGCGGCCCACCAGGCTCCATTGTCCCTGGGATTCTCCAGGCAAGAACGCTGGAGTGGGTTGCCATTTCCTTCTCCAGTGCATGAAAGTGAGAAGTGAAGTGAAGTCACTGAGTCATGTCCAACTCTCAGAGACCCCATGGACTGCAGCCTACCAGGCTCCTCCGTCCATGGGAGTTTCCAGGCAAGAGTACTGGAGTGGGGTGCCATTGCCTTCTCCGTCTGCCCTCATCCCTCCTCCTATTTCAGCCCATGGGATGCCCTCTGGAGTAGGTGAGTCGGCTGTAGTGACAGCTCTCTAGTGGGTTGTTTCTAGGGCGTCATGGTTAGAAGAGCCACCTGCTGTTGAATATTTACCACGTGCCAGGCGCTGCACTTGGCACCCTAGGAAGGTCGTGAGCAGGAGGTCAGCCCAAGATCCCAGCTGCTAAGTGGCGCCTTTGGGAGGCCTCGCCCTGGGTCTTCTCCCGGAGTGGAAACCGCCTGTGCTCCTGGGACTCAGAGGGTCTGCACCCTCTGGCCAGCTGTGGCTTGGGCACTCTCAGATTCCTTTTCCTTGCCTGTCACGAGCAGCACCCGCTTTGCCTCCTTGGAGCTCTGAGCACGGTAAAGTGCCATGCGCGTGGAAGATGCTGCCACCCCATGAGTTGACTCTTCTCCCAGGCACATCAGTGCCAACCAGCTACTGTCCTGCTTCCACCTCTCTTTGTCTCCACAGGGGGGAATGTGCCCCAAGAGAGCCACCCCGGGACCAAGGCTGGGCTGAGGACTGTGGGTGCCTGGTGGGGGTTTTGATGTGTGGTCTTTGATGTGGAGGCTGGAGGATCAGGCGAGGATCCTGCTCTGCGGGGCCAGGATGGTGCCTGAGACAGTCACGTCTTTGTGAACCCTGCCCGGGGGGCATCCGCCCACAGAAACCTGTTGACTCAGAGCCACCTCTTGTGGGGAGAAGCAGCCTCGAGGGGAAGGGGAACAATGAGCTTGTCTTGTTAAGAGCAGAGTCAAGAGGGGGACAGCGCTCTGGGATTTGGGAAGCAAACTCAGGAGGCCTGTCAATGCTTGGGAACGGAACTGGCTTCAACGCTGGCAGGGAGGCAAGGCTCTGGAATGTGCGGGAAGGGCGTTGTCTCGGCGGCTGTGTGATCGAGTCCCCACCTACTTCTTTCATCCTGTGCCACCTTGTTCTTTGCCCTCTGCTCTCTGGCCCACAGTGGCTATGCTTCATCTGGCCTCAGGGCCTTTGCACATGCAGATCTCTGCCCTGAGATTTAAAATGTTCAAATATGCAGAAAATTACAGAACATGATTAAGCAGATACACTGGATAACTGTTTCTGAATTGGTGCTAACATTTTGACACTTTTGCTTCAGAACTCTCTTTTTTAATTGTGATAAAGCCACATATCATTACTTTTGTCTTCTTAACCATTTTGAACTGTACAGTTCAGTAGTATATTTACATCACTGAACAATCGATCAATCGCTGGAACTTTTTCATCTTATGAAATTGAAACTCTGTAGCCACTAAACACTAAAGAAGGGTTTACCTGGCAGTCCAGGGGTTCAGACTCGGTGCTCCCAATTCAGGGGGCACAGGTTCAGTCCCTGGTCAGGGAAGATCCTGCATGCCGCATGGTGTACCCAAAAGAAAACGCCAGTGAAGACTACGGGGCAGTCCAGCAGCCTGGGCATCATCCTTCATGGGGGCCAGGTCCATCTTCTCTGTATCATTCTAATTTTAGTCTGTGCTGTAGCCAGCACAGAGCACTGGCTCTGTTTTGTTTTTTGTTTTCACACTTTTGTGTGTGCGTGTGTGTGGGGGGGTGGTGGAGGGGGTGGCCCTGCTGCATGACTTTTGAGATCTTAGTTCCCTGACCAAGGATTGAACCCGGGCCCCCGGCAGTGAAAGCACTGCGTCCTAACCACTGGACTGCCAAGCAATTCCCAGGACACTCGTCTTGTTTTTATTTACGCGCTCATTTCCAGTTGCCCGGAGTCTCTGCTGCTGCGCACAGCTTTTCTCTCGTTGCGGCGAGGGGCTGCTCTCCAGCTGTGGTGTGCGGGCTTCCCGCCGCAGGGGCTTCTCGGGTTGTGGCGCACAGGCACCAGAAACGCAGGCTTCAGTGGCTGCAGCTCGCGGGCCTAGCTGCTCCGCGGCACGTGAGCAGCTAGGCGGTGGCAGTTTCTCAGACTCCTCGTTTCTGATGACCTTGACAGTCTTGAGGAGTATTCATTGGTTAGGCGCTTTGTAGAATGTCCCTCATTTAGGGATTCTCTGATTTTTTTCCCCATGCCTACACCGGGGTTATGGGAGGAAGACCACAGAGATGAAGTTACTTTCTTGTCACTTCACCTTGGGGGGGTCACAGGTTGTCAACATGACTTCTCACCATAACATTCCCTTGACCCTTAGGTTAAGGCCGTGTTTCCAAATTTCTTCACTGTGAAGCTGCTCCCTCTGACCCCTTTCAATATTCTATTCTTTGGAAGGAAGTTGGGATGTGTAGCTCACACTTAAGGACAGGGGAGTTGAGCTCCACCTCTTTGGGGTGAGTGAGCATCTACATAAATTCTTTGGCATTTTTGTTCGTGGGAGATGCATCTCTTCTCCCCATTTATTAATTTTCAATCCAATCACTTATTAGTATCAGTATGAACACATGGATATTAATTTTATACTATGAGTTATAACAAAAAATTTATAGGGACTTTTATTCTTACAGGATCAGAAGATGAGGTTCAGGGAAGGAAGCTAGTAGTTTTTTAATTTTTTTTTTAAATGAAGGCAAAATTCATGTAATATAAAACTAACCATTTAAGAATGAACAATTTGGTGGTATGTAGTTCATTTGCAATGTTATGCAAGCATCACTTCTGCCTAGTTCCACAGCATTTTCACCGTCCCCCCCGAGGAAATCTCATGCCTATTAAGCAGGCACTCTTCATTCCCCTTCCTTCTATGCCCTGGCAACCACCAGTCTGTTTTCTGTCTCTATGGGTTTGCCTATTCTGGACTTTTCACATAAATGGAAGCATATAAAATGTGGCCTTTAGTGTCTTTTCACTTAGTATAATGTGCTTGTGGTCCCCCATGCTACAATGTGCTTCATTGCCTTTTACAATAGGATAATATGCCTTTGTTTGTATGTACCACAATTTGCTTACCCATTCATTCTTTGCTGGACATCAGGTTGTTTTCCATATGCCCTTTGGCTCTTGTGAATAACACTGCTATAAACATGCATATACATGTATATGCTTGCAGTTCTTTTGGATGGAATAGATGGGTCCTTTTGAGGAACTGCCAAACTGTTTTCCAAAATGGCTGTGCCATTTTATTGATACATTCCCACCAGTGATGCATGAAGTTTCCAATTTCTCCACATCCTTGCCTTCACTTGTTATTTTCATTAAAAAAAAATATAGAGCCATCCTAGGAGAAGGCAATGGTAACCCACTCCAGCGCTCTTGCCTGGAGAATCCCAGGAATGGCAGAGCCTGGTGGGCTGCCGTCTATGGGTTCGCACAGAGTTGGACACAACTGAAGCGACTTAGCGGCAGCAGTGGGTGTGAAGTGGTATCTCAGTGTGGTTTTGGGTTGCACTTCCCTAATGATTTGTGGCAACCCACTCCAGTACTCTTGCCTGGAAAATCTCATGGATGGAGGAGCCTGCTATGGTAGGCTGCAGTCCATGGGGTCTCTAGGAGTTGGACACGACTGAGCGACTTCATTTTCACTTTTCACTTTCCTGCATTGGAGAAGGAAATGGCAACCCACTCCAGTACTCTTGCCTGGAGAATCCCAGGGACGGGGGAGCCTGGTGGGCTGCCGTCTATGGGGTCGCACAGCGGCGGACACGACTGAAGCAACTTAGCAGCAGCAGCAGCAGTGATTTGTGATGTTGAGCATCTTGTTGTGTGCTTATTGGCCATTTGTATATCTTCTTCATCTTTTTTTCCTCCAGGGAAATGTGAGAAGGTTAAAATAGACCTTTATTTATTCACTTACTTCAGCTTTGTTGAGGTATAACTGACACATATAATTGTGAGGTATTAGAAGTGTACATCATAGTGATTTGATACACATATAAATTGTGAAGGAATTTCTTCCCATATAGGTAATTAATCTACCCATCACCTTATTTATTTATTTTTGGTGGAAACAGTTAATATCTCCTCTCTGAGCAAATTTCAATTTATACGGTGCAGTGTTATAAACTAGAGTTACAATGTTTACATCACATCTTCAAAACTTGTTCATTCATTAGTACGGTCTGATTTTCAGATTCCACTGAAGTTGGCCCAGTTGTCCCAACAATACCTTTTATAGTAAAGGATGCAATTCAGAATCATTTAGTTATCCTGCTTTTTTTTTTTTTTTTTCCCTCAGTCTGGAACAATTTCTCAGTCTTTCCCTAATTTTCAGTGATCTTGACACTTTTGAAGATTGCAGGTCAGTTACATTGTAGGCCACATTTAAGTTTGACTTTGTCTGGTGTTTCTTCAAGTTTAGACTCAGGTTTTGCCTCTTCAACAGGAATATCACAGAAGTGATGCGGGGGTTGTTCACCATGCATCCTCTCAGGTGGCGCGATTTTCTTTTTTTCCCCATTACCACTGAAGTTCTTTTTGAGACCTTGATTCAGGCGGTGTCTGCCATTTCTCCACTGTCAAGTTATACTTTTTCTCCTTGTAATTAATATGAATTTTAGGAGGGAGGAAGCTTTAAATATCCTGATTCTTATCAAACTCAATTTATTCACTTATTAATATATATTACTATTTCTTATTTTATTTGCTGGGTCATAATCTGTTTTTATTTGTTAATAGACTTTAATAGCCAATGCAGGAGATATAGGAGATGAGGGTTTGATTCTTGGGTTGGGAAGATCCCCTGGAGAAGGGAATGGCAACCCACTCCAGTATTCTTGCCTGGGAAATCCCATAGACAGAGGAGCCTGGGGGGCTACAGTCCACGGGGTTGCAAAGAGTCAGATATGACTGAGTGACTGAGCAGGCACGCATTTTTAAAGCACTTTTAAGTTCACGGCAAAACTGAGTGGTGAGTAGAGATTTCCTATATGCCTCCTGTTCCCACAAACAGCCTTTCCGACTACTAACATCTTGCACCACAGTGGTGCATTTGTTACAGTTGATGAATCTATACCAACATTATTATTACCCAAAGTCCATAGTTTACATTGAGATTCATTATTGGTATTGTACAGTCTACAGTTTCAACAAAGGTAGAATAACATATACTCACTACTGTAGTATCATACAGACAGAATATCACTATCCTAAATATTTTCTGTGTTAAACCTATTTATCCCTCTCTCCCTGCTAAGCCTTGGAAACCACTGATCCTTTTACTCTCTTTATATAAAGTTTTGCCTTTTCCATAATATCATATATTTGGTAGCATACAGGATGAAGTCTTCTCAGATTGGCTTCTTTCAGTTAGTAATACTAACGTAAGTTTTCTCCATGTGTTTTCACGGGTTGATCATTTTTGTTAGTGCTGAGTAATAGTCCATTGTCCGGCTATACCACAGTTTATTGAACCTTTCTCTTACCAAAGAACATCTCGGCTGCTTCCAAGTGTGCACAGTTGTGCATAAAGCTGTATAAACTTCTCTGTTCAGGTTTTTGCGTGAATATACATTTTCAGTTCATTTGAGTAAATACACAGGAGCGTGATTACCGAATTGTATGGTAAGAGTCTGTTTAGTTTTGTGAAATCGCCAAACTGTCTTCCTAAGAGGCTGCACCATTTTGAATTCCTACCAGCAGTGAATGGGGGTTCTTATAGCGCACATTCTTGCCAGTGTTTGGTGGTGTTAGTATTTCAGCTTTTGGCCATTTGAATAGGTGTGTAGTGGTACCTTGTTGTTTTAATTTGCATTTTTCTGTTGGCATATGATGTTGAGCAGTTTTTCATGTCCTTATTTGCCATAGATAAATCTTCCTTGGTAAGGTAATTTCTTTAGGTCTTTTGTTGTTTTTAAATTGTTTTTTAAAATTGTTTTCTTATTTGTGGGTTTTAGGAATTCTTTGTATATTTTGAGTAACAGTCCTTTATCAGATGTGTCTTTTGCAAATATTTTCTCCCAATATATGGCTAGTCTTATTCTTTTGATAGTCTTTTCCACAGCAGAAGTTTTTAATTTTAATAAGTTTCAGTTTGTCAATTATTTCTTTCATGGAGCATGCCATGACAAGGTCAATTATATTTTCTTCTATGTTATCTTCTAGGAATTTTATAGTTTTGAATTTTACATTTAAGTCTATGATGCATTTTGAGTTACTTTTTTAATAAAGAGTGTAACATATATGTCTAGATTGATTTTTTTGCAGGGGGATGATCAGTTGTTTGTTGAAAAGACTTTGCTCCATCAAATGGCCTTTGCTCCTTTGTCAACTTGACTATGTTTGCATGCTGCTAAGTCACTTTAGTCATGTCTGACTCTTTGTAGTCCTATGGACTATCGCCCACCGGGCTCCTATATCCATGTAATTTTCCAGGCAAGAGTACTGGAGTGGGTTGCCATCTCCTTCTCCAGTGGATCTTCCCAACCCAGGGATCGAACCCATGTCTTCTGCACTGGCCGGTGACTTCTTCACCACGAGCGCCACCTGGGAAGCCCCCGTGACTATGCTCATGTGGGGTTATCTCCGGGCTCTGTATGCTGTTCCATGGACCTATTTGTCTATTCTTTTGCCAGGATCACACTGAGTCTTGATTAATGTAGTTTTACCGAAAGTCTTGAGGTCTGGGAGTATCAGTCCTCCAACTTTGTTCTCCTTCAATATTATGTTGGCTATTTTGTGTCTTTCACATTTTCACATAAACTTTAGGGTCACTTTGTCAATATCTTCAAAATAACTTGCTAGGACTTGGGGATGACATTGACTCTATAGATCAAGTTGGGGAAAATTGTTATCTTGACAATACTGAGTCTTACTACCTATGAACAAATAATATCTATTTTTTTAGTTCTATGATGCCTTTCATCAGAGCTTTGTGGTCTTCTTTGCATAGATACTGTTTATATTTTGGTATATTTAACCTATTTCATTTTGGGGAATGGTGCTAATGTCAATGGAATATTGCTTTTATTCATTTATTTTTCTGTTTTCTTGGCTGTGCTGTGCAGCACGTGAATCCTAGTTTCTCAACCAGAGATCGAACCTGTGAAACCTACAGTGAAAGTTTGGAGTCTTAACCACTGGAACGCCAGTAAGTCTTGTATATTGCTTTTCATTTCAAATTTCACTTATTCATTGCTGGTATATGAGAAAGTGATTGAGTTTAGTATACTAACCTTATGTCCTACATTTTTTATAATTGCTTATTAGTTCCAGGAGTTTTTTGTTTAAGACACATTTTTAGGGCATTTTCACGTTTACAGTAAAATTAAAAGGAAAGTATAGAGATCTCCTATATACACCCTGCCCCCACACATGGCTTCTCCCAATATCAACATCACTCACTATAATGGCCCATTTTTTTTTTAGTCAAAGATAAACCTAATTGATATAATAATTACCCATGGTTCAAAGTTTGCTTTAGGATTCACTTTTGGAGTTGTCTATTCTGTGGATTTGGACAAAGGTATAATATTTTTGCTTTATTGACTATGCCAAAGCCTTTGACTGTGTGGATCACAATCAACTGTGGAAAATTCTGAAAGAGATGGGAATACTAGACCACCTGACCTGCCTCTTGACAAACCTGTATGCAGGTCAGGAAGCAACAGTTAGAACTGGACATGGAACAACAGACTGGTTCCAAATAGGAAAAGGAGTGCGTCAAGGCTGTATATTGTCATCCTGCTTATTTAACTTCTATGCAGAGTACATCATGAGAAACACTGGGCTGGAAGAAGCACAAGCTGGAATCAAGATTGCCGGGAGAAATCTTAATAACCTCAGATATGTAGATGACACCACTCTTATGGCAGAAAGTGAAGAGGAACTCAAAAGCCTCTTGATGAAAGTGAAAGAGGAGAGTGAAAAAGTTGGCTTAAAGCTCAACATTCAGAAAACGAAGATCATGGCATCTGGTCCCATCACTTCATGGGAAATAGATGGGGAAACAGTGGAAACAGTGTCAGACTTTATTTTTTGGGCTCCAAAATCACTGCAGATGGTGATTGCAGCCATGAAATTAAAAGATGCTTACTCCTTGGAAGGAAAGTTATGACCAACCTAGATAGCATATTGAAAAGCAGGGACATTACTTTGCCAACTAAGGTCCGTGTAGTCAAGGCTATGGTTTTTCCAGTTGTCATGTATGGATGTGAGAGTTGGACTGTGAAGAAAGCTGAGCGCTGAAGAATTGATGCTTTTGAACTGTGGTGCTGGAGAAGACTCTTGAGAGTCCCTTGGACTGCAAGGTGATCCAACCAGTCCATTCTAAAGGAGATCAGTCCTGGGTGCTCTTTGGAAGAAATGATGCTAAAGCTGAAACTCCAGTACTTTGGCCACCTCATGCGAAGAATTGACTCATTGGAAAAGACTCTGATGCTGGGAGGGATTGGGGGCAGGAGGAGAAGGGGATGACCGAGGATGAGATGGCTGGATGGCATCACTGACTCAGTGGACGTGAGTCTGAGTGAACTCCGGGAGTTGGTGATGGACAGGGAGGCCTGGCGTGCTGCGATTCATGGGGTTGCAAAGAATCGGAAACGACTGAGCAACTGAACTGAACTGACCTGATAATGGTATATATCCATTACTATAGTAGCATATAAAATATTTTCACTTCCTTGAAACCCTCATGCTCTGCGTATTCATCTGCTTCCCATTACCTCCTGAAAAAAAAAAAAAAAAACATTGTTTTTTTAAATTGTCTCCATTCTTTTGCCTTTTCCATGATGTCCTGTAATTGGAATTGCACAGTATGTAGCCTTCTCAGATTGACTTCTTTCACTTCGTGATATGCATTTAAGGTGCCTCCATGTCTTTTCATGACTTGATGGTTCACTTCTTTTCAGTGCCAAATAATATTCCATTGTCTGGATGTACCACAGTCTATTTATCCTACTGAAGGACATCTTCTTTGATTCCAGGTTTGGGCAATTATAAATAGAGCTGCATTTCCAGGCATAGGTATAGAAGAGATCTAAGAGAGGAGACTTGGGGGAATTTAACAGTTGGGATAGGAGTCAGCAAAGTAGCCTGAGTACATCAGTTGCCTCATCTGTAAAATGGGTATAATACTTCTCTTGTGGTATCATTAAGAACTGAGTTGATACTTGTTAATGACTCTAATGGGTAAGTTAACATTGGCCTTTCCATTCCCCCTGCCTGCAACATGACTTCCATACTTTTTGTTGCTCCCAGACTCTCCTATCTCTCTTATTTCCTTTTAGTATCTTTCCCACTTTTCCTCATCTCTGCCTCCAAATACACTTCAGGAAGGGACCATGTGATCCCTCTCCCCTCCTTTCAGTAGGCACCACCCCATTCAATGAACTCCTCCTGTCACCTACCACCCAGTTTAAGAAAAATAACTTTACCATTATTTTTAAACTCCATTGTATACCACACTCTCAATCTTACCCCCTCACCTCCTTCCTCAGAAGTATTTTTAACAAGATGATTTTGTTCTGAAGAATGAATATTGTCTACTTTTCACATTTTTAAGCCTTATAAAAATGGAACCTTGTTTTCTTCTGCAACTTGCTTTCAGTATTCTAGAAATGTTAACATATCATTTACATAATCAAATACTAAAATTAATCACCATTATTCTTTTCACCCAAATGCAAGCTAGAACTCCATTACCATGCTTCAATTCTATTGTTATCACAATGTCTTAATTTTACTTTGGTTTTTAAATCTTGCATGGTATTAATGGTTTGGTCGATCTATATTGCTTAGAAATACTCACATATTCACCATCTTCCTTGCTTTCCATTCCTTCTTGCTTTTCTAAGCTTCCATCTAGTATTAATTTTCCCCTGACAGAAGAAATCCTTTATCATTAAAAAAAGTAAGGATCTGTTTATGGCAAACCTGTTTGATTTTCATTTGTTTAAAAATGTCTTTATTTTGGTCTCATTTTTGAAGGTACTTTCTCTAGATATAAAATTCTAGTTACATTTTTTTTCAATATATTGAAGACATTCAGTACACTGAAGAAAGTGAAAGTTGCTCGGTCGTGTCTGACTCTTTGTGACCCCATGGACTATACAGTCCATGGAATTCTCCAGGTCAGAATACTGGAGTGGGTAGCATTCCCTTCTCCAGGAGATCTTCCCAACCCAGGGATTGAACTCAGGTCTTCTTCATTGCAGGCAGATTCTTTACCAGCTGAGTCATCAGGAAAGCCCAAGAATACTGGAGTGGGTAGACTATCCCTTCTCCAGCAGATCTTCCCCACCCAGGAACTGAACCGGGGTCTCCTGCATTGCAGGTAGATTCTTTACTAGATGAGCTACCAGGGAATTGAAGACATTACTCCACTGAGTATTGGCATCTCTTGTTGCTGTTGAGAAGTCAGCTGTCAGTCTAATTGTCATCGACTTGGAGGCCATCTGTTTTATCTCTCTGGCTGCTTTTTGGAACTTCTCTTTGGTGTTTTGCAGTTTCATTATAATGTGTTCAGGTGTTAGAGTTCCCAAATAATAATAATAGTAATGATACAGGATGCCCAGTTAAATTAAAATTTTAGATAAACAATTATATTTTTAGTATAATATGTTTCAAATATTGCATGGGACATGGTTTTACTAGAAAAAATTCATTGTTTATCTGAAATTCATACTTAACTAGGAACCTTGTAGTTTTATTTGCTCAACCTGGTAACATTATTGTGTGTTTATTTCTTTATTTACCCTGCTTTGTCTTTTTTAGATTCTTAAATCTATGCCTATTTACCTTCATTATTTACAGATATTTCTCAGAGATGATAGTTGATTCAATAGTCATTATCTCTTCAAATATTGTTTCTGCCATATTCTTTCTCCTCCCTCCTTCTGTAACCATGATTAGATATATGTTACAACTTTTCATGCAATGCTCCACATATCTTAACCTCTCTTTGATATATTCTACTTCTATGCTTTCTGTTTCGTTCTTCTTCAGTTGCTTCTAATTCACTGTTAAAATCATTTACTGAGTTTTCAATTTCAGTCTTCATGTTTTTCATTTTTAAAAGTTCCTTTTTTAAGTCCATGAAGTCATTTTTATAGACACTCACTTGTTACTTATATTTTCAAATGCCCTTTTAAAACATCATTAAATCTGGTAAAGCTATTTTAAATAGCATGTCTGATAATTCTAGTGTTTGAAGTCTTTGTGGGTCTGAGTCTACTACCTGTTGTTTCTGCTGACTCTTGTTCTGGATGCCTGGTTTTCTTGTGTGTTTTGTGATTGTGACCATGAGCTCATATGTCAGAATTTTTCCTTTGGGTAATTTTTGAGACTGTGTTGGAGGTCGATTTCGACAAGGGATGTGCATTAACTTCTGCCAGGAGCCTGTGCTTATTACCGGCTTGAGACCACTTTAAACTAAACTCTTGGCTTGGTATTTTTGGACCACCCAAGTAGAGTGAATTTAGGCTGCAAAGCCTCTTATTAGGGTTGGCTTGTAGTTACAAATTCTGAGACAGACTTCCCCCCCTGCTTCCACTCATTGCCAGTGTTCAGTATAAGCAGTTTGCCTGTAGTCCTCAGAGAGTAGAGGGCAGGGTGGTTTTGGACTGTCCACCTTGACACCAGTGTATAATTCTTTGGGCTTTATGCTGAGGTTTTTTCCTTAGAGTTCTCACTTTGGGTGGGCTCTCAGTTTTGCCTCCCGTCTGTACCCCATGTAGCTTTGGAGTCACATTAACCTCTCTGAGTTCCACTGTTCACTTGGTTTTCGGTTCTGATAGGCATCAGCTTCTGGAGACTTGGTTGATGCAGTTATTTTTTTTTCCTTGCTGGCAAGTTTGGTTAGTTTTGGTTGGAGAGTCTAGAGAGTGTTTTAGTGCAGCATCCTGCTGGAAACACAAGACCCTCATTTCCCCTGTTAGCAATTTTTTAGTGAAAACCTGTGAAATTAGCTTCTGGGTGGTTTTCTCTTCTAATATGATATTGCTTTTGGACACACAAGCAGAAGACACAGTCAGATCTAGTAATCACTTTATTGAACCTTTAATGTGGGCTAGCATGCTTATTCGGAGAAGGCAATAGCAAGCCACTCCAGTACTCTTGCCTAGAAAATCCCATGGATGGAGGAGCCTGGTAGGCTGCAGTCCATGGGGTCGCTAGAAGTCGGATGCGACTGAGCGACTTCACTTTCACTTTTCGCTTTCACACAATGGAGAAGGAAATGGCAACCCACTCCAGTGTTCTTGCCTGGAGAATCCCAGGGACAGGGGAGCCTGTTGGGCTCCTGTCTATGGGGTCGCACAGAGTCGGACACGACTGAAGCGACTTAGCAGCAGCAGCAGCAGCAGCAGCATGCTTATTCATTCATTCACTCATCATTTTTAAAAGCCTCTATTAAAGGACAGGCTTTTTGTTAGGTCCTGGGGATTCAGGTGGAGAGTGCAGACTCCACCCCTGCCTACTCTCGTGAGGCTCACAGTTCAGTAACTTGAACTTGCAGCACTGTGCTAAGCACTTTGTTGTTTAAATTATTTATTTATTTGGCTGTACATGGTCTTCGTTGTGACATGTGAACTCTTCGGTACAGCATTCAAGGTCTTAGTCGAGACTTCCACGATCTAGTTCTCTGACCATGGAGAGAACTCAGGTGCCCTATATTGGGAGTGTGAAGTCCTAGCCACTGGACCACCGGGGAAGTCCTTATATACATTACTTAATTTAATCCTCATCACAACCCTGTGGGCTGTAAACAATAATTTTATAGATTAGGAAAAGAAGGCACAGAAAAATTACATAAATTTGTAATATGTAACTACAAAACTACATAATCACATAAGTTGCAAAATCAGACAGCTAGTAAGAAGGGGATCAGGTCTATCTGGCTACAAAGCCTTTGTCTTTAACATTATGCTCTTTGTTATGCCAAGAGAGGGCACTGCTGGGTATGCCAGGAAGAGAGGGCACTTTCTTTCGCACATGTGTGGAGGGATATGTGAGTAGAAGCCATTGTTAGCTTTCTTAGGAAGAATATGTGTGATAGTTTAAGTTAACTCATGATCAGAGCTTAGATTTCTGAGATACAGGACTGAGCAGATGAAGCCTCTTTCTCGGGACCTCCGTAGTCATTTGTATCACACAATACTGTTGTTGGATGTAGAAAGCAACCAGGAAGAAGGAATTAGTAGCATCCCGAGAGGGATCTGGAGGTTGCGCTGCTGCTGTTGCCGCTTACTTCTGGAACATGCACCCTGCATAGCAATAGTGTTGGAAGCCATGTCTGTCCTTGATGTGAGGCTAGCTGGTTCCCTGGATGTGAACACCTGCATTTCCTTGCTTGTTGGACTGTCAAACTTCCTGTGGGTCAAGCCTGGGTAACTCGCACCTGCAGCATCCAGAGTGATAGTAGCTGAATGCACAAATAAAAAGAAATAAACTCCTCTGCCCTCAGGAATTCTGTTGAAAAGTTTTTAAAAGTAAGTAAAAAGCAAGGGAGAGAGGGAAAGCTACATCCAATTAAATGCAGAGTTCCAAAGAATAGCTAGAGGAGACAAGAAGGCCTTCTTCAATGAACAGTGCTGAATAATAGAAGAAAACAACAAAAGGGGAAATACTAGAGATCTCTTCAGGAAAATTGGAAACATCAAGGTAACATTTCACCCAAAGACGGGCACAATAAAGGATAAAAATGGTAGAGATGTAGTAGAGGCTGCAGAGATCAAGGTGAGAAGGAAAGAATCCATGGAAGAGCTGTATAAAAAAGATCTCAATGAGCAGGATTACTACGATGCAGGGGTTAGTCATCCAGAGCAGACATTCTGGAGTGCGAAGTCAAGTGGGCCTTAAGAAGTGCTGTTGTTAATAAAGCTAGTGGATGCGATGAAATTCTAGCAGGACTATTCAAATATGGATGATGCCATCAAGGTGTTGCATTCCTTATGTCAGCAAATTTGGAAGGTGCAGCAGTGACCACAGGGCTAGAAAAGGTCAATCCTCATCCCAATTCCAAAGAAGGGTAGTACCAAGAAATGTGCTAACCATCGGACAGTTGCACCCATCTCCCACGTTAGTAAGGCCATGCTTAAAATCTTGCTTGCTAGGCTTCAGCATTATGCAAACCAAGAACTTCCAGACATCCAAGCTGGGTTTAGAAATGGAAGAGGAACTAGAGATCAAATTGGCAACATTCATTGGATTATAAAGAAAACAAGGGAGTTTCAGAAAAACATCTATCTCTGTTTCATCAACTATGCTAAAGCCTTTGACTGTGTGGATCATGACAAACTGTGGAAAACTCTTCGAGAAACAGGAATACCAGACCATCTTACCTGTCTCCTGAGAAACCTGTATGTGGGTCAAGAAGCAACAGTTAGAACCCTGTATGGAACAACTGACTGGCTCAAAATCAAGAAAGGAATATGACAGGGCTGTCTGCTGTCACACTGCTTGTTTAACCTTTACACTGAGCGGATCATGAGAAATGCCGGGCTGGATGAATTACAAGCTGGAATCAAGATTGGCAGGAGAAATATCAACAACCTCAGATATGTGAATGATACTACTTTAATGGTAGAAAGTGAAGAGAAATTAAAAAGCCACTTGATGAGGGTGAAGGAGGAGAGTGAAAGAGTCACTTAAGACTAAATGTTAAAAAAACTAAGATCATGGCATCTGGCCATTTGCCATTACTACATGGCAAATAGATGGGGAAATGTGGAAGCAGTGACAGATTTCCTCTTCTTAGGCTTCAAAATCACTGCAGATGGTGACTGTGGCCATGAAATCAGGAGACAATTGCTTCTTAGCAAGAAAGTGATGACAAACCTAGACAGTGTGTTGAAAAGCAGAGACATTACTCTGCTGACAAGGGTCTGTATAGTCAAGGCTATGGTCTTCCCAGTGGTCACATATGGTTGTGAAAACTGGACTGTAAAGAAGGCAGAGTGCCAAAGAATTGCCTTTGAACTGTGGTGCTTGAGAAGACACCTGAAAGTCCCTTGGACAGCAAGGAGATCAAACCAGTCAATCTTAAGGGAAATCAACCCTGAATATTCACTGGAAGGACTGATGCTAAAGCTGAAGCTCCTGTATTTTGGTCATCTGATGTGAACAGATGAGTCATTGTCAAGTCCTTGATGCTGGGAAAGATTGAGGGCAGAAGGAGAAGAGGGCATCAGAGATGGCTGGATGGCATCACTGATGCAATAGACATGAACTTGGGCAAACTCCGGGAGATGGTGAGGGACAGGGAGGCCTGGCATGCTGAAGCCATTGGGTCACAGAGAATCGGACATGACTGGGAGTCTGAACAACAACTTTTCTATGTTGTATATAATGTAAAAATATTTAAAATAGCATATAAATAGTATTTCTATGGATTTTGAATGTTCATGGTAGAAATTTCATAAATATTAGAAATATAATGATGAGAAGACCTTCTCCTGCAGTTCCCCCAACCTCTCCCCACCCTCATCATCCCATACTCCAGGAAAGCTGGTGCTAATGTTTTGGTGGATTGAATTACAGTCTTTTTGAGGCAGGCCTGGGACCTGGGACCCTTTGGAGCAAAGCTTACATCTGGACATACCTTTCCTGGAGCTACAAAATACAAAGAAACAATACGGAACTAAAAATAGCTGCATGCATGCCCAGTTGGGGCAAATTCTGGACCAAAAGATACAAAGACAAAAAAACACCCAACTACCATTTCTGAAGAGCAAAGAAACTGGGTGTTGGGAGCAGAGCAGGGTACTGCGCATGGCCCCACCACAAAGGAGCAGGCAAGCCACCTAAGCCACTCCTATAGTCCCACCCCTGGACAATATCCCTATCCCGAACCCATACGAGGAACGAGCAAATCCCACTCCCAGCCCACTGCCCTGGGAGCCAGCAAAGGAACAGGCTACTTGTTTTCACTCCTTCCTGCAGCTGGAGAAGGCGATGGCACCCCACTCCAGCACTCTTGCCTGGAGAATCCCATGGACAGAGGAGCCTGGTGGGCTGCAGTCCACGAGGTCGCAAAGAGTCGCACACGACTGAGCGACTTCACTTCCACTTTTCACTTTCATGCATTGGAGAAGGAAATGGCAACCCACTCCAGTGTTCTCGCCTGGAGAATCCCAGGGACGGGGGTGCCTGGTGGGCTGCCATCTATGGGGTCGCACAGAGTCGGACATGACTTAAGCGACTTAGCAGCAGCAACAGCAGTAACTGGCCCAGAAGCCCCAATAAGGTCTTGCCTGAATTTCTTGCCTGGTCTCTAGTCAATTTCTATTGATTGGAGGAGGTCAAGAACTGTGGTTGGTATAATCTTCTCTACCTATGACTATATTGGCATGCTGCCGCCTATGTAATTTGCTACTCTGAGCTTATCACTCAGGAGTCTTTGGAAGCCTTTCCCAAATCCTTAAATATTCTTCCAGGACACAGTGTTGAATGGCTGTTGGATGTTTCAGACCTTATGAGGCCTGAGCTGGTAAGAGCTGGACTGCACAGAGAGCCTACCACAGGGCCTGTGGGGTCTGGGAGGTTGGAAGTAGACCGTCTCCATCTTTGCTGGGGCTGTTGCAGTTCATGGAACATCCACTCTGTGCCCGGGCTCTGGGTGGCAGGCAACCCACCCCCCACCCTCCATAACTCTCTGAAGAAAGTTCCTTGGAGACAGAAGCTCTGGAAGGTGCAGAGAGGTAAAGTGACTTGCTGAGGGGCAGGCAGCTAGGAAATGGTGAGCGATGATGTCTATTTCCAATCCTCCTGCACTGATTTGCAACACCACTTCTGGCAGCTGAAGGAGCGGCCGGACCCGCCAGGAAGAAGGAGATAGTAACATCTGAAGCAGTAGCCTGTGGTTCGCTGCTGCTGGGGCCACCTGAGAGGGGAGGATGGAAGCTTGCTCAGTGTGCCGCAGCGCCAGCTTCCCATCTGAGGACTCACGGCCCGCGCCGTCTCCCTGCTCCACACGTTACCTGTGAGGTTAACAGGCTCGGATCACAAGCTCAGCTGGCTCTCTCCTCAGGGTGGCAGAGGAGCCCCTGGTGGGGGACAGGGAGAAAGGGGATGAGAAGCTGGGGGACCCAGGCAGTGAGACATCTCTGCCTGTGCTTCTCCCTTAAAGAGCCTTTGGTGGCTCATGAGCATGGAGGAGAGGATAATTAGCTAATTACGAAGGGGCAAGTTCCCGCCCCGCCCCCCACAAGCTATCCAGTTACATCCCGGGACACAGAGTGTTGTCCTCTACAAGACCTTTCCCGCTATTGTTCTTCTCCAGAGACTAGGGGTTTCTCGCCTGTGTGATAAAGGCTCCTATCCGTGCCAATGGTGGCACCATTTGTCACCCTCAAAAACTGCGCCAAGATCGCTGGGTGGGGGTGGGGGGCAGTTATTGTGCGCACTAATGGCTATTACATGAATCGGCATTCCTTTGCAGCCACAGGCTTAAGAACTTCCTGGTTATAATTAGAACCATTTCTAAGTGCTCTGACACGTTCAAGGGGGCTGCCCAGAGCTCTCTGAGCTGTGGGGAGCAGAGCCGGAAAGCTGGGTTCTAATCCTGCCTTCGGCCACTGTGGCTGTTGGCTCTGCTTCATTGGGAACCCCGGGGTTGGGAGTCCTTGGGCCATGAAAGAGAGAGCTGCTTCCTCGAAGGTCGCCACCCCCCCACCCCCATCACATCCTGATTTTCTTTCAGGGCTCCTTTCCCTTTCTGCTGGGGAGTTGGTGGTGGGAAGGCTGGAGGCTGTAACGCCAGCCTGACTCCATAGAAGGTTTGGATTATGTTGTGGTATGGTGTGTTGTGCTTAGTCGCTCAGTCGTGTCTGACTCTTTGTGACCCCATGGACTAGCCCGCCAGGCTCCTCTGTCCATGGAGATTCTCCAGGCAAGAATACTGGAGTGGGTTGCCATGCCTTCCGCCAGGGGATCTTCCCGACCCAGGGATTGAACCCAGGTCTGCTGCATTGCAGGTGGATTCTTTACCGTCTGAGCCACCAGGGAAACCCAAGAATGCTGGAGTGGGTAGCCTATCCCTTTTCCTGGGGAACTTCCTGACCCACAAATCACACCAGGGTCTCCTTCATTGCAGGTGGATTCTCTACTAGCTGAGCTACCAGGGAATCCTGTTTGGATTATATATTCACCTAAAAATGGTACATTTAAAAATTTTTATGTTTTTATTATTTTAATTGTTTCCTATATTTATTTTGGGAAAAATAGCTTTTGAGGTATAATTGACATACAATAAATGGTATATAAAGGAAAAATGTTAACGTTTTTAGATAAAAGGATTTTAGTAGTCATTTAACTGTGTGGTTTTCAATCTGGGGAGAGGTTTTCAAAAAACACATGTGAACCAGTCTCCCATCTCAGGTAGGGCCTCTGAAAAAGGCTCTCTGTTTTTTGTTTTTTGAGCTGTGGATTCACAAGCATCTGTAAAAAATAAGACCGGGAAAGCTGCGATACTCTTCGCCCAGTTTCCTCCAGTGGTAATGTCTTGTAAAACTGTACGGGTAGACCTTGTATTGTGCTTCCCTGCTCTGCCGATACTTCAGTTTTTATAAATTGAAGGCTTGTGGCAACCCTGCATTGTCAGATAATGGGCAGCACTTATTTTAGCAATAGTATTTTTAAATTAAGGTACGTACTTTGTTGTTTTAGACAACGATATACTGTACACGTAATAGACTACAGGAGCAGGAGCGTATAAACATCACTTTTATATGCACTGGGTGGGAGACCAGAACATTCGTGGGACTCACCTTCATGCGATATTTGCTTTATTGCCGTACTACGGAACCCAACCTGCAACCTCTCCCAGGCGTGCCTGTAGTCACAACCCAGATATTGACATCAACACAGTCAAGATTCAGAACATTTCTGTTCCCATAAGGATATGTCATGCTACTTCTGAAGAGCATTTGTATTTGTTTGTTTATGGCTGCGCTGGGTCTTCACTGCTGCGTGCGGGCTCCCTTTGGTTGTGGCTAAGGGAGCTGGGGCTACTCTCTGTTGCCATGCATGGGCTTCTCATTGCAATGGCTTCTTTTGTTGCAGGGCGCAGCCTTGAGAGTGCGCAGCAGCTGTGGCTCGCAGGCTCCGGAGCGCAGGCTCAGTGTCATGGGGCACGGGTTAGATGCTCCTTGGCAGGTGGAATCTTCCTCGATGAGGGATTGAACCTGTGGCCCCGACAGGCAGATTCTGAGCCCGTGGACCACCAGCCTATTCGCTTCCCTCTTATCCTCACCCCTTCCCTTGTCGTCATTGCTGTTTAGTCTCCAAGTCCTGTCTGACTCTTTGCGACCCCATGGTCTGTAGCCCGCCAGGCTGCTCCACCCATGGGATTTCCCAGGCAAGAACACTAGAGTGGGTTGCCATTTCCTTCTCTGCCCCTTCCTTAACCCCTCTCAACCTTAATCTGTTCTCCATGTCTATCGGTTTGTGGTTTCAAGAATATTACATACATGGAATTATTCAGTATTCGATCTTTGGGGATTGACTTGTTTCATGCATCATATGGAGAAGGCAATGGCAAGCCACTCCAGTACTCTTGCCTAGAAAATCCCATGGATGGAGGAGCCTGGTAGGCTGCAGTCCATGGGGTCGCTAGAAGTCGGATGCGACTGAGCGACTTCACTTTCACTTTTCGCTTTCACACAATGGAGAAGGAAATGGCAACCCACTCCAGTGTTCTTGCCTGGAGAATCCCAGGGACGGGGGAGCCTGTTGGGCTCCTGTCTATGGGGTCGCACAGAGTCGGACACGACTGAGGCGACTTAGCAGCAGCAGCAGCAGCATGCATCATAGCTTTCTGGAGATTGATCCAGATTGTCCTGTGTATCAACAACAGTTCTTTTCTATCATTCGCTAGGTATACTACTGTGTATCAATAGTTCCTTTTTACTGGTGTGTAGTGTTCCAAGGGGGTACAGTGGTAAAGAATCTGCTTGCCAATGCAGGAGATGCAAGAGGAACTAGGTTTGATCCCTGAGTGGATAAGATCCTCTAGAGAAGGAAATGGCAGCCCACTCCAGTGTTCTTGCCTGGAAAAATCCATGGACAGAGAAGTCTGGCAGTCTGTATTGTCCATGGGGTTGCAAAGAGCTGGACATGACTGAGCACACACGCATTTCCAGTAGCTCTTTCTATGGCTGAGCGGTGCTCCCTGGTGTGAATATACTGCAGCTTGTTGGCCTGTTTACCCATTAAAGGACATCTAGATTGTTTCCAGTTTTTGGCTGTCACCAGTAAAAATGCTATAATCGTTCAGGTACAGCTCTTTTGTGTGTGAGTGTAAGTTTTCATTTCTCTGGGATAAACGCCCAGAAGTGCAATTGCTGGGTCATATGAAAACTGCAAGTTCAGTTCTTAAAGAAACTGCCGAACTGTTTCCCACAATGGGTGCACCATTTTGCATTCTTACCAGCAGTGTATGAGGGATCCAGTTCTGCATCTTCATCAGCATCTGATGTTGTCACTATTTTTTATTTTAACTATTCTGGGAAGTGTGCAGTAGTATCTCATTGTGGTTTGTAAGTTGCCTTTCCCTCATGGTTAATGATGTTGAAGATCTTTTCATGTGCTGATCGGCCATCTGCAGATCCTCTTTGGTGAAATCTCAAGCAGTTTTGATGGGCAGCGCTGGTCACTTACCAGGCCTCGTCCACCCCTCTGCCCAAGAAAGTAGGCTCTCTCTCTTGCTCAACAGTTCTGCTTGTCAGTGAACAGTTCCTGCTTAGGTCAAACTAATGCCTTAGGAGTAAGCCTGTGCCCATTTGCAGACCTTTTGTTATTTGTAGCCTCTACAGTAACTTAAACGAGGCGGTGTGATGCGATGGCTGTATCTATCAGGAGCACCCTTGCTGGTGCTGGTTTCTCTGGGACCCAGACCTCTGGGAGTGGGGGGCAGTGGCTGGCTAGTTTTGGAATCTAGGGGTGAGGCGGGGACAATGAAGTGTTTACGCAATTGCTGGGAAAACTGCAGAGTGGATTCAGTTTCTGCTACAAGAAGAAATTGCTGCTGCTGGGGTGAAGGGGTGTCATTAGGATGACCTCACAGGAGCAAAACCAATCTCCATGTTCCATCTTTGGAAATCTGTTCCCTGGGATCCCTCCTGGATCAGTCAAGTCTGGTCAGTTCAGTTCAGTTCAGTTCAGTCGCTCAGTTGTGTCCGACTCTTTGCGATCCCATGAATCGCAGCACACCAGGCCTCCCTGTCCATCACCAACTCCCGGAGTTCACTCAGACTCACGTCCATCGAGTCGGTGATGCCATCCAGCCATCTCATCCTCGGTCGTCCCCTTCTGCTCCTGCCCCCAATCCCTCCCAGCATCAGAGTCTTTTCCAATGAGTCAACTCTTCGCATGAGGTGGCCAAAGTACTGGAGTTTCAGCTTTAGCATCATTCCTTCCAAAGAAACCCCAGGGTTGATCTCCTTCAGAATGGACTGGTTGGATCTCCTTGCAGTCCAAGGGACTCTCAAGAGTCTTCTCCAACACCACAATTCAAAAGCATCAATTCTTCGGTGCTCAGCCTTCTTCACAGTCCAACTCCCACATCCATACATGACCACTGGAAAAACCAGAGCCTTGACTAGACGGACCTTAGTCGGCAAAGTAATGTCTCTACTTTTGAATATGCTGTCTAGGTTGGTCATAACTTTTCTTCCAAGGAGTAAGCATCTTTTAATTTCATGGCTGCAGTCACCATCTGCAATGATTTTGGAGCCCCCAAAAATAAAGTCTGACACTGTTTCCACTGTTTCCCATCTATTTCCCATGAAGTGATGGGACCGGATGCCATGATCTTCGTTTTCTGAATGTTGAGCTTTAGGCCAACTTTTTCACTCTCCACTTTCACTTTCATCAAGAGGCTTTTAGACAGAAATCATGTCACTTATTTAAATAGAGAGAATTTAACATAAAGAATTGTTAACCAGGTATAAGGTTGTTAACTAAGTCTCTGGAAAGGTCAAAATAGAATATCGAGGACTTGCAGAATGGATGGGAGAACAAAAGGAAAAAGTTGGAATTATGAAGACTTAGGCTTCCCTGGTGGTTCACACATTAAGAACCCACCTGCAATGAGGAATACCCGGGTTTGATCCCTTGCACCCCCTGGAGAAGGGAATGACAGCCCGCCCTCGTATTCTTGCCTGGAGAATCCCACGGGCAGAGGACTGGTGGCCTACAGTCCCCATAGGGTCACAAAGAGTCAGAAATACCTGGGTGCCTAACACGCAGACATACACACAGGAATGTAGAGGAGCAGCTCCATGGAGAGGAAACGCAGACCTCTGAGGGTGAGGCTTAGCTGCGGCTGGTGTTTCTGAGACCAGATGAGAAGCCCTGTGGGCCTGGGACCCAACTCTTTTTGGAGGGGTGGCGGGCTATGCTGGGTCTTCATTGCAGCACACGTGGGATCTTAGTTCCCTGACCAGGGATCAAACCTTCATCCCCTGCATTGGAAGGCAGATCCTTAACCACTGGACCACCAGGGAAGTCCCACCTGGAACCTAACTGTTAAGGAAGAGATGCAGTCGGGCTGGTTCTGGTGTCTCTGAGTGGGGCTGTGAAGGGGCAGAAGCAGGCAAGCCTCCTTGCTCCCCCAGCCTTGCAGACTCTCTTTACCCGCGTCACGGCAGAGCTCGCTGGCAGAACCGATGCAGGCTGCTGAGTCCCCACTCGTATCACAGAACGGATAGAGAAGTGCAGGGTTTGAGTGAGGGACATTAGGTCCGTGACTGGCCTCACGGTCGAGAATCCTGGCTCTGGAGTCAGACATGCCTGGATTGCAATCCTGGCTCTTTCCAGCCTTATAGCTTGGAGCGGTCGCTTTACCTCACTGAGGCCCAGTCGTCCTAGAGGTGAAATGAGGATAGAATGCCCACCGTGAAGAGCCGTTCATAGGGCTTGCGTGAGCGAGTGCGTGTGAAGCAGTTAACACTGTGCCTGGCACATTGTTGCTGTTTAGTTCCCGAGTCATGTCCGACTCATTTGCGACCCCAGGGACTGTAGTCTGCCAGGTTCCTTGTCCATGGGATTTCCCAGGCTAGAATCCTGGAGAGGGTTCCCATTTCCTCTTCCAGGGGATCTTCCCGACCCAGGGATCGAACCCCCATCTGCTGCACTGCAGGCAGGTTCTTTACCACTGAGCCACCTGGGAAGCCCCACCTGGTACCCAGAGTACCCAGTAGATAAAGCTTTGTAACCCATTCTCTCCTAATTGGCATACATGTGAGTGGTCCTTGGGGTTGGAACCGGAGCCTATCGCCGTGGATACAGTGGGGCTAAGAGACCAGAGACTTGGCTACAGTCTCCACTCTGGCTTGCCATGTGACCTTGGACATATCACATATCCTCTCTGGGTCTCAGCTTCTTAGCTGTGAAGTGAGAGGTTAAACGCTCCAAGGCACTTTTCTGGTCGATCAGACATGGCCCGCTCTATCCAGTGTACACAAGTCATAATTGTAGCAAACCTTTATTTGCACTGAGGATGGAAAACAAACTCAAGGACATTTAGTGAGTGGGAAACAAGACTCAGTGTACTCAGGGTTCACGTGGTCAGGAGGTCTGCTGGGAGTTCTTCTGGAGAACAGCTCAAGATACTGATGAAGAAAAGGTGGGTAGGGAGGGAGAGACCCCTTCCCACTTGGAATCTCAGCAGAGCCCACTCCTCCACTTGCTCAAAGAGACAGCTGGTCTGGCCCAGTGGGTCCCTAATGTGGCTGACCATTGTCATCATCCAGACAGGCTGTAAAAACATACATTCCTGGGTTCCTCCTCCGAGACTCAGTTAACAGGTCCAGGAGCAGGACCTTGGACTGTCTCTAAAAAATACTCCAGGGAGGTCCGCTGGAGGCTGTTTCACAGATCAATGTTTGGAAACCTCAGCCTGATACATAAAAGACATTATCTCCTGTCACTGCAAGTGATGTCCCTCCCTGGCGTGTTTCCACAATCATATGAACATTAATAAGAACGGGTGATGTTTATTAAACACTTACTATGTGCCAGGAGTTTTTCCAAGCATTTACACAACCACACACATCTATTCAATCATCTGTGCAATCGCATTATAGTCTTTATGAGTATACACACACGCCTTCTAACATCCCCAGCGATGGGTAGGTGATATTAACAGCCCCATTTACAGATGAAGTAAAGCAGAGCTGCTACAGCTGGGTCACAAGGTACCCATAAGTTCAGGGCAGGGCCATAGCGCAGGTCCCGGCAGAGTGATCTGGGGGCTCAAGCAACATTTGTTCATAAATGTGGAGTCAGGAAAGGCTGCGTGGAGGGGACAGCCTTGACTAGTTCCTGTGGTCCTCAGACAGGAGAACACCTAACCTGTGATGACAGTCTGCTCGCCGCTGGCTTCCTTCCCTGTCTCTGAGACTTCTGCTTTACTGACACGACGTGTGTGCAGCCGGGGCCAGATGCCACCAGCAGACCCAGGGGACCAAGCGCCCTTCGGGCCAGCGGCCACTTCCTCCTGCTCTCTGTCCATAGGGAGCCCATGTTCCCAGGGCTCTGCTGGGCTCCAGTTCTGAGACCGGGGATGAGCTAAATGTCACGCAGACCCCATCTGGGCTTGAGATGGGAGAAGAGGAAATGGGCTGACTTAGCTGTAGGCACGGTTTAGAGTTACACACAAGGGGCTTTCTGAGACGGGTTTTTGGGGGAGAGGCTGGTGCCGTAGCAACTGTCTGGGCTCTGGGATTGGCCAGACCCACAGTCAGGCCAAGGATCTGTGATCTCAGGCAAGTTACTCAACCCCTCTGTTCCCTTCTTCATCCTGGAGATAGAGATAATGACAGCGGCCCTTGGCTGCCTGGGTTGTGTGCCCTGGGTTGAGTCAGGGAGTGTAAAGCACCTGGCATGGGGCACAGCACATTAGAAGCATTTAATAAATGTCTGTTTCATTATTATTTACAGACCAGTTAGGGCGCACTCAATACTCATTTCTCATTATTTTCAGCCTCAAAAGTGGAAGCGGTGGGCCGTGCTAGGGGAAATTAGCATTCGTGTCTTTTTTTAATCCACCAAATATTTATGAAATGTCTACTACTCAGGGCTCCCTGTGGGGATACAGCTGCGACAAGGTGACCACAGTCCTTGCCGGTTGGGAGCCACCAGCCTAGAGGGTGGGGTGCCACAGTGACATGCCCTGGGCCGGGGTGGGTAGGCACAGGGAGAGCCCCAGGCACTCGGAGGCTTTTTAGGGTGGGGATGGTCAATAGCTTCCCAGGACCTCCAGGAACGATGGGAGCTGGGGAGCCAGGACCCTGGGTGGGGAGTGGGGTGAGGGAATGGGGTTCCAGGCAAAGGGAACAGCCGTTGCAAAGGCTGAGAAGGGAAAGTGCCAGGCATTCCAAGAACTGAAAGCGAGGAGGGCGATGAGGCTGGAGGCGCCTCTGCAGGAGGACTGGAGGGAGAGACCAGCAGGCTGGTGAGAAGTGGAGGGACCCAGGCCAAAGCTCGCCGTGGCTTGTGAGGCTCCCAGCCTGTATCTTCACCCTCAGCTGCCTGTGGGGCAAACAAGCCCTTATCTGTATCCTGGCTTCCTTTGTGTATGCTTAAGTGATTCTTGGTCGTCACCACTCTCTTCTCTGGACTGTGTTTCTGTTCAAATTATCCTTGGCACCCTTCTCCCTGCCCCTCCCTATTATTTAATTGAAAACCATTCATCCAATTAGCAACTGTCTGGATGGTTTTGGTGTGGTTTTGCCTGGAAGGACTGGGCTACATTGGGTGACATCTTGGATTTTTTTTCCCAGCTCCAAGAGTCTATCATTGGGTTCCCACATTTGTCTTGGCCCGAGAATGTTTCAAGGCAGAGATCAGAGACCAGGCATTTGGGAGCCTCTTGTTGTCTCTGGGGCCAACCATTTCCGGCAGCATGGCTGAATCCTGGGCATCTGTTGCTGCCATTTCTCCATCCAGAAAGGGGCCAGACCTGGATGCCCATCTGACCTTTGAAGAAGGGGGCAGTGAATATGTGATGGGTATGGTGTTACTGTTCTAGCTCCCTTCCTCAGACACTGAGGCTGCTCTCTTTCTTCCCCTCTGCATAGCCCTGCAGTCTTTTCTCCCCTAATATTCTTCTGCAGTTTTTGGATGCAAATGTGGCAGGAATCACTGGGGATCTCCATTTTCCCCTGGGTCCTGTGTGCTGTCCTCTTTTGGAGACTATCCTATTTGATCTTTTCTGAGGCTACATTAGGTGCTTTGGGTCTCAGAGTCAGTATAAAGGCTGATCTCTGCAGAGCTGTTGAATAAAAAGGACCTGGCATGTAGAATCAGGAGATGTGTTTGTGTCCCGGATCCCTCACGTATCTGTGTCTCTTGAGAAGCCATTTTCCCTCTCTTGAACTTCAGTTTCCTCATGTGCACTAACACAATGGAAAAAAAAAAGTGTAATAATACAGAACATTCATCGTACTCACTTTCTTCCAGGCACTGTGATAAAGCTTTTGATCTCAGTAAATCCTTACAGTAAACCTGTTGGCATTATCATTCCATTTTACAGACAAAGAAAACGAGGCTTGGAGAGTATCTGACTTGCTCGAGGTCACAGATTGGCAGAAACAGGACTTCAACCCAAGTCTATGGAGTGCCAAGACCCATATGATATTCTGCCCAGCGGTTGTTTCAAGGATGAAGGGGTCACAAGTGACTGAACCCACTTTGGCAAGTGTGTAATGAGATGTCAGCTGAAAGGATTTGGAAGACTAAGAAAAGCAGTTCTGTGTCGTGAGTCTCTGGCGCTGCAGTCCTCATGTCCTACAGCAGAGTGCAGTGTGGACAGATAGTAACGAAGCGCATGAATGAGAGACCAGAAGAAGGAAGCAGGGAGGTCTGCAAGGTGGTACCCTGCGGTTGTTTCACTGCACGCTGTCGGGTTTGCCAGCCTTTGCCGTCATCTGTATTGTTGAAGCGGGGGTATTCTCGACAAGCTAATGCAACGGTTGGATTTATTCCATTTCAGGGTTAGACTAATGGCAATCGGTGAAAACATTTTCTGGAAATCAGATATTTGGATTGGTTCTGCTCTGTAGGGTCTCAGGAAGTTGGGAGGGGGGTAAAGGATAAGCAGTCACTGGAAAAGCACTGTGGCTGGTGGATCATTCTGTGCTGTGCTGTGGAGACCCTGCCCTCGGGCCAGGAAGGCAAGCGGATGTGACTAGGAGACACCAGAGGGAAGCTCTATTGAGTAAGTAAGACCATTGAGACCGAGTCATTTTTCTGACCACAATTCTCTTCCAAAATACTGTGGCTCTTTCTTAAACTGACAGATGCACGGAGCCTCGTCCAGGCCACACTCTCTGGGGCCACCACAGGGCGATTGGAGCTGTCTCCGGCTCTGTGGGATGAGAGGGGCCATGTGGAACCTTCTTGAATGTGTCTTTTGGGCAGGAAATAGCTGCTCAGGAGGGGAGGACGCCCAGCGTTAACTTGCTTGATCAGAGGACACAGCTAGCCGCTTTCTGGGCGGAGGAAGGCTGGGGGCAAGAGTGGGGACCCTTCGCTATGGCTCTTGCTTGGGAAGGCTGGGCCCTAGTCCCCGAGCTTCCTTTCCCCCAGGGGATTCCCCAGGGGATGACCGGTCAGATATTTGAGAACCTGGCCTGGGCTCACTCTAGATAAGACCAATTTTGGGGTTCCATTCATTGTATCCAATGAACTTGATAAGCCGAAGGCTGGCTCCAACCCCCAGAGCACCAGTAATATGTAAAGATCAGGGAGGGCAGGAAGCGGCAAGGAGCCCAGCGTCTGACCTCAAAGTGACCTGGGGGCCAGTCCAGAGCCGAAGGGCTTTGGAGACCAAGTAAGGGCTGGGGTACTTGGAGGATTTGAGAGAAGGCTTTTTTAGAGGAGGGGCTTCTCTGATGACTCAGCAATGCAAGAGACATAAGAGACTTGGGTTCGATCCCTGGGTCGGGAAGATCCCCTGGAGGAGGAAATGGCAATCCACTCCAGTATTCTTGCCTGGAGAATCCCATGGATAGAGGAGCCTGGCAAGGCACAGTCCATGGGCTCACAAAGAGTTGGACATGACTGAGTATGCACATTTTTTAGAGGAGGCAAGACTTGGATTAGATCAGGAAAGATGAGCAGACATCAGAATCCCCCCAAACACTTTCTTTTAAAAATGTTCAAGCTAACAGTACTTCTTGTTTGTGTCTTTAGTAAAGGGCCCAAAAACAGTAAAAAAAAAAAAAAAAAACAAAAAACCAAGGTGAAACAGAGGTG